>BNCR01000011.1:22218745-22221245 GCA_014656515.1 Oryzias celebensis | reverse complement strand
ATCCTGAACTCAGGTCTGAACTGCTTTCCATCTTCTGCTGCTTTAATGAGCTTCTAGGCAACTTCCTTAATTTAATTAATTAATTTATTAATTTAACTTCATTAATTGGTTAGATGGTTCTGGAAGGCGTTTTCCATGTGATGATGCTGGCTTTCACAGCTCCGCAATTTATGATTGCTTTTGTCTGATATTAAAATGACTTTGATGATTTGAATGATTTAAGGGAGGGGTGGGGGTAGTTCAATGCTGAAACAACAGTGACTCTTTTTCACAGCAAACAAAACAAGTAATTCCTAGACAATTGAACGAACAAAACCTCCACCACAAAGAAGCTTTCAGGTAACTGAGCACCTGGTTAAAAAAAACAGACAAAAACAAAGGAAGAGAAGAGGAATAAATACCTCAGCATTGGCAAACATCTGCAGAAGCAAGAAAATCAGAGAAAAGGAGAGTTAGTTAAAGGAGTCGCCCCCCTTCACCAAAAGTGTCAGCTGAAGCACACCTGTTCATCATCATAGAAGTGAGTAATGACATGCTGTCATGTAAATATGAGCTCCCACCTGAAGAACTCCACATCCCCACGTTAGCCAGAGAGCTAATGGCGCTCACCAGGCCAGGAAATATCTTTATCTACAGTGAGAGGCAATTACATCTGGATGCATGAAAGGCATGGATCCTAAAGCTAAAGGACTGTACTGCAGATGCTGCAGCGCGGGAGCTGAGAGCCAGCAGAGCGAGCTTTTTATTTGCAGCCTATGTCTGGGTTGCAGAGCTCTCATTAATTGTGCTGCAGGCACAGAGAAAGGAAAGAGGATTTAATCATCAGTGTTGTACATTTAGCATCGCCCTGCAGGTGCCTGCTTTTCATGTTAGGATCAAAAGTTTTCCTTAAATAGAAACTAAAATATTTTATAAATTAAGGTCCCTCTCAAACTGTCTTCTCTTTGTTTAATAAAAAACCAAAACAACAACTTTGCACCAAAGTTAAGTTGGATGTTTGTCTGTGCACGTCATCAATTATGATTCCTGCAGAGAAAATCTGCAGAAAACTGGACCAGCAGTTCATCCAAAAAACAGGAATCAGCCACAAAAACTGGAATGAATGACTTTTTCACACAAACTATCTTCAGTTTTTTTCACAAACAAACACACTGTGTTTATTTCAATGCTGTGATGTTGTTCTGAGGTCTTCGAACGCCTCAGAATAACATCGTGAGTCGTGAGGAGCAAGAGACGTCGCTGTCTCAATGCAGCAAATAGTGGAAATCCCTGCTACTGACATGGTCAACGTTTCATATTTGGGGTATCTTTATTGCTGGCCTAATCGTTGGGGAAACAAATGTCAAACTAATAGAAATGTTATTTTTTATCTCATTCATTATTATTATCAAACAGAACTTTTCCGTGTTGAATTCAAATTTAAACCAAATAGGAGAAGCACTGATGTGAATAGCAATATGTGGAAGTTCTTGTGAGTATTGTGAGCAGGAAACAGGCGCTGGCTCTCCTGATCACTGACCTGCCTTTGAGTTGAATGTATTCATGGAAAGGACATTTTTGTGATCTACTGTGTGATGATTTTCCTGTCATGTCTGTTAAAAAAGGTTTTTATGGAGACGTTTCCACGCCACGTCCAGGCATGACAACAGCATTGTTTAGCATGTAGCTAACGTTTATATATCAACCCTCCATGGAATCTGGAGTAGACTCCAGTTTTAGACTTTATCAGAGCCGTTTCCCGACTGTCAGCCGGTTTCCTGAAGGAAAAACCCGGTTCTGGCAGCCGAGTAGACCGTGTTACTGTACCTCGGTAGCGGGCAGCTCGCTGCAGCTCTCTCTCTGGGCTCTTTTTGGGTCGCAGTGAATCAACATCCACTGAAGCTCAAACTGAGAAAGACACATTATTTTATTAGAAGTGCTGTCCCTGATGGAGGAGTCATCCACTGTGAGTCTAAAGCATCTATTTGTGTTGTGCTTCTTCATTTTCCAGCAGGGTGATTTTCAGAAGGGATTAGGTTTAGCTTTTTCCTGCATCCCAGCTGAGCAGCTTTACTGCGACTGCAGCACTTTAGCATTGCTGCACAGCTCAGCACACAATCCTGAATCCTGCATCCTCACTTACCACCACGGAGGCGTCCGGATCCGAATCTAGCCGTCCAATCAGTGTGTCCCCCTCTGTGTTGATGGGGCCTTTGCCCTTGATGGGTTTCTGGTCCACAGACTGGCAGTCCACGTATAGCGTGACCTGGTTGCGCTCCACGCCAATCATCACTTTGTGCCACTTGGTGTTGAAGAGAACCGAGAGGCCTGGGAAGGTGACGGTCTGCAGGTTTCCATCCGCGCCCATCATGAAGTATTCCAGGGCCTGTTGGTCCCCGTTGAGCCTCAGTCCAGCTTGTTTGTTTCCATTCTCGTCCACTATTTGCCAGACGTTCCACACCTTGTTCACCGTGTTCTTGATCATACGGAAAGTGGCCATGAAGGAGTACTCATCCGGGAA
>BNCR01000011.1:22136245-22213745 GCA_014656515.1 Oryzias celebensis | reverse complement strand
TGAAATCAAACTGGAAACACAGCTGACGGCCCTTCTTGTGCAGTTTAAAGTGCATCCTTAAAAGGGTCAGAAGAAGGCGCTGTACCTGTGTTATGCTTTCATCTGACAGAAGTTATGATGCATTTCACATCATCAGATGACCAGAAGGACTCCCCACATAAATAACCCGAGTCAGCTCGTTTGTAGAAAGCTGTGTGAACAGAAGTCATCTGGAAGCCATTTCCACGTCCCGCATAAACTGCTAAATGAGATGTGGCGAGACGGTATTCCTAATAATTCATTTACCACCACGAAACAATTACATGAGTCCAAATGCCAGTCTGAGGTGGTGGAAGTTACTGCCTGCTGTGGCGTTTTCTTCAGTCATTAGAGTAGCTGCGTGGAGGACGTCAAACACTCAGCTGCAGAGCCTGGCAGTCATCAGGTGAACCATTTGTGCTCTCTGTGTGCACTCGTGTTAGATTGGCTGTGCCTTCAAGCGTGAGCAGAGGTGGATTTGTTGTGATTTTTACAGGGGAGGGGGGTTTAATCCAATTCAATCCTGTGACACACACCAACACACTTCCTGTGCTATTTTTGGCCTTTGTGTTGTAAAAAGTGAATGACCTAGCGACTGTATGTGTGGTGTAAACATGGACTCTCCTCCTGTTTGCATGACAAACACATTGACAGTAAATGACTTACGACCCAGAGCTGGGCTGAGAAGGAGGCAGACAAGGGCCGTATGCATGGGGGAGAGTGCCAACAATGGCTGCTGGGACAGTTGCTTTCTGTTGAGCAGGAAAAGAGAAAATCAGGATTCAGTCAAGCATCTCATTATGTGTGACATTCTCTTTTTTGTACAAATCAATCGAACGCCGCAGAGTGGGAATGGAGCAGTGAGACGGCGACCTTGATGTTCAAACCAGGCAAAAAAAAGATGAAAAATAAATCAAAACAATTTTCCAAACGGTTTGCTTTCTATTCCGTGAGCATGTGCCTATAACATGAAGCTGACGTCACATATGAAGGCTGAACTTTGGTTTGACAAAAACATTTCTGAGTACACACAGCATGTCAACATGACATGCTAAGTTCAGAATAAAAAAAAACAAACTTCTTTAAGTAGGTTTTGAAGAATCTATTTCATTACAAACCAAGATATTTCATAAATCCCTTTTAGCTTTTGCTACTGTCTCAACCTCTGAAGCTAGTTAACATATAGACAAAAACATAGTAACTGAATAAACACAAGAGTTTGTTTACCATTCCAAAGAAATAAACACAGATTAAAAAAATCAAATCCTGTTTAAACAAACATCCTCAACAACCTTATTTTAAACCAAATTATTGTTCAACCAAAGTTTGCTCAAATCACATTTCATGTACTGTTAATAAAAGCAGACTTTTTAGCTAACTTATCAAAAAAAAAACGACTTTTCTAGAAAAAAAAACATCGGATCATCCATTTTATACACTGAAAAAAGCTCAAACTAAGCAGCTTAACATGGTAATTTGTTTAATGTCGTAGACGGAAATGCAAATATTGGTGACAAATATAATAATATAATCGTATAAACAGTTAATATAGCATGTACTCAGAACACATTTCAAACACTTTTGAACTTCAGCACGAAGTGAAGAGAAATATGAATGTAGCTTCTCACTTCCTCACACACTTGTTGAAGACAAGGTGACGGATTCTAGCTTTAAAATGTTCATAATATTCCCATTTTAAAAATACATATCATTTTTGTAATGATACTGCTCCATTGCTGTTCATGTTTTTGAAATAGCCAGACAAAAGTAGCACTTGTGAATTCTGTTTGGAAATTTGGGTTTGAATCCTTAAAGTTTTCCCAGCAGTTTTGCTGACGACACTGAGGATATTTGAGGTTTTTTCAGGAAAAGATTGCTTGAAGATTTGTTCTCTTATGTTCACAGAAGCCAATGCTTTCTTTCTTTCTTTCTTTTTGAGCTGGCTTGGGTGAAAACAGTGGTTCAGACATTTACAGGCAACATTTAGCTCCTCTTTTCTCAAACAGACTCGTCCTCCAGTGTGTTCTGTGAACACATCCTCTGCTCCTTTAGGGTTCTACATGTTGGTCATGAGTTTTGACCTTTTGCTGCAGTAAAACCCCCACCTCTGCCATCAACATTTGGTAGTTTGGTAGTGATTCTTCAAAAAAAAAAAGCCTTGTCAGTTTGTAGACTTGATGATAAATTCTCTCTGTACTGGAGGCCCAGCTCACCTCTGCAGTGGGAACTTTCTAAATGACTTTGAGAGCACATGTGTGCATGTATGTGTGCACATGGTGTACGTGTGTGTACACATGAATGTGTCTTGGCAGTGACTGATGATGAGGTGTGTTTGGAGGACGAGTGAGTCTCTCTGGTTGTGCCCTTCACATTAAAGCAGCACCTTCAAAGCTGCAGTGAGACTTCCGTCTGCGCAGATGTCAGTTTGTCTAAAGCACAGACGAATGCATGTCAGTTATGAAATATGGTCATCTTCAAAAATGGGTTTTCTTTGAGATCTGAACCTGTGCTGAAGGATTTAATAAAAGAACAGACTGTTATGCATTAATGAGAAGGCAGTTCATGAAGCATCATGGAGGAAATACAACAGGAATCAGGATGAAAATGAACTATAACTTAAGCATTAAGCACATTTAAATATTGACCC
The DNA here is from genome assembly GCA_014656515.1 of Oryzias celebensis. Lineage (NCBI taxonomy): Eukaryota > Metazoa > Chordata > Actinopteri > Beloniformes > Adrianichthyidae > Oryzias > Oryzias celebensis. Next base: position 22,211,080 of record BNCR01000011.1, on the reverse strand, counting down.
TGCTGTCTATAAAACTGGTTTCTTCTGCAGGTTCTAAAATGATCATCAAGCCTGCCTTTCAAGCAGAGCAGAATCCAGAGTGGAAGCACCTTTTTCTCACAAAGGGTGGGTATTTAAATGAGTCAAGCAAGAGTGAACTCTGATCTTCTCATGTCAGTCCTGAGCAGCAAACAAAACAAACTGGTTTTTCCTGAAGATTTTTCTGTGATTTTTCAGAGCCATAAACTTTCTGTCCTGGAAACTTTTGGAAAGATTAGATGAAGAATTTTAAAGATGCTGATCTTTTCCTTCTATGGTCTTTCTGACGCCTTCCTTCCAAACATCCATGAACAGATGAACTGGATCAATATGACATCATCCTAACTACTAAAAGGTGTTTTTTACACCAAAGACAGTTCAACACATGATCACTATCAGTATGGTTGCATACGGGGGCTTTCCACTCTTTACGCCCACATTCTGAGCTGGAGCCAACCCTCCTGGTGGTACTTCAGTAGCCCCTAATCACCCTGAAATGAAGCGCTACTAATTATGATGCAGAGAGCTGTGCTCTGCTGTCGTTTTTAACGGGTCCTTTGCATAAAATGAGAGACATCAAGATGTTTTGTTGGGCTTGATGAACAGATTTTTGCATTTCACTTTTACCTAAATCCAGCCTTAAAGTCATGGTTTTGCAGAAAAAAAGATATTTACATCACTTTTCCTCAAAAAAAACCTCTAACAACAGTCAACTAGCAGCTTTGAGGCGGCTCCTGGTTGACCCACGCTGAAGTTCTAGTTGTCTTCATTTACCTCTTGCATCCCGAGCCGTGGAGGGCCATGTTTCTCTTCACTCTGGGATGGAGACACAGGTTTTGACTAGGAGGCTCTCAGCAGCCAGACGTAGGAGCAGAAGGATGTAAATTCCCTCCCTGAAGTCAGTCGTACCTGCGCATGTTGAGGACTGACTGAGGGATGAGGTGCAGAGGGGCTCAAGCATTTTCAGAGGACACATAAAAGTTTGTCGAGTGGATTCTTATTGGCTGGAAGCTCTTGAGAAGGTGGCGTCTACTTTTTTATTACCGACACTTAAAATGATGCAGAAACCCACCAGCCTTTATGTGAACACCACCAACTGCTTCCTCCTTTACAGCCCCTCAGAATGAAATGTGCCACCTGTATGTAATTCCCTTTATAATTATCATCCTGATGGGAAAGAAGAATCCAGAGAGTAAATGTGGATTTCATAATGATCACCGGTCCAACTGAAGCATGCATGCTAGCTTGTTGTGTTGACATGAGGGAAACCCTGTGATTACCTGAAAGGCCTAAGGCAGACCAGACGTGCTGTTCATGCATCCTCCAGGTTATGTAACTGATCTGCACTTCAGAAGATCTGAGGAGCAAAAGCTGACAGTGAAAAGATTTCCTCCAGGAAACACTCACTGACAGTCACAGCAGCTTTGATATTCCAGAGCTTGTTGGATTTGTTGACAGTTTCTTCAGAAATGTGTTTTATGAAAGCAGTGTGACACCTCTGCTCCTAAAGACACTTGTTCTGCAGTCCTGAGAGTCAAACATGCTCATAACATGCATATAGTGACTTGGTTTTGTCTCAAAAAGAGATTTAAATCTGCAGCTGCTGAACCCTGAAGTGAGATGTATCAGGCTCCTCCCTCTTCTTTCTGTTTCACTTTAATGATATAGATCCTAAATAAATAATAATGATGAACAAAAACAATCTGACTGATAAGAAAAACAGAAAACACATCCACATCACATCCAACCAAACTAAGATTTGAACATTTTTTGGAGATCTTCTGGGATTTCTCCTTCCACCACCAGACCGGATCACCGTCAGACCTGTCAAACCAGAATGTCACTCAAGCAGAAGCTGCCTGTCAAAGTGAAGCACACTCAGGTGTTCAGAGGTTCAGGAACAGATGCAAAGAAAGTCTCTGACATTTTTGAATCTGAGATGATCACCAAGACTTCTCTGCAGCCTTGAGACTCCAAAGAACCTCGGTGTGATCCATCATCCACACTGGAGGAAACTGTGAACAGAGGAGAACCTTCCAGGAGTAAGGAGCCAAAATAGAGCAAGGAGGACTCCTCCTGGTAAGAGCAGAAGAAGGAGAGAAGAGCACCTCCAACTGGAGTCAGTTCAAGTCAGAGTTCAGGATTCTACAGTCAGAAAGAGACTTTTTCACAAGCGTGGATCCATGAGGAAGTTCTGGGAAAAAGAAACTGTATAACTATATAAATATCTGGACCATCCACAGAGCACTTGGATGCACATTCTAAGAACTTTTTGTGGAAAATTTCTGTCTTGTTGCACAGAAGAAAAACTACAAGAGTAAACACAAGATCAAAGCAACTGGCGATCTGTCCAGAGGTGTCCCCTGCCTTTGCCCTACCAGGGTCCGGCCTGTGACCCTGAAAGAAATACAACGGTATAGAGAATGAATGCATTTTTTTTCATTTAACCAAAATGTCATCTTTATATTTTAGTATGAAGATACAATTGGTTTAAGAATCATAAAGTTCAACAAATATGCTATAAGCCCAGTCTGCTAAAGCCAGACACTTTTGAGCAGCCACACCAGGACCAGAACGTTTACACGTTCAAACATGGTACTGGGGGTGACCCCTCCCACAAACTGCAGATCATGTACTCACCCCCCCACACGATCATTTCATTCCCGTAACCTGCATTCAATTTCAGTTTCTCTGCTGCAGAAGCATCATCGTTTCAGAGCAGAAATCCAAACCTTTGCTGAAGCAGAACTTTGACTCTTTTTCTGCTAAAATCAATCCAACAATGAGGTTAACTTTGAAAAAAAAAACTTGAATTTAAACACAAATCAAAGAAGAATAAAGTGTTGGACCACTTTCATCAAATCAGAAAGGATCTGAAGGAGGAGGTATGAAACCTTGGATGTTTTAAGAATGAATAAAAAGTAAGTCACTAAAGTTAGACAACTTTGATGAACTGAAAGAATAAAATAACAGATTTTCTGTTTCCTGTCTTCAGTTTGTTCACATTGTTCAAAAACATCAAATACATTTAAGTGAAAAGTAAAAGCTATTATAGGGTGAACTTTATACATTCACACACAAGAACACATCTCTTATTTATCCTCTTTAAAAAAAAACAAACTAAATCCTCAGAGATTATTAAGAGACAAACACAACCTCGCTCCCTTGTCAGATTTGATAGTTTTTTGTTATTCATGAATGAATGTATTAAACATTTATTTTCATTTGATGAGTTCAAAGGCAAGAAGACAGTAACAGAGCAAAGTTTGGCTCCTGTATGACTTCATCGGTTCATGTGTTTGATAGCTGAGCCTCAGAAGATCAGCCTCATTTGTTGCACTGATGATTTACCATCTGAGCCTGGAAGACGCTCCACTCCAGGGCGTCATGGTCAGGTCAATGACCGCAGGAGAACAGCTTCAGTCAAAACAGGCCCAAACCTGCCCAAAAGGACTGAGCTCCACATGAGTCTGAGGGGTTCTGTGGGTCTGATGATGACCTCTGGTCACCAGTCATGGGGACAGAAGGTGCCGCTGCCCTCTGGACCATTCTAGACAGCAGCAGATCGGAACAGGCCGGTGGGCTGATCAACCATGTCCGCTCTGTGGGTTCACGTTCGCCGCTGAGAACCTCCGCTGTGAGACCAGACCAGGGCGGGGGGGTCTCCCCACGGGGAGGGGTACCTGCTTGGGAGGTGCTGTCAGGAGAGGGGCTGCAGAGATGAAATGTTCAATATATATTTTTTAATGGGACAAGTGTTATAAAAACTTCAAACTTTATTTATTTGTACAGCGCCTTTCCTTCTTGTGAAAACCCAAGGCGCTTTACATAAAAATAAATAAATAAAAATAAAAATATAATAAGATAAAAATAATATTAAAAATATAATAATAACAAAAAAATACAATTACAATTACAATCACCCTTCCCTCCCCAGCTCCTCCCCCATCCACCCAGCCCCCACAATACATGACACCCCCCACAGCAAAACTGAACAAAGGTTAAAAACTGCAGCTCTAAGGAAAAAGTCTGGCTCAGTACTGCTGTGGAGAAACTATATTACGGGGATCCGTTTATTCCAAGGTCCAGCCCAACCACAGGGGTCATCACCGAAGTGCCCACCCAACACAGGGCAGTCCAGAGCCCCCTCAACATGGAGGTACCCCAGCTGCCCCAATGAGAATGATCACCGCAGCACCAGCTTAATCATAGGGAGGAGGACCCCAGAACAGCGGATTCCCGTGGGGAAACACTGGAGTTAAAGAATAAATGAATAAAAAGCATAAAAAAAATGATAATAATAAAAATAAATAAATAATAATAATAATAATAATGATAAAAATAAATAAATAAGGTTAGTATATTAAAACAATAATTGTGTACATAAATTAACTATAAGATTATTCAAATAAAAGTTAATAATTACATTTTTTTTTCTTAAAGAGGAAAAGATCAAATTAAATAATTCTAAAAATCATAAAAAGCTAAATTATAAAGGTGGGTCTTGAGTCTCTTCTTAAAAACCTCTATGGTCTCTGCGGCCCTGAGGCTCTCCGGCAGGCCGTTCCAGAGGTGAGGACCATAATGGTGGAATGAGTTCTCCCCAAAGGTTTAGGTCCTCACCTTAGGAACAACTAAGAGGACCTCAGGGTCCGCGAGGGTTCATATCTTAAAAGCAGGTCACTTAAATAAGAAGGCCCAAGACCATTAAAACATTTATAAACCATTAAAAGAACCTTAAAATCAATCCTGAAACACACAGGGAGCCAATGCAGAGATTCTAAAATGGGTGTAATATGTTCCCGCCCCCTGGTCCTCGTCAGAACTCGTGCTGCTGAGTTCTGTAATAATTGTAAATTTGAAAGAGACATTTGGGTAACCCAGAGAGCAGAGCTTTACAGTAATCTAAACGACTAAAAATAAAAGCAAGCATCAACACCTCTGTGCTGGCAAGAGAGAGGAATGGACGGACTCTGGCAATGTTTTTAAGATGATAAAATCCTGTCTTCATAACATTTCTGATATGTGGCATAAAATTCAGCTCAGAGTCAAATAGTACGCCCAGGTTTCTCACACAGTGAGAAGGTTTAAAGTTTGTGAGTTTGGGTAAAATCATCTCTCTCTTGTCTTCAGGACCAATAATTAAAACTTCTGTTTTGTCCTGGTTGAGCTGTAATCCCCAAGAGGCAACATGTATAAATTAAAAAGTATAGGTCCTAAAATCGACAACTTATTTTGTGGATTCTAGAGGAGCATGTATCCATACTTACATAAAAATGTCGATCTGTTAGATAAGAACGGAACCAGTTAAGAACAGTTCCTGAGAGGCCAACCCGACTCCTAAGTCTGTTTATTAAAAATTAGCGGAACATCTGTTTTAGAAAGTTGGAAAATGTCAAGTTTCACCAGATCTTATTCACAATCGAAGTTCAGAGCGGCTGATCAGACAACTCTGATGACCCAGCATTCCAGTAGCATTTAAACGCATCACTTATGCACGAATCTGGGAGACGTGAAAAGAGTCTCAAATCAGATTTGTGTGTAAATGGGGGTTTTTGGGTGCGTAACAAGTGATTCGTGCATGTTTTTTAAAGATTTGTGCATGTAGTTAGTTTCAAGCTGTCGTAATTTTAAGGTGTGCATGTGTACATTGTATTTTGTATTTTTTGTAATTTTGTAATTTTTGTACTCACGCACAAAATGTATTTTTGAGTTAAAAATCAAGAATTACGCATTCACAAATCGGAGTGATACTTATTTCTCTCCATATGTAGTTGTTTATTCTTCTACTTTTATGGAGGTCCTGATTCTCTTCTCATACAAAACATAATCTGATGAAGAGAAACATCAGAAACACAAGCCATGATTTTCACGCTGCAGAGAAACTGAAGCCTGGAAGCAGAAACAGAACTTGAAAAACAGAACTGAACAGAACTAACAGTGATCCTCTCAGATATTTCTCTGGGAACAGCCTGCAGAAAGACAGAATTCAGTAGTTTGCTTTGTCTTCAGTCAGACTTTCATGACACGTTTATCACAAACCCCTGAAGTAACCACTTTCTCTGGTGTTCCTGGTGCTTCAGCTGCTTTCTGCATCTCCTCTTAGAATGTTCACTCCATGAGAAGGAGGAGGAGGAGGAGGATTATGTAAACAATCAATATTAAAGTCTGTGCGCTGCTAGCTGTGGAAGCTGCTCCTTTCAGTTGTCAGTGCTGGTTTCTCCTGAGCTGGAATGAACGCCTCTTCTGTGCGTCTGACTCACCATCTGGCTGTTGCAGAACTTCAGCTGTAAGCTTCACCTTCTGCTTCTAAACCCAAAGTCAATTGCTGCTTGTCTCTCGTGGCGTTCTGCCATAAGCTCCAAGCACTCTTGATTAAGAGCAGAGCGCAATCGATTTTTTTCTCCTGTATTGCTAGCGGTTGCCAGATTCATACGGAATCTGAGAGAAAGCTGGCAGACTTTTCTTAGATGCACAGCAAGGACATTTACTTTCTCACAATGTCACAAGGAATTGCAGCCTTTGAAGACTTTGCTTTTGTTTAGCAGATGTCTGTGGAAGTAAATGTGTTCCTTTATCTCTCACGTCTGCAACTTTTAACTTCTCTCTGTTGTCCTGCAACAGTTGTTCTTGTGTTTTTGTGATAGTCTCTTTTTCTTCCTCTCAAACCCAAAGAGTGGCAGCAGTTGGTCATATTCATGGGTCAGCTGGGGGTTTCTGCCACTTGAAGGGATTTTGTTCCTCTTTAGTGTTGCTTTGTTAACATGCTCACCCGCTAGCTTACAGCCCCTCACAACATTATTAGTGTAACAAAAATGTTGAGCAATATTGGAGGTATTCAGCTTACAGTTTTGATCCAGGTTCAAGCTCATGAAGAAAACAAAGACGTATCGATCTATTTGTTCTGCAAGTTTGATGTGAACACAATAGCTTCACCTAAGATGGTCACTAATTTGATCCATGTTTTCCATAGCGTCTCAAGCTGGTCACAAGAAGCTGCAGTCCAGTGAGATAGTAGCTTTCATTGTGTGAATGCTGTGTACCATTCACACTATAGTGGTCCAGTTTTCTTTCGTACACTTTTTGGACATCCGTAACTCTTCAAATCTTTAGGCTATTCAGCTATGAAAATATGCAGCTCTTTTAGGAGATGGGCGTGCAAACATTTCAACTTCATAATTCTTCAACTTTTAAAACTATTCAACTAACTACTGCTTTTTTTAAACTCCACTGAAAATGGCTTAAAACAATCTTCAAATCACCCTTTTTTAACAAAAAAACTTTCAGTTCTACAAAAGAATAGCACTCAAGTAGACTTTCAGCTACAGAAACTTTTAAACTTATCAGCAGACTTTGGGCTCTTGTATTTTTGTATTGTATTTAAACATATATTTTTCTTTTAAAAACTCCTTACGGTTTTGAGATATTGCAGGTCAAAGTCATGTCATCTTTGAGTCAGTTTTCAGTTATGAATGAAAGTCTCTGTAAAAGGAGCAGAAGTTAAAGACAGAGAGCAGAGTGGAGTAGGGTATGTCATAGGAGGAGGACACCAAGCCTCTTTGTGTATTTAATTTCATGATATGTGTGAGAGTTTGATAGTATGTATATAACAGTTTGATAGTACGTGTGAACGAATTTGATAGTATGCATGAAAGAGTTTGATAGTATGTGGGAAAGAGTTTGACAGTATGCATGAAAGAGTTTAATAGAATCTATGGAAGAGTTTGATAATATGTGTGAAAGAAAGTATGAATTGAGTCTCAGATACCCTTTCACAGAAATTTACATTTACACATTTCTAAACTAAACTCAGGTTTTTTGAGTTCATTGAACATTTACAGTTAATGCTAATTAACTGTATTATTAGCTAATCAGCTAATTTGGAGTTTAGGTCATATTTTGCCATTATGCTGCTGGTTTGGCCAAATTAGACACTTTTCCGTTTTTCTTTCTTTTTTTTAGATTATTTTGAGTTTAGCTAATATTTTACCAAAATGCTAACTATTTTTGGTAAAATCAGACATGTTTCCAGTTTTTATTAGGTTAATTTTGCATTTAGCTTATGTCTAAGCTATCAGATTCAGCAGTTTCAGCTATTAGTTTCAGCGTTTTTTAGCTATCAGTGTCAGAATTTTAGTTATCAGCTTTAGCGTTTTCAGCTATCAGATCTAGTATCTAGCGGCAACATTAAGCTTACAGCATCCACACTTGTATTATCGCAGGTAATGTTATATATCTAGTTCTTATATCTATAAATCGAGTATATATCTAGATATTTATGTATCTAGTCTTATTGTTAGGCCATCTTATTCATTTTAGATTTGCTTTTACACTTAAGTAACATCATGAAATTACTATGCACACCTTTTAGGCACAGAGGTGATTCAACACTTTGATGTAGACGTTAAACATGACAATAAAACAAAATTAAATTACATTAAGTCAGGGAGAGCAACATTATGAAGGAAGGTGGAGAAAAGAAAAACAATGAAAAACACTTCATCTTCTTAACGCTTTTCTTACATTTGCATGTGTTATTTCTTTTCTTACATTGCTTTTGCGTTTGATGATATAAACTCCTCTAAAATGATATCCTAATCATAGAATAAAAATCACATTTTCCGTTCTTCACGTCCTCTATGTCACGTGATCCCCGGCGGGTTTTTCTTTTCTTTTTTATGGCTTTGTTTACATAATGGACAAGCTTTGTTCATGGCTCGTGACGTCAACTCGACCAGCAGGACTCAAAGCGCGCGCGGCGGCTGATCCCGAGACTGTGCACAACACGTGGACGAGCACGCGGGCTGATTATGCGACGAGACGCAGCCGCACTTTGTCATATTGAAATCCGGAGAGAGAGACCTTGAGAATGAACGCAGGGAGGGGAGAGAGAGAGAGACTGCAGGGTCTGGATGAGTAACCATGGCAACAGCAGCAGCAGGACCAGTGGCGGTGGAAACGCTCCTTCGTCAGACAGCGGTCCTCTGAGTCCAGGCTGCCGCCGAGACGCGCGCGGATCCTGCCTGCATCTCTGCCAAGGTGAGACCGTTTTCTGCCGTCTGTGTCACGCGGTCCCCGCGCGCGCGGGGACGGCGGTGCTCCGTGAAGGGGAAGAGGAGCAGCTCGCGAGGCTGCTAAGGATGGATCAGACCGGAAACGCGGAGCCTGATGGCTCTGATTTAGACTTCTGTCACCGTGTCTACGTTTCCTCATCTGTCTCTAAATACGCGGACGATTTATTATGACTGTTAAGAAAGACCTTTCAAAGTAAAAGCAGCAGTCAAGTGTTTGATGAACTACAGCAGAAGTGAGAGGAAAGTAGGCCTACTGCAGCTGGAGTTGGATGTTTGTAACTCTGCAGGTCTGACAGAAGCCCAGCAGATCTCCTGTACAGCGCCAGCAGCAGAAAACTGAGCAGCAGCAGCAGATTATCCAGGCAGTTACCGCTGCTGTGCTGCAGGTCAGACTCGCCTATGGGAACGAGTCTTTATGGAGCAAGAAAACCACAACCAGCCACCGAGCAGCAACAAATTCATTTTTAAATCTCCATATTCATGCCGGCTGTTGCAAGGACGCTTGTGCACAACTCGTGCACATGCTCAGGCCCCTTCTCAGGAGTTGGTTAGCTGTGAGTAAGAGTTGTGAACACAAACAGGGAATGTTTGTGATCCAAAGAGCACTGCAGGCATTAGGGAGTGATCCTGCTCTGGCCTTTTCCATTGAAAACCCTTTGATTGTGCTATGGAGATTAGATAAATGCTGGTGACGTTCCTCACAAAATCCCTGCTCAAAGTGTTCTGGTGTCACAGGATTTGTTCAGTGGGTTTGCACAGAGCTTTAGCCGTTTCTGCTGTATTAGACGGATTCATCTTTAAGTTCATATTTGAACCAAGTGCTGCAGTCTTCTCTCCATCTGCTATTTTTGGTGTTCTTCCCATTACCGCGCTCAGCTCCGTTAGGAGGACGCTAACCAACAGATCACTCCTAAAGTTTATTTGCTGCTGCTTCGTCTCTCCATGTCACCCACACTTGAGCACATTCCTCTCTGCTCCATCTAAAAATACGCTGCTCTCCATCCTCCAGATGGAGGCAGGAGATGTCACTCAGCATTCCCTGCTGAGCTGACACCAGCAGCCGGCCCGTGGGGGGGCAGCTTCAGGGCAGCAGAGGGTTTGGGACCTGAGGTGGCTGAATTAGTCTGCACCCTCTGGACCTCCAGGGAGCTCCACATGTGTGTCTGGCATGAAATAGTAATCAGAGAGAAGACGTCCGTTTTGTACTGATTAGAGTTTAATGATTTGCTGAGAGAGGAAAAATCTGAAAGAAAGAATTAAAAATATACAAGCAGCAGACAGGAGGCATTAGCAAGGCTACGGGTTATGCAGTCGAAGCTTTTAGGCGAACGTCCGTGATCAAACAGGGCAGAGAAAGTACCAAACGCCCCCAAAACACTGGGGGGCAATGGCATTGGGTCACAATAAAGATCCGGAGTTATGCTCCTCTCCTTTCAATCTGAAAACATCTTTGAGCTAAATTTTAAAGAAAAGAATGAAAGAAAACTTCATTTTTTTCAAAAATGCAATATTTTCAAGCAGACAATGACATTTCCACTTATTAGATAATGAAAAGTTCACATTTCTGTGTCTTTAGAGACGCTGTAATGATTCACTAAAGGAAAAGCTGCTCCCACAGACATTGTAATCTGTAATCATTCAGTGAAGCTTCAGATGTCAGTACGTCTGCTACAGTTTTTATGTTCTGCTGTCTTCATGTTCTAGTTTGAGGTGACAGGTCTGTTCTGCTGCAGATGCTGCATTCAAAATCACAAATAAAAGAACTTTGCAGCTTCACCTCCATTGAAAACTCATTTGTAATGTCAGTGAAAAAATGCGGGTCAGAAATTTCAAAGCCAAAAACAAAAGAGATTTCTGGAAAATGATTGAGCCTGACAGTGAGAACTGCGCTTGCAGGTGAATACGGGCTGTCTGCTAGTGAAAAATCAGCTAATCTGTACGGGGCGCGTAGATGACCTGCACAAAATATCAAGATTGTAGACTGCCCAGGAAGCCCGTGGAAAGGAAATGTTCATGCACATTTTTTCTAAGGGTACGCTGCAAGTGACAGGTCATAACGAACACTTAAAGGACACACAAGGATAAGTAGGGGTGAAGTAGGTGAGACACAGGTGTGTCATACAGATTTTTCATCTTTTCACAGCCCCCCCCAAATCCTGCACAAGTAGTGCGTTAGAGTTGTTCACGTGATACGCCCGCGCTCCTTGATACTACAGTACTTTTTCATTCATCAGAGGACTTTGTTTCCATGAACAACACCAAACAGAAAACCAGGAGAGGAGTTCCTTCATTTATCTTCACATGATCCTGAGGAGCCCAGCAAAAACCATTCATCATGACACTTGCTGAGGCACGTGAACATGTTTCCCAGCATGCTTTGCAGCTGCCAGCAGCAGGTACAGCTACTCCCTAATTTGATTATCTTATTAATGATTTTCAGCATCGCAGCTCTCACTGTCCTCGTGTTCTCTGATGTTAGTGTGGAGAAAAACGCTGTGACCTTCAACCTTTATCACGCTGTTCATTCTCCTCCTTACAGCCTCTCTGAGAGGTGGGGAGCCATTCTGAATCCCAGCAACCACAAGACAGAGGAGCAGCGTCCATCAGGCTAAACTGTAAAAGAAAGATGTTTTTTTGTTTCTTATTCTTGGTCTCAAAGAGTGAGTCAGCAAAACCTGTCAGCTCTTTGTGTTATGAAACTGCAACAGACAAATGCTGAGCTCTCACGTGAAAGGCTGTTTGGATTCTGACATTTTCTTTACTATATACTTTAATCACAGGAGAATATTAGAAAACAGGAAGACGTGCATGGAATGAATACCTTCATATGGTTACAACAGTAGATGTGTATTTATTAACCAAACATGCTGGGAATGGTGAAAAGATGGACAAACTAACAGGAAGTTCAAAGAAAGCACAGGAATTGAAGGGAGTTCAGGTTTAGCCTCAAATGTTACTGTGGTTTTTCTACTGCTGCTTTGACGTTCTTGTCTGTGAATCAGTGATGTCAGAGTCATGAAAGCAAAGAGGTGTGGTTTAAACTGACCTCTTCAAGCTGTCATGTTCATACTAACATGTCAGAAGTCTCAGAGAGACTGAAGGATGTTTGAACGCCGACTCTCCCCTGAGATGGAGCAGGTGCTGTGTGGAAGTGATCAAAGCAGAGTTCAGAGATAGGAAGATATATAGATCAGTTGATCCTTTACAGGTTTAGTGTGTTGATGATGAGTCCCCCCCACTGTGATTGCTGAGGGGTGGGGGTTACACACTCAAACTTACAGTCAGTGTGTGTTTTCTTCACAGAGGTGATCTGAGCGCTGCTGTGCTATTGTACTTTGAAGCAATGCTTCCTCATTTCTGCCCCTCAGGTTTCCTGCAGCATCCTGGGAGGATTCATGACAGATGAAGCAGGAAAAGCTGTTGTGTTTGTGTTTCATCGTAAATGCATTTTCTTAGAATGTTTTACAAAAAACAAAGTGAGGACGCTAACCCGTCTTATTCTCCTGGGTTTGGATGTGTGAACAGGCAGGGCCGTGAAATCAGGACTTCCTCAAACCAAAGATTGTTGCTGAGACACAAAAACAAATGATCAGCGTTCAGAAAGATGGTTCAACAAACCTGCATGTCTGAATCTGTGGAACAGGAAAGTGGGCGGGGCTATGACAGGTCATGCTGGCGTTGGACAGTTGTCTTCAGAGAGTACAGTCTGCGTCTGCCTGTAAACACACTGAAGCGTGGCAATCGAGCTCTTCCTGTCGGTTTGATATGACATAAACAGGAGCAGCGTCCCACGCCGCACACGCATCGGGATTCAGTTTCAAAGTGTACATCCAGGAGTCATTTGAGACCCTTCCTGTGGACACGTCTCTGTTTCATTTCCCCTTCAGTGCACATGTCTGTAATGTTTCTACAGACTCAGAGTCTGATTGTTTTACATGTGAAGCAGTAAGTCAAATATGAGGTTTGTTGTTAATGAAGAGCCACACAGAGCTAAATTGTTTTGTCACTTCTCAAAGTGTGACACAGTCATCGTCATGGTGATTTTCTCAGTGAAACCACAAAAGCATTGAAATCGATAATACAACTCCAGCTGGAGCAACAAGCTTCTCCTTTGTCCGAACCAGAGCAGTGACCACAACCAGGAAGTTCAGATCAGGGCTGCAGCGTGGTCCTCAGCACGCCTGAATGGGTCATTCACGCCGCCTGTCACATGAGAGTTCATTTCAGTCATGGAGCATGCTCTGTTTCTGCAGGTGATGAGCGGGATCGGATCATGTCTGAAGTTCAGGGAACGCTGGAGTTTTCTCTGGAGCTACACAAGTTTCACAATGTGGATCTCTTCCAGAGGGGGTGAGCAGCTCACGCTTCCACTCACAGGGACACGGAACATAGAACTGACTCCATAGAACATGATGATGTTTTCTTTTATTATTTCTTCATTCACTAATTTATTCCACTTGTTTTATGCTTAGTTTTCAATGTGCAGCACTTTGTCCAATTTGTAATTGTGTTAAAGCGTTTTATAAATAAAGATGATGACGGGAACAAACACATTTCACTGCAGCCCCACAAACTAGTTCATAAACATTAAGAGGAGCTTTGAATTTGATGAAGATCCAGCTGGTTAGTCTTTAACAAACGCGGATTCGTTGGACAACGTGTTTCAGCAACAGTTACTCTGAAGCGCTAAGGGTCTCCATCCATGCTTCTCCAGAGGTCCGGTGCCACCCGCTGTCCAGCTGACTGCTTCTGTCACAGCCCTTTAGCTGGATTAGGGGGCGGCAGAACACCCCTAAAGCAGGCAACTGCTATGAGAGAGTAAGCTGGACAGAAGCAGACCAGGAGCTGTGGAGGACCAGAAAAAGCATCACACGCTAGCTGCTATCTCAGACTCTGACTCCAGAATGGAACCAGAATGGAACCAGCGCTTTAACCAACCCAGAACAAAAATTGGAATGGCTCGGATTTTAGAGCACCAGCTGTTACTACCGACTCAGCTGAATCAGGCATTCGTTTGCGGTTTGCTGCTCACCAGGTTCACCATCTGCACTGGATCAGAGAAAAGCTTCAACCCCTCCCCCACAGGCTGAGGACACGCGCAGGTCATTTCCAGCATGTTATCCCATTTACAAAGGAAACCAATTGCTGAGTTTGGCCACAAACAGAACTGAACTTTGATGAGTAGATTTTGGGGAGATGACGGATCCGCCGTCAGAAAACTCCTCAGATAAACTCACATTGTTCGTTGGAGAAGCGAGACGCGTTTACTGTGGGTTCATTTCCTTTAATCACACAGTAATAAACGTCAGCGCTAAACCACAGCCTGTGTGGAAACAGAAATCCAGCCTCAGTTTTCTCTGATGACCATGGGATCTGCCCCGTTCAACAGACAGGACCTTTTCAGCTCAGATTCATGCCGATTGGAGCTCCGAGCGACTGAAACGTTTCCTCGCTTTCAACTGTCTTTGAAATGTTACACAAATTTTAGTCAAACAACTGATTTTCATGACATTTTATTTCAATTTCTGTGTGAAGATCCAGAAAACAGGTCACTCTATGATAAAAAAAAAAATACTGCAGAACCAACAGCTGTGATTTAAGAAACTCTTTAAAGAACTAAAAGATATTTACCACACTTGTAGTAAAAATAATATTGTTTGAAAATAGAAAAAAAAAAAAAATAAAACCTTTTTAGTATCTCCAGCCTTTGTTTCCCAGTGGGATTTAATCTCAGTTAAATAGTGATCTATACTGTGGTCTGCATAAATACTCGATTCTGATTGGCTGCTGGGTGTCCTTTAAAAATAAGTTCTGATCACATAACCTGGAAGAACAGAACCTTTGAACACAGGTGGACAGACGCTGTTCCCCAGTTTACTGCAACAAGAAGAAAAACAACAGTCGATCTGTGTTCCTCACATGTCTCTGTGATGGACGTGACAGCATCTCCATCACACTTTCTGTCACACTGTCCTGCTTACCTTAATGTTTGATACAAAGTAAATATGTGTTTATGGATCTTTTTATTCTTACATAATAAAATGTTAGTTTGTTGATATACATTTCCTGATCAGAGTTAGTGGTATGGGTTAGTGATTTTTCTTTAACCAAAGCAATATAGGAAACTATTTGTTTCTTTAAAAACAAACTTTTTTTTTAAATTTCTGTACAAAAACACACAGCAAGAGGTGACCATTCCCTCTGAAATGCGGCTTTGTGACACTTTTATGTAGTGTACCACTTTCCTCAGCTGGTTGGTCCTCATACATTGGTTGCTGCAGAGCGAGGTTGGTGCATGCCTGGTAGCCGTTACCATGACAACGCCAAATAGTCCACTTCCTGTGAAAACTGATTAAAAAGTCAAATTTATTTCATGAGTGACTATGTTATAAGTAGGATAACTGAGGAGTCCGTTATCAGAAATGAATGGACTTCATGGGCACAAGCCCTCCCACCCTCCTGTCATCCGTTTCTGATAACACATCGTCAGGCATTATTCCTTATTTCAAATATACATCATTTTAGGCTTTATTTTAAAGGTTCAACAGATGTGTTTTCAGAGTGAAGTTGCCCAAAGAGTTTTAAACCTAAAGTCTTGCATGTCTCTGCAAATGAATGTAAAAATGTAACATTTGTAAAAATATTCACTCTTAAGCTAAACTGCATGAAACTTTTTTGAAGGCAAACTGATCATATTCAGAAATAACGACCAGATTTCTTCTTTTTGCTCGGTCTGATTAATTCCCTGACAGAAAACAGACTGAGTTAATACCGCTATGATGTGTCTGCAGGAAGATTAGAGCTCTGTTCTGAATCCAGTCAAATGCCAGCTTTAGCAAAAAAAAAGCTTTTCCCTCCTCATCTAAAACTGGATCTCAAACCCCCTCCCTTCAGCGGGGGCTCAAACAAACTGATCTGATGTTTCTCAGATCTGTGCTGCTCTTCAGCATCAAATTTACAAGCAGCTTGTTTCATTTTTACTTCTAAAATATGGAGGTATTGTTTCTGAACCTCTAAAGAATTTCACAGAATCTTTATTTTTCAGAACAGTGAAATTAAGAGCCTCCAAGAACATGAAGGATGTTTTCCTGAAACGTCTTTATCAAGTTAAAACCCCTCAATCTTTGAGCTACTGATGAAAATCTGAACAGTGAAAAATCTCATTTGGAACACGTTCTAAACTTCTCCTTCCTGGAGTTCATGTAAAGACCCTTTTTTCTGCTGAACAGGTTCTACCAGATACGAGCGGGGATGAAGGTCTCGCCTCGGGTGCCGCATCGGTTGGCAGTAGCAACACAAAACAGCGCAGGTGAGAGGAAACGCCGTTCGCTGTGCAAAGGCAGCGTCAGACTTTCCCAGAAGCCTCTGTCTCATCTGCAGGTCACGTCCTAATCTGAAACTCTCATAATCTGCTAAACTGCACTTCAGTGAGATGAAGGACTTCTGTGGATTATTCTGCTTCTCACTTGTTCCCTATGCTTTGCGTTGGGTTTTTAAATGATAAGTTCTTCTCATGAGCAGGTAGATGGTGCTGGAACCATGACGTGTTTAAACATGGTGAGCATTCCTGCTCCACGCAGGACTGAGAGTAAGGAAACATCACAGAGGACTTCAGCATTTTTCTCTGAATTACACACATTTGGTTCCTTGAAAACAGTAATCTGTGATCTGTGTGAGAAACAGGAACACATTCTGCTCACCCCTGTGTGTCTCTGCAGGTTCGGCTTTTATCTTTAGTAAACTGCTCTAATATGTTTACGTGGATTCAAAAGAGTGAATCCCTTTGACTTTAGCGTTCATAAGAAGACGTGACACAGATTTCTATGACAGAGACCAGATTCTGGTTTGATTCAAATTTAACTGTTAAACTTTCTTGCATCAAAGTAAAAATGGAAATAGTCTTTTAGAGAAAACCACAGAGAGAAACCTAAAATGTTTGATCACAAAGAGCTGCAAATATCTGGCCAAAAGCAGCAAAACTCGAATCGCATTGTTCACTTTTAATTTGATCTTCTTCTTTGTTTTTATGGATAGGAAAGAAAAGGTAAACAATAAAAAGAACTCCTCATTCTCATTCTGAAGGTTCGTTTTTATGTTTTAAAGTTTCATTTCTTCGTAAAGCATTCATTTAGTTTTGCAGCTTGGTCTGATTGCTCAACTGCAAGGAAATCTCCTTTTTGATCCGATGTGATTCATATCTTCATTAAAAATTAAAACCAAGGACTTTCTCTCATAATTGTTGTAGAATAAATGTGATAATGAGTTTTCATTTTAATATAAACTTCAAAACTTCTGCTTTGGTTTAGTTTTTAGGTGAAGACTGCAGCTCAGGTAAACAGAAGATATCTCTTCAATGAGGAGGATTTCTAGCTATAAACATTCTTTATTCATTGTCATCGTTGTCCTGAATTAATGCAGTTTATTTTCAAAAATATCAACATATCTTTACGAAGCCCAGGTGTGTCTTACAGTTCTCTTCAGGTTTGAACAGCCCCCTTAAGGGACATCATGAAAATGGAACGTACCAATGTCATGGGTGTGGTTAGTGTACCTTGAAGTATTTGTAAGGATAATGTAGTTACCATTATTTATGACAGTAAAACATTTTGACCCCGCAGGCCTGTATGATGTACTCTAGATCACATTTAATTTACTGACAATAAGAAACTCCTCATTTTCACATAATCTTTTCGTCTCTGGGAGGCTTCAGCCCCCCACCCCTGAAGCTCATTCTACAAGGTCACTAAGGCTGAATTCTCCACATAAATGCAGCAACCAGCTCTCTGTTTTTATCACTAACAAAGCACACCCACACTGACTCATGAAATAATCTCTGCATGTGCGGAGCTTCAGAGCGTTTGCCTGACATTTCCCTCCTCTGTGCCCTTCAGATGTTTTAATGGATCCTGTCAGCTCATACTGAAGAACTGAATTCCTGTTCTTAAAGAAAAAATATACCATTTGCATTGATCTGGGAGACATTTATATGGGCTCTCATATTAGTATTAGTTGACACACATAAGTACACAAGCATACTCACAAAACACACACACACACACACACACACACACACACAGTGAGGAGCTCATCAGCAGTTCCAGCACATAAAGCTTCAGAACCATTTTTTAATGTGAATTATGGAATTATAGCTTTACTTTGGAGAGTCTTAAGTTAAAACAAATCACATTTGAGTTGTTTTCATTTTTACTACTAATATAATTTTTTTTTTCATTAATAATCACAATCACAATACTAATTGTTATTATCATTATTAATGATAAATAATAATACAATTTTTTTCTTCATTTTTTAATGTATTAATTTCTAGAGCACCTTCCACTACCAGCCAAAGGGGGCCAAAGTGCTGTTTACGAGAAAAGCAGAATACATTTTAAAATTATAAAAAGAATAAAGTCATAATAACATATTTTTTAACAGAGATTAAAACCAACACAATAGAAGGCAGATACTACGACACGGAGATAATACTACACGGTAACTGAGTAACAGTTTGGCGTGTGTAACCTCTCTAATAGCAGGTGGTAATTGATTCCAGATTTCAGGAGCCAGCACAGCAACGCACGGTCCCACCGGAATGACATGGCAACCATGGAAATGACGTGGCACCAGTACCAAACAGTACCACAGTTTTCGTAACGCATCCCTAGACGTAACTTTTTGCAAGCCTTCTAGCCCGATGAACATTTCAGAATAAAAGCAGCGATTTCGTTGTAGGTCAAACTATATTTCTGTTTTGACATAATGTGTTGTGAGTTAATTTTCTTTGTGTTGGGACTAATTGTAATATGTAGTGACCCTTCTGGGCAACCGTAGATACTGGACATTTACTGTCCACCTTGAGATTTGTTGTGAAAACACAAAACTGCTGCTTTCCTTTGCAAGAGCACAGATAAAATAATCAATTAACCTGATTGTTGCTTCAACTCCTTCAAAAAGTTCATCTCAGGAAAACACGGAAAGTAATTCTGCTGAGCAGAAAGACAGCAGTGGATTTGCAGAGGAAGGAAGCGACTTTGTGACACCTCCCCCAGGTCGCTGACTTGTTCCGCTGTCCGGGGGGGCTCTAAGCTAACAGCAGTGAGGATGTTTTGAAGAGGCGGCCTTCAGGGAGGAAAAAGTCCAAATGATGTAGAAAAGAGCAGAGCAGCAGGGGATGGCGTGGACCTCTGAGGGCCCCCAGCTGGACAGCAGCTCTGCAGTCACCATGGTAATTGTGCTGTCGCACAGAGAGCACAGTGACCATTTCCCCCAGCACAACAGTGAGAACTCCTCAGGACACGTTTTTACATTTATCTAAAAGCAGTTACTCGGCTTCATGATGTTGAAAGGTGTTTAGTTTCAGCATCGCGTTTGTGTTCCTGCCCTTTTTAAGGCAGATTTGAATGTTTTCTGAGACTCTTGAATTGCAGGAAGTTTGAATCTAACAGAAGTGAAAAGAACTAATGACTAGAGGTGTCGTAAGGACACTGTAAGACAGTGTTACCCATTCACCAGAAGTGCGTCTTATTTACATATCCTTACAGATACTCTCCACAACACTTACCGCACACACGACAATGGTACGTTCCAAATTCATGATGTCCCTTGAGGTGGCCGCACGGGCCTTAAGAACTGCAGGACATACCTTTAAGATGCAGCCGCTCCTCTCTACGACCCTCCTGGAACCCGGACAACCCAAAACACACAGCACCCGCACATGTCAACCCCCACATGGGTGCATGTAACTAAGAATTTATTGTGGAGAAGACATCTCAGGCATGGTGGAGCAGTGGTTAGCGCAATGAGGCCCAGTTCAAATCCCAGCTGGGACCTTTCTGTGTGGAGTTTGCATGCTCTCCCATGTATGTGTGGGTTTTCTCTGGGCGCTCTGGCTTCATCTAACAGGACAAAAACATGCCCCATAGGTTGATTGGTTACTCTAAATTGTCCCTAGGTGTGGATGTGAGTGTGTGTGGGTGTGTGATTGTGGCCCCTGCAACAGACTGGCGACCAGTCCAGGGGTGTCCGTTGCCTTCAGCCATCAGGAGCCGTGTTAGGGTTGACCCCGAAAGGGATAAAGCGGTTTGGAAAATGAATGAATGAATGACAGGACAAAAACATGCCTCATAGGCTGATTGGTTATTCTAAATTGTCTCTACGTGTGATTGTGAGTGAATGTGTCTGTGACAGACTGGCGAGCTGTCTGGGTGTCCTCCGCCTGGCAGCCCCGTGACCCCGACAAGGATACAGTAGGTTAAAAAACGGATGGATGGATAAGGCATCTTGTCTATGATACTACTGCTCTTCCCAAACCCCCCTCGTGGGGGTCTTCAGCTGCTGGCGTGCATCCCTTCCCCGGCTCCCTGAGCTGCATGGTCGTTTCCTTCTGCTGTTCTTGGAAACTTGTCCTCGTCCTGACGGAAGCTTCAGACGGGCATCGTGGCAGCTGGTTTCTGCCTGAAAGCAAACTGAATGAATGGGATCTCGGGTGTTTTATGCAAACACCGTTTCCAAAGAAACGTCTGTTCATCTCCTGCTGGTTGCTGACTCCACATTTTACCACCTTTAATGCCCCCCACCCCCCAGTACCTGTTAAAATGTAAAAAGTAGAGCAGATGAAACCCCACTGAGGCCAGCTCAGATAAAGAGCTACATGGAACACACCTGACCTACTAGCTTCAGAGAAAGGCCGTTCTGACCTGAAAGCATCTGTGAACTCTATCCAAACCTTAAAACTGAACTTTGTATCACTCTTTGGTACCACTTATGTTTCTGCACCCTGACTGCAGCACCAGTCATTGAATCTTTCTGTTGGTTTCCTCATCAGGAGAGTGCAGCTTCAGCTCAGCAGGGGTTTACGATGGCACGGTTTTCAGCCGGATATTTCAGATCCTCTACAGAAACGAGGAGATTGCTGTGAACGACTGCATGATCTTCAAAGTCCACCTCCTGCTGGACGGAGAGAGGGTGAGTCGTCCCACAGAGACACTTTCAAATGCTCCCGCCGCCGCCGTGCCCTTTGGCCGCTGGATCAGGATTCTCTGAGATTTCTGATGAATGAAATCTGAATATTTGTTTCAGTGCAGCTTGTGGCTTTAGAGCATTTTGAACAGATATAGTTGATAAGGCTCTTTTTAACGTAGTCCTAGCATTTGACGTCACGAGAACAGAAAGAGGGAAGCTAGGACTCCCATTTACATTCTAAATATTTTGTTTTTGCATAACCAATGAGCATGAAAATGCAGTGAAAAAATGTGAATCCATTTCATATAAAATGAGTATTTTTATTTTGTAATTAAAAAGGGAAAAATGGTGAAAAAGGTTCAACCTTTTTGAAAGGAGTTTTTTTCTCCAGTGTTGATGCTCCTTGAATTATTGTAACTCTTCAATAGTTTACACAATCAACGTAACTCCATCAGGATGTGGTAAAGTCAACCTTGCTTTGCTCACAGATTCATCCTCTGGCAACTGAAATGAAGCTGCAGTTTGTTCACTGACCCACAGGGGGCACGTGTAGTAAAACATTTACGCTTGAACCAGTTTCAGTGCTGTAAAAATGGGAACTTAAAGACTTTTTTAACTAAAACTCCTGAACTGAATATCAGTACATGCGATTGGGTTATTTTGAAGACCTGTGTGTCTTCAATGTGCTGGGTATGAAGACTTAACCCCCTGCTGCAGAACAAGCACTGAGTTCCCATTTCCTCCTGTTGAACTTTCAGCAGAAGACAAACTCCTGACTTCCCTTCATGTAGAATGAGCAGAGGCTCAAACCTTCGTTTGGGCTCAACCCTGGACAGTCCACAGGGACGGCCCAGGCAGTGGACTGAGGCTGGGAGATGTCAGAGACTTGGTTGAGGACAGATTTCTTATTGATTAGGCTGAATGTGGAGGTTAAGGTTTTGAAACAGACCTGAAGCCCCTGAAGGTTTTTCTCATTAACCTTCTGGATGTTATCTTGAAGCAGCAGACTAAAATAGTCCTCATCTCCCCTGTGGGCCTGGATGTGTGCTTTATCTGAACACCAGTCCTGTGAAGACTCCCACATTTGCAGTGTTCTCACATTTATTCTTAGAGAATCTCAGAGGAAAAGCGTTGATGCTCGTGCACGTGCTGCTCGACCACAGCGGCTTTTCTTTGACAGCTTCAGCACAGCTTTGGTTCCTAATTCATTCTGTTTTTATTCGTGTGACACTTTGAACATAAAAACATCATCTGCCAAAAAGAAGCGCCTGCAGAAGAAAGCACACTCACGCCACAGATGTGTTCCTTTGACTCACCTCAATAGCAGCAGAAGATGAGTCACATGCATGTTGAAATCCCTGCCTCTCTTCCTGCAGTGTTTCCTGTTTGATATGGAGCCAAACCCAAAGGACAAGCACAGCAATGGCTGACATAAACCAGTCTGCTGCCAAACAGAAATGTTTTTCATGAAAGAAAAGCATCTCATCCTCTGTAAGACTGCTCAGCTGAAGACCAGATTTTGAATAGGAGTTAAGGTTACACATGAATGGTGTCTAACACCTGACAAAAGGTAGACAGACCTGGTTCAGAGCGTGCCGTCCCATCCAGATGAGGCAGTTCTCTGGCCAACATCTCCTTCTTTTCAGTCAAAATTCATGTTTGAAGGAACTTTTTCAGTTTTGGGTTAAATTTCATTCCAGAACCCAATGAACACCTAAAAAAGCTGTTTTCCCTGGTCTTACATGGAAACCTTTGGGGCCTCCAGCATTAAACCTATGGCTCTTAGTCAACATTAGGTGCTGCTGTTGGTCGCTCCCACAGCCACTAGCATAGAGTCAAACTCCAGCTCTTCTTTTTTCCACCAGACACCCATCCCCAGTCTGTTATTGGGGAAGCAATCCATGTCCAGGTAATCAGTAACAAACTGGACAGAAATATCAGAGGAACCATCAGAAGCTTCTGGAAACATTAAAGAGGATAATTCTGCGGCAGCAGCTTATTATCTGCCCCTAAACCAGCTTTAGCTCCTTTTTTGTCCAAAGTATTTGCTCTGTTACACATTACATTAAATGTGATGAGTCATTTAACTAAAAAAAGGGAAAAAAATCTCCTCTAGTAAAACTCCACATTTGCAGTATGATGTTTCACAGATGTGACAACCATGAAACACATCTTAAATGTTTGTTTTCGATTTCATGAGTTTTAAATGATTTCCTAAAAGGTTAAAACACATAGTATTAATGTTTAGTTGCTGTTTGGAGGGGAAGTGTTTAAAGTGTAAAACTTTATATACTTTTCTGTTAGATCCTAAACCATTGAAGTTCTGTTAATCAGGTTGTTGGCTGCAGTAAGGAAAAAGATGATGACCAATAAAGTAAATGTAAAGTACAGCAACACAAAAAGTTCTTTGTAATTGCATTGTTCGACATTTTTATTGAAGTAGATATATGAAGTAGTGCTTCAAAAGTGACTCCTAAGTAAACATGTTATATTCATAAAAGAAACCCCTTCATGTTTCTTTATCTTTTTATTTCTAAATTATTAGAGGTGTAGCGATTCATTTAACAATTCGATTCATATCATAATTACTGGTTGACAATATAATTCACTGAGGATATTGGTTCATTTGAACATCTGACCTAAAATGGATCAGAACATCTTTCTCAAAACTTCAACAGTGACTCAGAGATAAATTCCTGCTACAGTTTTCCAGATTCTTGTGTTTCTTCAAGATAATCAAGTGTAAATAAATATGTTTACAAACAAACAAGTAAACAGGAATGAATGTCAAATCCATTGACATTTGAGTTTGATAAAGTTCATTCCACTGTTGTTTTTCCACATCAGAATAATCCAAAGGAACATTTTTAGAACATTCTAGCAGCACTGTATGGTCACATGACTTTGTAAATTCAAAGTGTTTCCACACATTGGACTGGAATGATGGTTGATCAGTTTTTACTGAACTCACGTGTTTGTCTGCTGATGATACTTTACATAACAGTAAAATAAGCCTCCGAAGTCTCAATCCAAATGGTATTTTCCAAGATTGATTATTGATTTATTTCATTTTGAAATGATTTCATAATGGCATAGGTGTTCCCAGTGGGCTTTATTTATGATGATGCTGTTTTTAGCCAAAATAATTAAAAAAAAAGTTTTCTAGGACATAGTTTCTGCAGAGCAGCAGACGTTCATCAGAAATTCACCTCTGAGTTGTGGGCGGGAGTGTTTAGTGGGGAGTAAGCCTTCCTTTGCTTCTCTACATCTTTCAATTTACACTCTATCTCACCAGCTTACATCTCCTCACACCCCCAACATTATTTGGTGCAACAAAAATGGCGAGCAACATCAAAGCTATCCAGCCGTACAGTTTAGATCCAGATTCCAGCTCAGATGAAGAAAACAAAAAATGTTCATGGATCTATTTGTCTGCAAGTGGATGCATCAGAATGGAGCGGAGCGGAGAGCTTCTGGCCTACGTCACAGCTATAAGCTTTTTTTTTATTTGAATTTTTTCATCTGCTTCTGATTTACAAAAAATTGAGTAAAGAAATCGTATGGCTTTCATTGGAGTGGGGGCTTTAATAGTTCTTTTAAAGAACTCCACTGCTGTTAGAAACCAAACATGCATCTGACACAAGTTTGAGAGCTTTAACTAAATCGTGATTTTGATGCAGTTTTTAAACCAAAGCTGTGGAGATCACCTTTTTGATGTTGGTCTCTGTTATGTATCATGGAAATGTTCTGCTTTTCTGTAGGTGGAGGAAGCCTTCAGTGAGGTGGACTTTCAGCTAAAACTGGATCTCCATTTCACAGACAATGAACAACAGTAAGTTCAGTCAAAAAGTGCAAATGTGTGTCTTTACACGTCCACAGGTTCTCTTTAGGTTTGTTTTCAGTATGTCTGTATGGGTTCTTTGGATTTCGTATCATGAAGTGTTCATTTGTGCTTCTCACTGCTCTGCAGCTGGTGCTATGTGCACAAACAGCTGTCTCATGCTGTGGAACCAGACTCTGTTGGCTCTTTGAGGACTGTTGCACTTACTGCCTGTAAGGACACTTGGTTAGAGAGGAAATACGCTAATCGAATCACCAGCCTCAGCAAAATGATTAAATCTCCTTCATTGTTGGCTGAGGACTATAATTGAGCCTGAATGATTCTAATTCCAGCCTGGAATCTGTGGGAACAGTATAGACAAGCTTTATCATGTTAAAGTAAAACAATCTGCTCACATTCTCAAATGCAGAAATGAGCAGAAAACATCACCAAGAGAAATCCTCAGCTGAGACCTTTTTTACTGGCTCTTTATTTATGCACAATTTTTGGATTTTTAACTCCTGTCCAGCAGCTGAGCGAACAGATCAGAGCTGAAGGCCTTTTAAGTTAGGAATATTTTACAGTTACAATCAGGGGATATGAATCGTCTGACACACATGGTTTATATTTGTATAAACCCCTTTTGTAGTTGAAGCTAAACTTTATTTCCATTAAATCCTTCTGCATGCATTTCTTTTTGAAATGCAGAGTTTGGAGAGACGGAGAGAGTGAGATGTTAGAGAAAAGGGCTAAAGGTACAAAGGAAAGGGGAGAAAAAGAGGGTTGAAGAAGTTGAAGAAGGATGAGAACTCAAGATACAGTATAAGAAGGGATAGAGCTACAAAAATAGGTAACAAATTACTCATAGATTATCAATTTCAAACTTAGATTTTTATCAAAAGAGCCTGTATACTAATCAATAACCCCAGAGAGATTGGTTCTTGAGTAGGAGCAATAAAAACTGGAAGAAAATGTTGAAATTTGTGCACATTTTTCCCTGACACAGATGGACATTCCAAATGAAATCACACACACAAAGATAACATTTCTCTACTGTATTCTCACACTAAAAGGCGCAGTGGTCTACAAGGTGCACCATCAATGAATTGTCTATTTTTAAACTTGTGTCATATATAAGGTGCATCAAACTATAAGGTGCATTGAGACAAGAGTCAGAGATAAGTCCAGCAGTTGGTCAGATTTTACTGCATTCGCAGTAACTCTAAAATTTGTTTGTAACACGCTACACGTTAGCCAGGTTACAGGCGTTAGCATGTTTACAAAGCTGTTGTGTTTGTGACCCTTGGTGCTGCATTAAGTCACACATCAGGCTGACTTGGTAGCTTGGAGCTTTTTTATTCAGACTCTGACAACATGAAGCTTGCTCTCTTCTTTTGGCACACTTGCCACTTTCCAGAACCGTTCTCTGATAACCATGCACCCCCTGTGGTCACCAATAATATAACAGTTGAAACACACAACAAAACCTATAACTCCCAACCTTGTTTGTAACACAAAAAAAACAGACTGATACCTTTAAGAAAATGTTACTGTGACAACGCTAACTTCCAGCCTTATTCTTATTGGTAACATTAAAAAGAAAACACAGTCCAGCACGGCTCCACATTAACCACGTTAGCATATTCAAAACAACATCTAACCTTCTTTGCAACTCGTAAAAAAAGGATAACATTTGGATCGAGCGGCATGTACAGTACCTCTCAAAATCGCTTCAACATCAGTAAACACAACCAGATTTCATCCACATATAAGGCGCTACAGAATATAAGGAGAACTGTTATGTGGATACCTCATTCAGAGTTATCATGATAACGCGTGGTTCTGTTGCAGTGGAAACATGAAAAAAGGATAAATAACAACAAAAACAGCCTTTAAAGTGTTGGTTTTGATGAATCTGAAACCATGTTTCTCTTTTCTGTTAGGCTGGCAGACATTGCCACAGTTCCCTTGATCAGCAGTCGGACCCTTGGCCTCCATTTCCACCCTCGAAAAGGCCTCCACCATCACGTTCCAGTCATGTTCGACTACTTCCACTTGTCTGTCATCTCTGTCTCTATCCATGCCTCACTGGTTGCCTTACATCAACCCCTGATCAGGTAGGCTTTGAAGCAACTTTAGTCCAACAACTGAATGTCCAACACTGAGGAAGC
This sequence comes from Oryzias celebensis, assembly GCA_014656515.1. Classification (NCBI taxonomy): domain Eukaryota; kingdom Metazoa; phylum Chordata; class Actinopteri; order Beloniformes; family Adrianichthyidae; genus Oryzias; species Oryzias celebensis. The sequence continues at coordinate 22,184,033 of BNCR01000011.1, read as the reverse complement.
TTTTCTTCCTTTAGTCTCATCCACTCAATCTCTCACAAGCATCGCACTCACCATATAGTCACAAACTAAACTTCAAAAGTTGGCAGAAAAGGATTTTTAGAACAAGAAACATTTTATTGCAGCAGATTATTACTATTCACAAACACACAGGTCTTAGTGCTGAAACTATAAATGATGCAGATGGTAAACAATGAATCTCAACTGGAAGATGTTTTTCAGTTGTTTTCTTAGAGCTTCAGTTTGATTGGATATTTTTCATTAAACTGATGAAGAATTCATATCATCCCACTCCATGAAAGCAGTTTGCTGTCATTGATCAGCATTGATTAGAACATTAGTAACGGTCTCTTAGCTTATCTATCTTTCTTCACACACACACACACACACACTCTCCGTGGATTTGACCCTGACTGTGTCCCTCTTCTTCCTCCCAGCTTTGCTCGGACAGGGAAAGGCTCTTGGCTGGGAAAAGGCTCCCCAGAGAGTGCCGGCGACCCATCTGCTGTGTCTGTGGAGAACCTCATGTTTGGCGCGGGTTACTGCAAGCCTTCCATTTCTGAGGTTTGTCTCACTAGCAAAGCCCATTCTGGCTCTCAGAGGAATCCTTCGTTTCTCACTAAACGCCGTGGAATGAAGTAAATGTTATTATTTGACGCAGAGACTGATTCTGGTCCTTTCTGTTCGTCAGAGTCAGCCTGGTGGTTAGACTTTTTGACCGATAAAACTTGAGAGCTTGGAGATGATCATCTCCTCATCATGGCATGTCGGTTCCAGGCTGGCATCTGCGGTCATTAGAAATGACGGATGTGGAAAAAATCTTTGGCAATGTGGCTGACTTGCACAGGTGCACAAAGAAGTGAAAGCCTTAATATTTCCAGATGTTTTGTGATTTATATTTGCCTGAATTTACATGATTTAAATCTAGGCATCATCGTATCAACCTACCCTGTTAGCTTTAGCTGTGAAATTGGTTTCTTTTTGTTTGATATCAATATTTTTAGAGTTAAGGTTTGGCTTTAGGCCTATGAGGTTAGCTGTGAGGTTAGCTGCTCTCAAAGTTAGAAGCACTAGGTCAGGATAATCAATAAACAATAAACAAAGAATGAACACAAGAGAAGCAAATATAAATGCAAAAGGTGTGAATGTTTTTCTTACTGTCACAACAGCTCTGGTCTTAGCTGTTAGCTTAGCTCTTCTTTATAGCATTAGCAATCTCTGTGAAAAGGTAAATGTTAGGCTCAATGAGTTAGATATCACTAAAGATGACGCACTTGCCTGTTACCATTGATGTGTTAAGAGTGACTCCTGTTGGAATGGGATCAAATCAATGAGACTTGCTTTAGCAGATCCAGTAAAAGGACCATAAATGCTTGATTTTGGTCTGATTTAAAAAAAAAAAAAAAATCTGATCATCAGAAAATAAGACCGAGGTCACAAGTATTGATGTTTTTGTACAAAGTGAAACACGTCAAGGACATTTCAAAAGTTTCTATAAATAAATATGTCATTGTATAAGAAGCACAATGCATTCCTGATGGTTGTGATTTGATTCAAATCCACACAGACTCCTCAGTCTGTTGCTTATTATCGGGTCGTGGGTAGCCCACATTGCTGCTGGCCACTTGCGCCCGTTGTGTACGCTATGGGCCGGTAACACGGTCGGAGTGGACTGAGAGCTGTTCCCCCTCGTCGACAGTCATGCCGGTCCGGGGGGCCAGAGACGTGGGAGAGGGTACATTGAGCACTTCATCCACGGCCCTGGAGCGGCGAGGTCTGGGCAGTGTTCGCTTTAAAGCATGCAGCTGCACCACCGGGGGGTAAATGCGTCCAGGAGACGTGGGGCTGGACTGGGGGCTCCCAGTCTACAAGTGGATCCTACCCAGCTTCTATCAAAAGGACTCAGGCACCCGTGTGGCACTGGGCAGGCAGTTGTCCCTACACATGTCCCTGTCCACCCGCCGGACGGGGACATGTGATGATGGCCTCTTCCATGATATCTCACCCCTAATGAGGAAAACCTGGTTAGTGTTTTCCTCCACTGAGTGATGTGGTTAAATTCAGCGGTCATCTGGTCTGATCTGAGGTCCTCCATAAAACAAAAAACATAGATGGTTTGGCCACAAAACATAGAAATTACGCAAAGACTAAAGACTAGCATTGACTTTGAATAGGCTACAAGATCAGCCTAAACGTTCACTGTTTTGAATAAAATGTAGTTCCTAAAATGTTTTCCGGAAGTTCTCCTTTAACGGATGACAATAAAACTATAATTAACTTGTGAAAAGTCACATTCTTATTTTTCCAGCTCTGTTTGTACAATTGAAGCACAGCAGTGAACCAGCATCCATACCAGTCCAATATGGCGTATGCAACAAGCTAGCATACCATCCATAGCCTAAATATGACTCACTGCCTGGCCCACTTTTGGCTTCAGTTTTTAACCTTTGAAGGCAGATTGCACAGCTATGACAGAGAAAGAAGTTTCTTTAAAGTCTTAACTATCAGTCGTGTAAACAGTAATTGACACTCGTAACATTAGCTCATATAAATAAAATCATAATATTTAATAAAGATGAAACATAGATGCTGTTTTGGCTTTCGTGGCGCTCTACGGCTTGGAGTTTTGCTAAAAGAACATCCTGAAAAAGCTTAATTGTGCTCAGTCCACCTTTCCTCTGAAAGCTGCTGTTAATTCTCCCATAGATCTGCACGTTTTTTTCCTCATCTCTTTTATGACAGACATCTGTCAGGTTACAACGGACGTCACAGTCAGCACTGTAAATCCTAATGAGCCCCCAACCTCCCCCATCCTGGCTCCACCTCTGGGTTTTTACTCCGACCCCCGGCTGGGTGCTTTAATAAGCTCTGCATTTAGCGAAGCAGGAGGGTTTCGTTTGATCCCAGTAATGAGTTCTTCTCACAAGCGCCACGTAGCACAAAGCTGCAGGTGAAACAGCTTTATTTACCTGCAGCTACATTTCATCCTCAGCACTTTCTCACTCAGCGCTGACCCATTTCCTCAAGTGTTTGCGGGCAAAAACAGCACGTGTCAGCTTTTGTTTATTTGTTTTTCTCTTATAGAACATCGTTGAAGAGACGAGCGTGGTAAGGATGAAAGCTGAAACAAGAGAAAATGTCTTTGCAGCGATCATGTCTGGATTTACCTGAACATCCCAAACATTAAGAAACCAAGAAAGCAGCCTTGCCCCGAGGATAATGACTAGTTCATTCAGAAAAATACCTATATTTCCCACAGACTGATCCTGCAGCCCTCCATAAAGCTGAAGAGAATTATAAAAGTAAAAATACAGATGTTCCTTCCTGGTCAGGTTACACTGTCCTGCTGCGATTACAGAGCACACGCATGTATGATGACAGGGTGGCAACGCTACGTGCTCTGGGCAAATTACTGTACATCCTCAGTTACTCATGCGCTGCACGTCTTTCAGGTCCGTGATCCACAGCACCACCTGACAAAACACTTAAGTTAGATCTGGACAGATGTTTCAGAGCTGAGAAACCAAACTGTCAAACTTGAGCTATCTGGACTCCAAAGAACAGTAGCACCAAAACTTCACTGTTCTGTAACTGAAGTCTGAAACAAACTGTGGATCACACTGGTGAGGCTGTTTACCTACTCAGTGAGAGCGCCATCTGCTGGAGTCACAGCTCTATTACCGTGTTTGTGTCATTTAAACAATGCTGTTTTTCATCTCCCACTGCATTTTTGTCTTTGTTTTGCACATTTTTCACAACTTAATGGTGAACGTAACCAATTAAATAATGAAAAAAAGACAGCAATAACCTGAGTAAACTAAAAAAAAACGTTTTTCAAACTGTTCATACTGGATACTTTGTAATAGCCATGTCCATGTGAGAACTAATTACCCCAACTCCCTGGAACACAAAAATGAGCATAAACTACCTTTTGTTCACTATCAAAGCTGCTGGACCAACAAGCTAATTACACAGAGAAGTGAAGCAGAAAGATTTTCACACTGAAACATATGCTGCCATCTGCAGAACTTCAGAAAAAAATGAATCATTCCCAAATGCTTGAAGAAATATTCTGGACCCTGTTCGTCCGGTTATACCTGGACTCAAAACACCAGCACTTCAAAATAAATCTCTCCCAAAACAATAACATTAAAATTTCACTGTACTTAATTGTCTGGTCACTTTTAGGCCTGAAAAAGGTAATAATAATGTATTTAGCAAGCAGCACTCAGTTTAAGTGTCAGCTTAATATGATCCATCATCTTTACAAAGTTCTGGACTTCCAGCTGAAGGCCAACCTGAGGTCTTTGATCGTCTTTGAACTTTTCAGCCTTTTGAAAGTCATGAAGCGGTAAAAATAGTGATCTGCTTTAACTGCACGCAGCATGCTGGGTTTAGGGCCAAACTCGATCCTCACAGTTTTCTGTAGGACTGAAGTAAACTGCTCTGCTCTCCTGCAACCAGGCTGCACAACTGCTGCAGCGGCCTGTAACCTGTCAGGCATTTTTCTTCAGGGTGGATGAACCTTTGTGTTTGCCGTGTGTCTGCAGGGGAGTTTTTACGTGTCCAGTGAGAACTGCCTGGAGAGGGCTCACACGTGGCATCGCCGGCTGTGTCGCCTCCTGCTGGTGGCTCACAGCGGCCTGCATTCCTACTGCACAGCGCTGATGAAGGAAGTCCCACAGCTCCAACAGATTCCAGCAGAAACAGGTTTCCATCCAAATCAATTCTTTCATTTGTCATTCCATTTGTGTTCGTGATTCATAGCTGAACTAAGTGTAATTTTACATTTACAAAAGCAAATGTGATGATGAAAGAACCAACAAAAAGTGTTTTGAAAGAAGAGTGAAATGAAAAGGTAGGAAAAAATGGCATGAAAGATTTGTGGAAAATGGACGGAATGTAATAATGCAACAGCATTGAAGCTGAAGCAGAAGCTTAGATTGAGATGAATGAAAAAAGGAGAACAGTTGTTCATGGTGGGAAGGAAGGAATCAGAAATAACACCAATGATCAGTAGGATGTGGAAATGTCTCTGGTACTGAAAACAAATAAAGTTCTGTGTTGTTTCTGTAGAGTTGGTGCCGGTGGAGGAAACTCTCAATCAGCTGTCCATACAGTTACAGGTGAGTTACAAGAAAGTGATGACAACAAGGTAATCAACCTGACATCTGCTGCTGCTTCTGTCTTTTCACATTTTTGCACACTTTTGTTCTGAAAGTTCTCTTTCTTTTGTAAAGAGTGAAGCTCATCCTGAGTTCAGAAGGGGTTCAAGCGAAACATTACAAAGAGAAAAGCGTGTGTGTTGAGTTCGAGTGGAAAGCTGTGTTCTTCATGAACCCTGACTGTAACGTGCCGCATGTCTCGCAGCTGCAGGGGGGCCACGAGGCGGCAGCAGAGCAGATCAGTCGGGACGTGAGCCAGCTCTGCTCCCAGCTGAGTGCTCTGTGGAGGCGCTTCCTGGAGGCCGCTGTGCTCAACCCTCACATCCTGTCCTATTTGGCTCAGGAGCATCACACGCTCCGGGTGAGTCCTGCCTTCAAATATAACAGTGTAGATTCTCCGCGCCCACGCCAAAACGCACAAATACTTCTCTTCTCATAGTGTTGACGTTCCAGAGCTGCAAGCTGATCTTCAAGACCTGTGCCAATCTATTCACAAGACAGGAAGCAGTGTCTATGATGTAGTTGCACTCAGAAGACCAAAAAGTCCAAACTATGAGAATGACATACATTCTGTGAACAAAATCTTGATGATTGTAACCTGCAAGTTTTCCAAAGTGTTAACAGGAGTTCTTTGAGCAATGAAAACTTTGAATACAAAACATGCTTGTTTTAGTAGAATCAAGAGCATGATGGTAACATCGCAATACAAACTTCTAGAATGTCTGAAGCAGCATGATTTATAAAGAAAGGAATGAAGATTTTCCTAAACCCCAGTGACTGGCATAGCCAGCAGAAACAAAGACTGTCACATCTCTCCATTAAGCCTCTCCGATCGCTGCGGTTTTTCCATCCACTGACCTCAGACCAGCGTTCAGCAACACTGAGGCCTACAGGACTGCTTCCATTAAGGATTTGGCTCAGTACCAGAGCAGCAGCAGACATACTTACCTTCAGGGTAAAAGCTAAGACAAACTGTAAAAAAGGGATGTGAAGGTCTGTCGACAGCAAAGAACTTCCTGTAATAAAGAAGCTTTTTTATGCTGAGTGGCTTTTTTCAGCTAAAACTCTGATAAAGTCCAGAAAAGAGTGCTCAGTGGGGTAAAGGACAACGCATTTTTACTGAAGTCATAAATGAGCTGCCTCAAAGGAACTAATCTCAGTCCTTCGGCCCTCTTTAGATTTACGACCCATCCCTGTGGCAAAAATATACCAACACTAAACAAAGAGCAGCGTACCTTTTTACTCATTTTAAGAACACCAAATCTATCAAAGCTGTTGAACATTTTTACCTTCTTGTAGTTTTTTAAAGATTTCTGGATTTTCTTCTTTAATTAAAGCAGAGAAACAGGCTCTGGTCCTTGAGTTTGTTAACCTTGTGAACTCCACACACATCAAAGAACCGACAGAAAATTCAAACTTTTTGGAACTTGGATGTTTTAAACTGCCTATATCATGCAAAATCCACTTTTTGGGGGCTTTGAAGTGCATGATTTTGCTAAATGTAAACGAAAAACCATCCCAAAGTGGTATTTTGATCCATTCAAGCATTCCACTAAAATACACCAGCCCCTCGCAATCCACGAAAACGAGTGGGTTCTCACATTGTGATGTCACAAAGTCAGAACAGTCCCTTCCTGGATGAATCTGGGGTGCCTGCACTGTCCCCAGGCTAGAACCTGGTGGTGGGGGTGGGGGCGTGGGGGTATAGTTCGGTAAACTCGCAGTAGTGCAGAACTGTGCACTAAAGGCAGACTTAGAGAGAGAGAGAGAGACTGGTACAACTCATTGTAATGGAATAGATACATTCAACCAGAATGAACGTGACGGCATTTAAGAGTTCTTTGTGTTTTCAAAAGACTAAATTAGTTTCAGATTTGATAGACATGAATAAAGAGATGAATATAGAGATGAACATATAAATAAATATATAGAGATGAAAATAGAGATGAATATAGAAATGAACATATAAAATGAATATAGAGATGAACATATGAATGAATATAGAGATGAATATAGAAATGAATATAGAGATGAATATATAAATGAATATAGAGATGAATATAGAAGTGAACATATAAATGAATATAGAAATGAATATAGAAATGAATATAGAAATGAATATAGAGATGAATATAGAAATGAATATATAAATGAATATATAAATGAATATAGAGATGAACATATGAATGAATATAGAGATGAATATAGAAATGAATATAGAGATGAATATAGAAGTGAACATATAAATGAATATAGAAATGAATATAGAAATGAATATAGAAATGAATATAGAGATGAATATAGAAGTGAAAATAGAAATGAATATATAAATGAATATAGAAATGAATATAGAGATGAATATAGAAATGAATATAGAAATGAATATAGAGATGAATATAGAAATGAAAATAGAAATGAATATAGAAATGAATATAGAAATGAAAATAGAAATGAATATAGAAATGAATATAGAAATGAATATAGAAATGAACATATAAAATGAATATAGAAATGAATATAGAAATGAAAATAGAAATGAATATAGAAATGAATATATAAATGAATATAGAAATGAATATAGAAATGAACATATAAAATGAATATAGAGATGAACATATAAATTAAAATACAGATGAATATAGAAATGAATATAGACATGAATATAGAAATGAAAATACAGATGAATATATAAATGAATATAGAGATGAATATAGAGATGAAAATACAGATGAATATAGAAATGAATATAGAGATGAATATAGAATTTAATATTGAACAAAATTAAAACAAAATTCTACCAAAAAAAAAAACAATTTCTAAAAAAGAAATGTTTGAAAAAACAATAATTTTCAGAAATCAAAATGAAATGTTAAAAAAGAAGCAAAGAAGAAACATCACTGATTGGTAGATGACGTTTGTCCAAGAACAGTTATCTTTTCATGAAGCGTCTCAAACCAAAAACGTGAATGTTCCTGCTGACCCAAACAGAACGTTTGGATCCAGGACACACCAGTGAAGTGATCCTGGATCAGCTCTGTTCTGATCACAAAACCTTTACAGGTTTTTTAGTTACATTTTAAATTCCCACTCCAGCTATGTTTGGATCTCTTGCCAAAGCGTTCCCAGTGGTCTTTTCATAAGGATTCTGCCCAAATCTAAAACCCTGTGGGGTTTTCTAGGACATAGTTTCTGCAGAGCAGCAGGAGTTCATAGAAACTCACCTCTGAGTTGTGGACAGGACTGTTAGTGTGAAGTAACCCCACGCTGAGAACTCATGAAAGCTTTGTTTTCACTCTAACCGCTAGCTTACAGCCCCTCAACATTACAGTGCAACTAAAAGGGTGAGCAATATCAGAGCTATCCAGCCGTACAGCTTTGATCCAGATTCCAGCTCAGACCAGGAAAACAAAGACGTTCATGGATCTGTTTGTCTGGAAGTGGATGAATCAGAATAGACCGGAGCAGGGAGACTTGGGTCCACCCATTTCACTTACTGTCACAAATTTAAGCTTTTTCAAACTTTGTATTTGAATAAAGAAACACTCAGAAATCCTAATTGTTTAATATATGTTCACTATTATGAGAAAACAAGCTACAAGAGCATATTAAAAACACCAAAACACAAATTTAATTGGAGTGGCTCTTTAAGCCACAACTTTTTCATGTAGTCTGTCATTATTGTGTTTTGAAAAAAGGGTTTCATGTTTACCAGTTAGTAAGTTAATCATTTCATCGCAGATATTGACAGCAATTAAAAAGGAAAGTGACCATGTAAAACTGCTGAGTTTAATGCAATGCGGTCGAAAACATAAGCCACTAAACCTTTGTGCTGGTGCAACCAGTGCAAAAATGTAGTCTAGAGCCCTGTCAGGGGTCGGTGGTTCAATCCCCACTCCCCCACTCAACTGATGTTGGGCAAGACACTTCACCCTCCCTGTCTCCAGTGTGTGAATGTGTATGAATGACCCGGATATGGTCAGATACGCCGCAGACGCATACGGTCAACCGTCCTCTGTCGGTCTGCTCCAGGGCAGCTGTGGATACATCGTTATCTTACCATCTCAAACTAACATGAACGAGGGTGAATGAATAATGGATGTCAGTGCTTTAAGCTTCTGGAAAAGTGCAGAAAAATCCCTTTTTATTATTAAGTAACTAAAGCTCTGCAGCTGAAAGTTGTTTTCCAGGTTTACTTTGACAACGTGAAGTTGAGAAAGACAAATTTAAGGGTTTTAGATGCTGTAGATGCACTAAAAGGGTTAGAGGCTAATTTTGCTCCTCAAATGACAACAGTTGTGTCTCCATTTGAAACCATCAGGTCAGGAGGTTCTCGGAGGCGTACTTCTTCACCGAACACCCTAAAGAGATGTCCCTGATGTTTCAGGAGGAGCTGTAAGTAACACTCTTTCAATCTTTCTCTGACCTGAAGCAATTGAGATCAACCGTGTTATTCTCCTCAAAGCATCAACAGACATGCTCAGATAGCTGCAGAAGTGCGGAGCTCAGACTACTTGATCAAAATGCCTCCTTTACCTGTTGAGTGCCTGGACATTGATGGAGACTGGAACAGTCTGCCCATCATCTTTGAGGACCGATATGTTGAGTCTCCACTGAAAGGTAAGTCTCTCCTGTTTGATTTTCGGAGCGCTTTACATTTTCGGTTGAGTGAACTTGTTGTCCATGTGTGGAATTTTTCCCCAGAGACCGCATCACGGCTGCAGACTTCTGAAACCATTGAGGAGCAGAGCACCTCCCGCGTCACACCTCCTGAAGTGGAGGGAAGCAGCCCAGATCCTGGATCAACAGCAGCAATGCAGGAATGTATGGAAGCCAAGGATGTGTCCACGCACGTCCCAGTCAAGGCAGATCAGAGCGGAGCGGTCATCGGTACCCAGAACCTCATCCAGCAAGGGCAGAGTGCAGAGGTTTATTCAGAGGAAGCAGAAATCTTGAAGAAACCAGAGGAAGATGGGGGACGAAGGACGATTGAGTGTGCAGGAGAGAGCGGCAGCATTAAAGAGGAAACTTCAAATCCCTCCATGGAAGCTGAAGGTGAAGAGAACTGCCTTCTTACAGCCTATCTGCATCCAGGTACACCCTTCTTCTCAGGTGACCTCCGAAAAGAAATGGCTCACCGAGGCTCTGCCGGCGCAAAGGTCATGAAGCGCTCGTCTTCCGTCATCTCAGACTCTGGCATCGAGAGCGAGCCCAGTTCGGTGGTTTGGCCTGCAGAGGCTGTGCTTCCTGGACAAACTTCTCAGGACTTTTCGAGTGAACGCGAGTTACCGAAGCAAATAGTTTGTCACCAGCGTGTCCATCAGAGCTGCCTGGAAGGCCTGCAGTTAGAGAGCAACAGCAGCCTTCCAAGTGGAGGCATTCAGGCGTCTCTGACCTCCATCAGCTCTTTACCCTATGAGGACGACAGGCAGCAGAGACAGCTCAGTAAACTGACCAAGTCAGCGTCTGCTCCACAGATAAGCAGCCCAGAGGACGAGGAGGACAACTCTTCGCTTCCTAAACAGGAAACAGACAGGAGAAGCTCAGTGCGACAGCAGGATCTCTGCAGGAGAAACTGCTCTCTGAACAGTAACCTGGATTCACAGCAGTATGAAACAGCTCAGTTAGTTATAGACCTCAGCCACAACCATAAGAAGATGACTTCTGAAACCTGCTCCAAAGACCATCAGCTGGACCTGCTGGAGACATGCAAGACAGCATCCAGTGGTGTTTCTGAAGAGCAGCTTCACTCTGCAGAAAGTCCTCATGTGAGGCGCAGAGCTGCTGAGAGGAGCCATCAAACACTCATGAGTGATGGCAGCGCCTCAGTGGAGGATGTGCATCTCGTTGAATCTGACAGGCCACCCTGTGAAGGTATGAACTCCACAAAGGAGCCTCCGTGTTCCCAAGAAAACAAGCTGGGAGGTGTCTCAGACCAGCTATGTCTGGAAACACCTTTAGAAAAGTCAGCTGACGTTCTAAACACTGCTGGCATCACTCCGAGGCCGAGCGTCCTCTCAGGGCTGACACGTGGAGATGCACCATTATCTGCCAGCCTCACCACAACGCCAGCGGGGGACAAGGAGCCTTTGGAGAACCACACAAAGCCCTCCAAGATCCCCAACTCAGGGCTGGCCTTCATGAATAAGAAGATGGTGGAGGTGGTGAACATGTCGGTGTCCTGTGCCCCCACCTGCCTTCCGTTTTCATCTGTCCTCAGAGACTCTCCATCCATCAGTGGAATATCTACGCGCCAGGCTACCTCACCAATCACCCATCAGCCTCTGGGCTCCTTTGGCATCATCTCTGCATCTTCACTGAGCCCCCTGAACATGGACGACGAGTCCAACGAGAGGATGCTGAAGTGAGTTCAAGCTTGAGCCTGATGAGCATGTCACTGAGCTGCAACGTTTGTGGATTTCTGAATCCTCATTCCTTTACAGCTCAGAGCAACACTCTTCATGTTTATTGTTAGAATTATTTTTAATAAAAATATATTTATACTAAACTGGAATTTACCACACACTAGAATGAGATGGTGGTGCCAAAACCCCACGGACCTCTGTAGAGAAATAAACAGCTGTTTCTCAGTCATTCTGTTGGTTAGAATAACCATTCTTGCTCTGATACATTTTCCTTAACATGTTCTTGATAGTCTTCATTTTTTCCATATTTTTTCTTTATTGTAAGTTATTCATGTTATAAACTCACCTGTCTAATTGAAGGTAGATGATCTCATGCAACGTTCAAAACATTTGATTGATTGATTCTCCAGATCCCGCTTTCAAGTGGTGGGGGTCTAGATTTCCAACAAGCTCCCTCCTGATTGACAAGAGTGGTTGCCATAGAAATGATGACTCAGACAAATCACTGCTTCCTGACAATTTTGGTTGGTTTTCTATGGATGACATCACACTCGCTCTGTCCAGTTCTCAGATACAGTGAATGGTCCCATCAGCTGCCTGATGAATTGCCCAGTGTATGTGGGCAGGGATGAAACCAAACACTTTCCAGTGTTGCTGAATGACGAAATGGCTGGATAAAAGTGTGTGGATCAAAGCAGTTGCCAGCCTTGTTCCTGGCTCACAGACATGATTTCATATTGTTAAATCAGAAAGAATACTTTTGTGTTTTAGTTAAATGTACCCTGAATTTGAAGTTACTGCATTCTGTTCCTGCCTTTTAGACCCTCTTTGTTTGTTCCGATGTTATTTTTCTGAGGACGAAAAAACAAATTGATGGTAATTTCAAACCGACGGACTCCGTCAGTGAGCCTTTCTTTAACAGGGTGTCAGTGCAGAGTCCCTCAGCATGTGTTCACATGTTGAAGGAAACTTTGAAGGATGGCACCAAACCAGAACGAGCTTTTCTGAGTCCAGGAGCCACTGACATGCACTGCAGGAGCTGGCAGTCACTCCTGCCTGGATGGAGGAGCAGAGCTTCACTGAATGAGGGGAAGTGCTTAAAGAGCAAAAGTCAAGATGAAGTGAAATGCATCCTGACTGAATGAAATCCCATTAAAGGGAAGGTGGAGATGAATCCAAGATGATTAGCTGTAAAAACGGGGACAACAGTCGGGTTTGTTTTTGGCTTCTGGTAAAGTCTAGAGATTGGCAGGAAGGCAGGAGTTTAGAGGAAATGAAGGAGGCATGTTTGCACAGATGTGCAGCTTGGGAATGTGCCACCACAAGGTCTGCAGGTTATTCCATGAAGGTGAACAACTGCAGAAGTTAAGTCTGCATCTTTGCAAACTCTCTTCAGTTTCTACAAAGCCAAAGAGGAGCTGCTGAAGGAGCTGAGCTTCCAGGCCACCTTGTACAGCGACCTTCCTCTCCTGGCTTCAGACCTTCCGTACTTCCCACCTGAGGAAGATGATGAGGAGTTTGAGGATGGAATACACCTTGTGGTGTGCGTCCATGGGCTTGATGGTGAGGCCGTCCTTCATAGTAAAGATGGCTGTCTAAAATTCAGAACTCTGTGTGACTTTCTCCTCCTCTGATTGCAGGAAACAGTGCAGACCTCCGCCTGGTGAAAACCTTTATTGAGCTGGGACTGCCACAGTCCAGGCTTGATTTCCTCATGTCTGAGAGGAACCAGGTGGCTAAAAAAACATAAAAGCCACTCAAAGTTGTCGTGATGCAGAGCCTGATAACTGCGTTTTTCCTACTCTTCCCTTCACAGGCTGACACATTTGCAGATTTTGACACCATGACCGACCGGCTGCTGGATGAGATCATTCAGCACATTCAGCTGTATAACCTCACCATAGGCAGGATAAGGTCAGTGACGGGCGTTTGTCCTCTCCACTGGCTTTAAGTGGAAATGCAGCTTTCAGTGTGACCAGCAGATGGCGACAAATGCTGTCTTTTGTGCTCAGCAGGAATGTGGTTTTGAAAGAGTTCCTCTTTCCTGACTTTGGGTTAAGGAAAGTGTTTGTTTTGAAGACAACTTTTTAATACAGATTTATCCTGTTAACAAATTGCCAAAAATATGTCACAGGGTCACAGGCATATGCATTGAGTCCAGGAAAATTGATTGTTCACATAAACTGGCCGGCTTACTAGGGATCCAGCGCTGGCGCTGGCCGGAAATTTTCATTTTCATTTATAAGTCTCTCATTAAAACTTCTCTCTTTTTTTTTTTTTTTTGGATGAACATGGACCTTTTTGCAACTAAAATGAGGGATGTCTGATGCTCTTTTTTTCCTGGCACTTCCAGGTCCATTTCATTGTTCTCGGACATTGTTGCCTGGACAGAAAAAATACAAGAAGAAAAAAAAAAGTGCCAGGACATGACTGTTAAAACCTTTTTTCCTGGCAGAGCTATAGAATCAAGAGGATTTCTCTGGCAGGGGATTCGTAACATTCAAAAAAGGTGTAATTCTACTTTAATAAATGAGCCTCAACACGCATGCTCACTCTGTTGAATCGATGCTTCAGGACTCGATGTCCATGCCTGTGACCCCTTGAGGTTTTTTGACGGTTTGTGAACAGGAGAAATTCGTATTCAAAACAAAGACAAATCGAATTCAAACCTAACATGTCAAATGTAAAACTAAATGTTTTTACATTTTTTTCAAAATGTGCACAAAGCATTAATTTGGGCTCAACTTTGTCTTCATAAATTTGTTTCTTATTGACAGTTTCCTTACCCCATACCTGACAGACTAAGACATGGATCAGAGCAATACTCCGTCTGACTCCAGTCAAATTAAGCTATTTGCTTATCAGCTTAATTGTCCTCATTGTGCCAATTTGTGTCTTTGTAAGCAATTTTCCCAAAGTTTGATGCCTCCTGTTGTTGTGCTGTACTCTCTGGAGAGCGTTATCAAAGACAGGAGCGGTGGAGTGCTGCAGCAGCATCTGCTTCTTTCAAAGTTGTCTATATTTAGTTTGCAGGCAGACAAATGCAGCAGTACAGTAATTAAAGCAAGTGACAGATGAACAGGATTCCTGCTGCTGTAATTGCGTGTTGTGTCCTTTAGCTTGTTGAGTCAGAGTACAAATCTATCTTAAGGGGCGGGGTCAGCAGTGGCGGTCTCTCCTTGTTTGTTCTACTCTGCTCTGGCTGATGGTTGTGTGTCTCTGACTGCAGCTTCATCGGCCACTCCCTCGGGAATATCATCATCCGCTCCGTGCTGACCAGGCCTCGTTTCCGCTGCTATCTGCCCAAACTGCACACCTTCCTGTCGCTGTCGGGCCCACACCTGGGAACGCTGTACAACAACAGCACCTTAGTCAGCACAGGTGAGGCAGCGCTGCTGCTGCGGGGAGCTCCCCCGCTGTCAGAGCTGACCGTGCGGCTGTGTTCCTCAGGTCTGTGGTTGATGCAGAAGCTGAAGAAGTCCGGATCCCTGCTGCAGCTTACCTTCAGGGATCACGTGGATCCACGGAAAACTTTCCTCTACCTCCTGAGCCAGAAACCAGGTATATCCCTGCATGTGTTCACCGTCTCATTATTCTCTGGCGTGGATTCTATGACCATCGGCTCCTGCTGGAGGGCAGAAGGGCAAAAGGGTCTAAAGCCGTCCATGTAGAGCCACCACTGCACTCGTTGCAGCATCATTCTGTCCAGCCTGTTTGGGATTGGACTTGTGTGTAAGACACACATGCTCCTCCTCTCTATATCATTTGGTTCTTCTGTGACCTTTCAGGACTACAGTTCTTCAAGAATGTGGTTCTGGTCGCATCTCCACAGGATAGATACGTTCCCTTCCACTCAGCCCGGATAGAGATGTGCAGAACCGCTCTGAAAGACAGAACCACAGGTCTGTTCACGCAAACCTTTTCCTCAGTATTTTGTTAAATCCTCTGAAGAGGATCTGAAAGGTCTGAACTGAAGCAGCTTCAGGAGCTTCACATCCCTTAGTCCCAGCAGTGACTCTGAGATCTCTGCAGAAGACACGGAGTTTGTTTCCAGTGATCTGACCCTCATCACCTTTCATCTACTGCTTTCTATCAAATCTCATCTTTTATTAATTTTTGTGCATTTTGATCTCTTTTTGAATCAGGAGTGGATCATAATGATGAGTCTTCAACAGATGGATCAATTGAACAGATGTTCTAGTGTCTTGGAACTGGAATTTAACAGGTCGTATATTTAGAATCCCTCTTCTGCTTGTAGGGCCTGTCTACACAGAGATGATCAACAACCTCCTGCAGCCGCTCGTGGAGGCCAAGGACTGCCAGCTGATCCGCCAGAACGTGTTCCACGCCCTCCCCAACACAGCCAACACGCTGATCGGCCGCGCCGCTCACATCGCTGTCCTAGACTCTGAACTCTTCCTGGAGAAGTTCTTCTTGGTGGCAGGACTCAGCTACTTCAAATAACTCCACAGACACTGCAGAGCATCCAGTCATGCAGGAAAAGGCCAGATGGTGGTGGTTAAACCACAAACTCAGGTCTGAGTTTGTTGACTTGTAGCATTGCAGGGGAAACCATGAGACTGATGGGAAAACTGGGGTGTTGTGTCTGCTCTGTGAGTGAGTGTGATGGTCCAAAGCATTTCTGTCTCTGCTGAGCTGGTTTTAAGCTCCTTGATTTAACAAGAAGTGGTTTATTGTTCGAAACGGCAAAGTAGAATAAAAATGAAAATATGGTTAAATCGTGTATTTTTCTGTACCTGGGGTATTAGCGGCCAAAGTGTGGCAGAGGAGCGAGCAGATGAGTTTTGTTCATTTTTAAATTGTGAAAAAGAACCACAATGTTTGGGGTTTCCCCTGAGGAATGCATCTGTGCTGTCTTTGCCCAATTTTGATTTTGGAAACAAAAAGTTAAAACAGGACACATTTGGAGAAGTGTGAATCAAATGTGTCCCAGAAACCAATGCGCTGGAATTAACTAGATCCGATTTGTTCGATGAACATAACTGTACTGTAACTCGGTTCTCCAGCCTTTTACCTTCTGCCTGTGAAAGTGCAAAGACGCCTGCGGCCAAACAGCAAAGTGAAGTTTGAAACATCCATTCTGTTCATCTCTGCTGTTTCAGGGGTTCTGCTGGGCCAACCACCAGCCTGAGTTATGTCCGTCCCAAACCACAGGAAGTGATTACTTTCACGAGCCTACATGAGTTATGAGACAGGCAGGTCCCGTGATTTTTCCACATCACGTCTGTTTTCCCCGAGTCTTCAGAACCACTTTGTGATCCAGTTCTCACCCGTTTCTCCAGTGATGGATGAAACTTTGGCTTTCCTTTAAGACCCTGGTTCCTGCTGAGACTCGGCTGTCAGCGCTTCATTTCAGGGAATGGTTCTGCTGCCAGCCCGTCTGTATGATACATCAGTGATTTTTTCTTATTTGAACCTTTTCTCCTGTTCATTGACACAGCGCATTTTATGGACTTCAAGTCAACCTCCATGACCTTTCTAAAGTCCAGAACAAAAAAATGATGCGTGGAATATTTTGGCCTGACCCCCCTCCCCTTTTAAAAATGGAAGCCCAGCTGTCCCGTGTTGAGCGCTCAGCGTCGTTTGCTGAGAAGTACAGATGACACGCTGAAGTGCTGCAGCTCGCCGTGACAGTGCTCTAACGCAGACTGTCACGGGAATTGACTTTAATCAAACAAGCTCCTGGTCCTGAAAGAGCCCCTCCTCAAACAGAGAGCGTGTGGATGCAGAACCCCCCAGCCTTTGTGCCCTTAGAGCCGTTCGTTTGTCCATCGGGAATCGATGAAGGGAGGAAGAGTTTCAGGGTCTTTTCAGATCAGGCCGTCAAGGGCAGAGAGATCCACGGACTGGAGAAACTTTGCTCATGAAAACCAAAAGCTCTTTGACTTTTGGAGCCTGAAGAGGCCTCGGACGGCTGAGTGTATGTTTTAGCAGCTCTCGTGTGCGAGAGTGAATGTGACCCAACAGATCCTTAAGTGCTGTCAGCTCTGGGAGAAGCTGACCTGAACCTGCAGGCGTGTGATGCCCTTTAGCGGCGGGAACGTGACTGAAGTGTTGTTATTGCTGCTGGATCACCTTTCATTGTTTGAGCTGAATGTCAGCCATGTTTGAATTCACTGTGAAGAACACGTTTTCATTCCCTTTTCTGCTGCGGACCATAAATATAACTCACCCGTGCCAACTCTGTTACATTAAGTGTTGTGGATCAGACTCTGTCCATTCTGTGGTAGCTTCATGTACAAATATAAATAAAGGTATATATATATAATGCAAAAGTATTACTGCAAAATATACGATGATAGAATAAAAAATATTTCTTTTGCTTTTGTGATTGTTTGTGTGTCATTCATTTACTAACCTTGTCATCTGTGATTTTATTCTGATCCTAATCAAGTTTCTCCTGTAAAGTTGTTCAGAGAACTTCAGTCACAGGTAGTCATTTCCAGTCATGACCAAGTGATTTTCACACATTATTGATCCAGATTACTGGTAGTTTCAAACCAAAGTTTTGATGGTAAAAAGCTGTCTGAGCTCTCCTGGATCTGTGTGAAGGGACTGACTCTCCATAACAACTGACCTATGAATCAAGTGATCCCTGCACCTCCTTCCATGTTCTTCCACCTCCAGCACAAGTCCTCTTTCTGTTCTTTATCTCTTTGGTCGCTCATTTCTGTATGGGTTAACTGTGCACAGCTGCCTCCATGTGTGGATGAAGGAGCTCACCCAGCAGCTTATATATCTGCTCTGAATGCATGAAGGTAAAATTCAGCTCAAAGTCTAAAGTTTAGATTTAAGAGAAAGCTGCTCCTACTTATCTCTACTTCTCTCAAAAGATCATTTTTATATTAACATTTTACCTTTGGCTGCTTTCTGTTGCACCATCAGAAGAAAACTTGTAGATTCCTCGAGGAAACAGAACTTTGTGTGAAAAATGTA
Organism: Oryzias celebensis; assembly: GCA_014656515.1. Classification (NCBI taxonomy): domain Eukaryota; kingdom Metazoa; phylum Chordata; class Actinopteri; order Beloniformes; family Adrianichthyidae; genus Oryzias; species Oryzias celebensis. The sequence goes on along the minus strand of BNCR01000011.1, from coordinate 22,165,552 downwards.
GAACAAGTAAAGACTAAGAGGAGAACCACAAGCAGTCAATCCTGTGGAAGTTTGGCTGACAGATTTCTACAAACTACCCAGATACATGCTCTGGTCTGTGGACGCGTCCACTTTATTCTGAGATCATCATCTGTACCTGTAGATGTCACCTTAGATCCAGAAATGCTGTCTGCAGAATGTGTTTCACTTCCAATTTCTCTAAAAAAAAAAACATCATTCATTCCCCCAAAACAGAAGAGGATCCAGGACACTTTGTCCACTTACTTGGCCATTTGTTAAGTAACTATTCACTTACATGTAAAAACGTTTCTACTTTACAACTAAAGTGAATCTTCTTCTTTACTTTTGGGCTTTTCCTTTCACGGGTCGCCACAGCGACCACGCTTCCTCCATCTAACCCTGTCTTCTGCATCCACTACACCAGGGGTGGCCAACCCTGGTCTTCTAGAGCCTCGACCCTGCCTGATTTCCAGCTCTCCTGGACTGCTTGATGCTGACAACCTAAATCAGGTGTATTCAGTCAATCAGGATGTGGAATCACTCGAGTCAGCCAGGCAGCAGCAAGCTGGTCAGGGAGAACTGGAAACCAGGCAGTGTTGAGGCTCCTGAGGAGCAGGGTTGGCCCCTCCTGCACTACTCAAACACCTGCTACCTTCATGTCTCTGTTCACTGCATCCATAAACCTCCTCTTTGGTCTTCAACTAGAGCAGGGATAGGCATCTCAAGGGCCACATTCCTGCATGTTTTCCAACATACTCTGCTCCGGCATGTTCTAACTGGATATCTGGAACTCATGCAGACACTGCGGCCCTGGAGTTGCCTATCCCTGCTCTAGACCTCTTTCCTGCAGCTCTAGACTCAGCATCCTTCTACCAATATATTCACCGTCTCTCCTCTGGACATGACCGAACCCTCTCAGTCTGACCTCTGACTTTATCTCCAGAACCTCTAACATGTGCTGTCCTTCTGATAGATTAATTCCTGTTCTTATCCATCCTGGTCACTCCCAAAGAGAACCTCAGCATCTTCATCTCTGCCAGTAATAGTAGTCTAATTTCCACCGGCACCCTGTCTGACGGCACTGATGGCAGTCGTTGTTAACCCAGCCCAATCCAGTATGGATAGCATCGGTGTGATTCGGTTGTATATGTTTTGGCAAAGGTTTTATGTCAGATGCCTTTCCTGACTAGGGATCAACTGATACCGATATCAATGTCGGCATCTTCACGATATTGGCCATGTTGACACCTATCGGTATCCACCCTTTTTTAAATCCCACAACCGATGTTGAACTGGATATATTTGGCTCGGAGGCAACTGCGTCTCTGTTTGCATTGTCCCGTTCACTGCACTGATCTGATTGGCTAACCTCGAACAGAGACAATCCGAAATTGAAACTGTTTGGGGTTGGGACAAGCTAAACTGCAGAGAAAAGTTTTCTCTGTGGTGAGGCCAGGCCCGGCTCAGGGCTGCATGATGCCTGAGGAGGTTAAAAAAAGATAAACATGTACAACACACCTGCGTCTCACCTGCTTCACCTTTACTTATGTGCTGTTTAAGTGTTCACTATGACCTGTCGGCTGGAACACTTCTGCAGAAAAAAAACGCACACATTTTCCCTTTGAGGGTTCACAGAGGGTCCACAATGTGGGAATTTTGTGTGGGGCACCTGCTTCCCTAAACAAAGTTTGACCATTTTTCATTTTCCAGAATCCACCTGTAAGGACAGCTGTGAGGAAGGTATTACCGCATCGTGCAGACCGCTTCTTGTCTTTTTTAAACTAGACACATCCACAATCTTTCCATGGACGTCTTAAAATTCTGTTTTAAATTATTTATTGTCTGAAAGAGTAAACTCAACCAAAAACAAAATGAAAATGAAACTTTGAAGTCCACAAACCACACAAAGGCTCTACATTCCAAACAAGCTGCTGAGGTGGAACAATGACCATCGTTTGGTCATTCACACAGTGCAAAAGAATCGCAGCAGCAGTCCTCTGCGGCAGTCCATTTCTGCTGCATCAATTTACCACTTCCAGGTTTGGGACAGCAGAGCTATAAATCCAGGCCCACAACAATCCATACTCAATTTGATTCCAGGTTGTTCCTTCTCATTCCGCCAACCATTCGTCACTGCATGTTGGACTCATGATCCAACCGAGGCTCGTCTGAGTCCTTCTGCTGGTATTTTTTCTCCTCTTTCTTCCATTTCCTGGATCGATACGGCTCATTTTCCGCCCAGCCCCTGAGACAACAGACTGTCACCACAAACTGATGAGGGAACTTTGCTCACAAAAAAGCAGCGCGCTTCATTTGCCATCAGTTAGCAGCAATTGATCGGTCACATCCACTTATCATCCAATGCAATGAAATCATGTAATAAATGAGGCATTCTTGTTTACAGCTTTGCTCCAACATCACCTCAGAGACCCATCTTGTTCCCGTCGCTCCTTTTCAGCAATAATGGAGAGGGAAAATCATTTTGTCATTAAATCCATCTGGCAGACTTGACTGAAGCGATGCTCTTCCTATTGTTTGCCTTGTGAAGGATGGAACCCATTAGTCCCAGAGTGACACTTTGGGCAGGCATTGTCAATAAGCTGGCTGCCTGTGGGAGTAATTATTGCACATGAAACTTGTGTGCTGGAAGATAATAAGATCTCACATGGTCTCATTATCTCCCCTGACACTGATGAGCAGGCTTACACACCTAAATATGAGGAAAAGAGCTCCAGCGAGGCAGAGGTGGACCTCCAGGACCGTCTGACAGCTCGCTGCTTGGCGCCAGCTTGTTGGATAATCACACATTTTTGGAGTTTACCAGTTTAGCATGAATAAAGTTTTGAAAAGTGTAAACAATAACAACAATACCAAGCCACAATAAAAAGAGAATGAAGATGATTTAGTTCACGGTTGGTCTCCTGGTCTAGCCCTACAATGTCCATAACAATAGATCCCCCCCCATGGCTCTCTTTTCATAAACTTATTCTACATGAATTATTAAAGAAACGATCCATGCACCGTAGTGTTAAGAGTATAATTTATCCTGGAGCATAAGTCCCAGGAGCAAAAAAAAAAAAAAGTATAACTAGAAAAGTTGTATTACCTGCGATAAGGGGCGTTTCCCAGACCTGGAAACATTGGGGGCTGAGCCCACTCCATCACAAAAGACTGGGGAAATTTATGGAGTGAAAAGCCTTTCATTAAAGTTTGTTGAGCATCGTGGTACCTTGTTTAAAGACAAATACCTCTCCATTTTCCCTCCACTTCCTGCTGTTATCAAGTTACCATCTGTTAATCCTCATCTCTTTCTGCCTCTTTCAGTTACAACTTTCTTTTCTCTTTCTTCATCCTTTTCTACTAGTCTGTTTAGTTCTTTGAAAGTGTTGGACCAAAGCAGAATGCTGCTTTAGTGCTTACAGACTATTCCAGTCACTCAAATGTATTAAATCCAGTTGATTGAAATGCTCTTTTCAGGTGATGTTTGACCTTCCGTGGTCCTGTATCTGTTTCCGTGGTCCTGTATCTGCAGTCCTCAAATCACTGACTTCAATTGAGACGCTCTCTGTTGTTGTGTTCCTCATTGGACTCATGTTCACCTCCTCCATTGGTCTCCTTCTGCTCGCTGTCTGCTGCTCTCTTCTCCTCATTCTCTGGCCTATTTAAATCATATGTAAATAAAGTATAACATCAGATTTATTTGATTATAATAAAGGTAAACATTACAGAAAAGTGGTCTTTGCAGAATGATTAGCATTCAAGTGTCAATTAAAGAGAACGTTTCTAAATATTACAATTTTAATGATGAAATAGAATAGATGAGACTCAAATGTTAAACAGTCTGTTAATCTGGATATTTGGACTTTATGCCTTCATACAAACACTTTGTAAATGATAAATATTAAATAAAAACTAAGTAAAGTTCTGTTCTCCTGAGTAAATCCATGGAAATGCAAAGAGACATAAGTTCTTCAATAATGTGGTAGTGAGTATCTAAAGGAAACCAAATGATCAAATCAAATGTTGCAATACTCATACAATATCCTGATTTAAACAATTATCATGTTAACGGATCTCTGCATAAAAAATACAAGGCACGTATAAGTCTTACTTTAACAGAGGCAGAGGCTGTAATTAGTTTAAAAAAATAATTTATTACAATGAAATAAAAGATCAGAGGACTGGTTAAAACAAGCAGTTCAGGAGACGGAGCTTACCGAGGTGGCTAACACTGCAAACAGAAACCCCCAAAGTGAGATGCACTGCACACGTGGAGGGGAGAACCACACGGCAGGCCGGAACCCACCACCAAACAGCAATCCCTACCTCGGGCTCCAATCTCCTGAAACAAACCGGGATAAAAGAATAAAAAACCAAAAAGATAAAAATGAATTTCCTAAAACACAATAAAACACCACAATGAAGTTGGCCCCTCAGGCGCCGCTGGCATCAATGAAGTTTTTAGAGTCGAGTCCACAGTTAGCGCGGGGCCGTGGCGACATGCAGTCTCCTCCGCACGGCGGGGCCAAACGCGGCGGGAGGCAGGGGGGCAACCCGTACGTGTTACAAGACTAAACAGGTAAGGCAAAGCAGCAGCTTCAATCCCCTGTTTGTGGGGAGGAAAGCACAGCGTGCAGCAGAGAGTCTGAAAAAACAAAATATTAAAATGCCAGAGGTTTGTTAACAAACACAAGCGTGCAGGAGATGCTTCCTATAGTCCGCACCGGCAGGTTGAGGGAGTGGATCTGGGTGAAACAGTCCGTCGCGATGATGCTACTGTCATCACCTATGCGCGCCCAACATCAGCTGACAGGCCATATACAGTTAACTGTGGATGAGTCTACTTGTGAGTTCCCCATACACCTGGAATCTGTGCCTGCGCCTGCGCCTGCACCAGACCTGGCTTACCTGCCCGCGCGCCCACTCACTTCCTGGTGGCTCGTCTATGGCAATCAAAGTGGCTCATGCCAAAAGGCAAAGGAGGAGAGATTTTAGAGCACCCTCCTAATGGAATAGGCGTGTCCTTGCGCAATCTACTAATCAGCCACCTGGCCTGCTTACCACACAATGTTACTACGATTTTGGACAAAGTGAAGATGTGAAGTGGTGGCTAGGTTACAAACAGCAGTTTGAGTCCAACATACACTTGATTTAACCGTCTTATTTTTGCTGTGTAAGCTCCAAAGTTAAAAGTTATTATTAATATATATAAATATATTACTATTAATAGTATTAAATAGGTTAACGCATCTCTGCAGCCTCATGTCGCAGTCGGGATGTTGTGATCAAGGAGGTGGGTGGAACCCAAGAGCAGACACATTTTAAAAGATGAGAAGGTTGTGCTTATTGATTAGGCGAATAGTGGAGCAGGATGACAAAGCAGGCAGGTAGGCAGGCAAGCTTAGCTGACAGAGCGGGCTGGCTGGTAGGCAGACAGGTGAGCTGACAGAGCGGGCTGGCTGGTAGGCAGACAGGTGAGCTGACAGAGCGGGCTGGCTGACAGACAGACACACAAGCAGCATAACGATCTGACAATGGTTGGAGGTTTGACGCTGCTTAAAAAGCCATGGTGATGAAGATCAGGTGGAGATGACCAGGAACAGGTGCCGTCGCTTAACGAGGAGGAAGGAACACCTCCAGGATAGGAAGTTACCTGTATTCTGTAACGGGAATTCATCATGAATATTTTCTGCAAAAAGTCATCTCTTGAATTTTAAGTGTGATGTTGGTCATCACTGCTTGCTAGCTCTGCTGTTTTGCTGATAGATGGAAACATCTACCATCTTCAGCTGCTTTCCCCTCTGATGCGTCGCTGGAGCCGTTCCCAGATGTTATGGCGGGAAATCAGGAACAAACAAGAGCACAGGTGAAGGAATAAGAAAATGAATGCTTTTGTTTTGAATTCTTGACCAGGATGACTTTTCTCATTCAAGTTCATGTTCTGTCAAAAAAGTGTTTCAGGAATCATTTTTCTCCTTTCTGCTTTAAACAATGTTTTCTCATTGATTGGACATACAGAAACGTGTTGCCACTGTAGTTGACACTGTGAAAGCGTCCGGCGTTACTGTCTGCTGGAGAGAGAACCCGGACCTCCAGAGAACATGCCGTTTGTGGGATTTATGAGAACTGACTGCTTGTTTGTCAAAAATCATTCATCTGGAATCACTTTATTGCTGCTTTGAAGAATATGAAGAATATTGCCTAAAACCGGTCGGCATAAAACATTTATTGTTTTTTATAATTGGTTTCACTCCACCAGAAAACTGCTGCATGGATAGAAACTACATTTGAATCAAAGTGAATGAAGATATTTCAGAATATTGAAAAATTAAACATTTAAATGTTGTAAGAATACCATCAGATGATGTTTGAACAAGAAAGCTCTGCTGAACACATCAGAGGGATGAGAAACACTGGGGTCAGTCTGACCGGGACACTCAGTGCAACGTGACACAGATTGATGTCTGTTCTAAATGCACAAAGAGCGCTGTGCTTCAGAGTCCCACTCCTCAAATGAGACTTAAACATCACCTACAAAGGGCTGTAAACTTTTGCTAGAGAAAGTTCCCCTGCAGAACTTTTTTACTCCCAAAGCATCAAAAAGTAAATCGGAGTGGCCCTTACCCATGCGTCAATTTATGAGGAGTCGGGAGTGCAGTGACTTGTTATTTCTTCCTCCAGCAAAAGTTCCAAAAAAGTGGAACACAGCAACGGTACCGTCTTTTCCTTTCCCTGCTCACATTTACTATGCCCTGTGTCCTGGTGAGCTTCTTTCTGTTGGGGCTGTTGCGACCTGTGACGCAGTTTCCTGCTACGACACAGATTCACCTGAACTGTAACAACTCGTGAATGACCGGCCTACAGTCACCTCTGTTGTTCTGGGAAAACCAACTCTGAGAAACACACTGTCTTCTTTCAAGATGATCATCCGGTGAGATCCAGACCCTATCGAGTGTCTCCTGTGAAAAAGAAAATCACTGAAGATCACGTGGACAAAGTGTTAAGAACCGAGACCTTACCTGACGCATATCCTATACCTAAAATCCTTGACATCTAGGAGTCCATGAAACTGTGGGAAAATATGTTTGTATATACATAAGAGGTTACCTAAAGAACTGCTGACTTTTGCTGTTTTGGGAAGGCTTTGAGTAGAAAGTAGTGTGAAAAAATCCCAGAAACAACATGCATGTGTGAAAAAGTGTTTTGAAAAGTAAAAGAATCAAATGTTAACAAATGCAAAGTTTTCGTCATGATCCCTCTTTATTTTATGATATTTTTTAAATTCTGAAATTGAAAATAAAAAAAAACTGTCACAATCAAAAAATAATGATAGAATAAAATATTTTTCCAAATAATAAATTAAATAGAGACAAAACCAGCCATGTTTACACTGTGACTTCAATGATGACATCACTCATCAGCGAAAGTTCACTCTCCAACAGCCAACAGAATTACTCTATGAAAACAAAGCCAAATTAGTTGCAGTTTTAGAGAAACAGGCTGCAGAGTTAAAGCACAATATTGAAGAGCTGCAACTTCAGAATCAAAAGTTAGAGGACATGAAGGTCAACTATCCCATTCTGGAAATAAAGAAATCCCAGCTGGAAGGTCAGAACAAGCACCTGAAAGAAGAGATTTCAAACCTGAAACAGCAGTGGGAGACGACCAAAGAACTGGCTGTAAAATACAACTCTCAGCAGAACCAATTGGAGTCACTTCAAGAGGAAAACAAGAACCTGAAATGTGAAAGGGACAGGCTGGTAGAACGCCACCAACACATCCAAACACTGGAAAGTGAATATCAGGGGATAAATGAAGAAACTGATTTGATCAAGAAAATGAACCAAGATCTGTCTGAGCAAACCGTGAAACTCCAGCACAAGGTCCAACATTTGAAAGATGTGCAGGACAAACTTGATGCTGTGAGACAGGAAAATGTGACTGTCAGGAAACAAGTCAAAGACCAGCATTGCATGATCTCATCTCTTCAGAAACACGCTGCACGTCTCCAGGAAGAGCTTGATGACCTGCAGGCGTATCCTCAAGAATTCAAAGATCTTCTGGACGAATACACGGGGACAATGGAAGAAATGTCCCGTCTGGAAGATCATGTGAGGAAGCAGGAAGATGAGGTTGCAATCTTGAGACAGCATGAAGAGGACGTCCAAGAGCTGGTTAGAAAGCGCAACTTCCAGCTGGATAGACTTGATTCCCTGAAAGAACAAACAGAGGCCCTCGAACAGGAAAACAAACAGCTGACTGAGCTTCTCCAACAAAAAGAAAGGGTGGAAGCTCAGTACATGCAGCGTAAATCAGACACAGAGAAATTGGAGCAAATTAAGAGGGATCTGTCTGTGGAAAACGAGAAACTGCAGAAAGAGTTCAAACAATCCGAACATCTGCAGGAGGAAGTTGAAGCTGTGAAAGAGGAGAATCTGACCATGACGAAGGAGAAAGACATTCTTCTGAAAAGAATCAAAACCCTCAACTGTCAGGTTCAGACTCTGGAACACGTCGCTGCAGCTTTCCAGAAAGAGCTCCAGGACTTGCAAGAACAACGTCATGAACAAGAAAAGACCAAAGAAAAGTTCAAGAGAAAAATGTCTTGCAAGACCAGCAGAAAGAGCAGGAAGCGGAAGTTTCTGCTTTGGAACAGCAGCAACAGAGAGCTAAAGGTTCTGTTCTTAAGAAGAAGAAAAAAACAACAACAGTGACACACAAGGACTGAAAGGAACGGTCCCAACTCCACAAAAACTGGAGCCAGGCAAGCAGGAAATGTAAGAAAGGACAAGAAAAAACATAAAAAAAAGAGATAAAATTAAATTTAAAAAAAAACATTAAATAACAAAAAGTAAAAAATAAATGAAAAAAACCAACTAACAATAGCTGCATTTACATGGACACGAGGAATCAGAATAAACGCCTGATCAATTTCCTCTGATTGAGTGTCCTTATTACGCTGGTTTTTATGTTCTGCATAGACGGTGTGAGCCACACAAGAGGCTTTGGAGCAGAACAGAACCGGCTGGCTGCCCCGCGCGAGTGAACCGTGTCTCAGAGCATGGCAGCCAGACTTCTTAGCTTGGTGTCTGTGAGCAGGGGAGGGGGCTTTGTTAAGGTGTAGTCTGCAGGGGAGGCTTTGGACCGCAGTCCAGCCGGCTGCTCTCTGAGAGAACTGTGTTTCCAAGTAGAGAAGCGGCTTCAGGACGGTGTGTGAGCTGCTGGAGTAATGTGGAAATTCTGCTTTGAGCAGTAACCATGTTAACATGTGAATTCGTGTTGCCAATCTGGTCCAGACAACATAAAGGCTGATGTTATTGTACGTGTGGTCAATGCACACATTGTTGCATTTCCTGCACAGATTCAGAGCATCTGAGGCCAAATGTTGTTGTTGCTTCGTATTAACAGAACTTGAATCCTTCCTCCAAGTCCGTGTAGCCAAGAAAAAAGCAGCGGCTGCACTGAATAAATTCAAAAACATTTAGTTTAACCAAAGGTCATTTTAGATTTTAGAACTGTGATACAATAAATGATATTAAATACACCCATTTTAAAGGCAGATGGACACTACACATTTCTGTTTCAAATAAGAATACAATAACCTGTTTCTTTGCCTTCAAGACTTGCTTCACTGGATAAAACTCATCTTTTGCTCCAATAGTATGGCTGCATTCTGAAAGTGAAGTACTAAATCAAAAAGCATAAAAAAAATAAAGTTCAAAACAGTTTTTGTTCCACATTATAAAAGATCATTTAATGTACAATTTCTTATAAGCAAGCTGGACAATTTTGATCTTCTACCTATTGTTTATGATTCGAAAGAATACATAGAATAAACTCCAGTGACTTACAAAGCAGAAATGCTGGTGTGAATGTGGACGATCATGATGGTGTGTGTGGGATTTATCAAAGTGACGTTAAAACTATTTCATCTTTAAAGACACTGTATAGCCTTACACAGTTTAGATTTAGGTTACAAACCAGGACATGTCTTATAGTTTTACAGATGAGAAGGAAATGTTGGTTTTCTTTGGTTCAGCCATAATAATTTCAAACAGTGAAAAATATAATGTGAGAGTATCCATGTAGTAAGACAGAAACTAAACATCAGTTCATCAGTAGGTAGAAGTAGTGATGTTCTGATCTTTTAAAGCAGAAGCCTCACTGGTGACGGCTGGATTACTGGCTTCATCATTCGTACGATGACATGATTTTCCAAACAAAGCTTCATGACGTCACAGTGGTTTTGCTAAATCAAACACTCGGCGTTGCGAACTGTTTTAGGATATTTGACACTTATTTTGCATCAATTAGAGGCTTAGACGTCTGTGACCACACACTTCACAAAGTCATTCATGCTGGTTGTAACGATCTTAGACAGGTCCAATGGACCAAGTGGCTTAACGTAGATCTTGGAATTCAGCACCGGGCGCTCTGGATCCATTTTTTTCCGCTTCGTGAGCCTGGCATGCTTTGCCAGTCCAGCATTATTCCTTTAGAAGTGAGAAATGATCCAACTTGACTCGCCGCACTCTTGGCTGTGGCCATTGTTGTCCCGCTAGCTTCTGTGCTAATGTTAGCTGTGCCAGGCCTTGCCTGGGGTCTAATTTGAAATTCTGTGATAATTATATTATTCATTCTTGTTGATCCAAGTCGTTCAGTCTTCTACCCAAGAGGTCAAGCCAATTTTCCAGTTCTTCATTTTCTTTTCATTGGAATTCTTCCGCAAGTTGCATCAGAGGTGTTAGCTTAGCATCTAGCTTAACTTCCAATGCCAGTAGTGAAGCTGGCTTAGCTTGGATGTCGGCAACCGCAATTCTGATCTATGGGAGGTCAGATGTTTCTTGGTTTTTCTTCTTTCCCATGTTCTTCTCTCTATACTGCAGAAATACTGCTTTTTTGCAGTAATTATGTGATGATTCAAGATTAAAGTCGCTTATATCAGGAGAGCTGGAGACACACATCCTCTCTCGTGACCGGAAACGGAAAAATATAAAGAGGAACAGGATCACAATAGTGTGAATGCCGACTCAGCATTCCTGATCTCTCAATGTGATCAGTGTTTTCCATACAAAATGTAAAATGTGAAATGGATCCAGTACACCTTTATCCAAAACTTCCACCAGTGTGTTAGGTTCAAATAACCTAAATTATTTGTTTCTGCAAAAGAAAGGAGACAGTTGCGTTAATTTTACTTGCAAGGAGCGACTGCAAGGAGACGCCCCAACCGCCTCTGAGCACCCTCTTCTGGACCCTTACTATTCATTAAAATCTGTAGGTGCCCGAGTTAGATGCAGCTCTGAAGGAGGGGAAAACGAAAGGAAAACACAGCTGCACCAGAGGACAAGAGTGATACAGAATTTCAGCTTCTCAGCTCAGCATGTTATCAATGTTGTGTCTCATCGATCCCTTCAGCCACTGGTCTCTTTAGCAACAGGCCTTCAGCAAAGCAGTAAGTTCAGCAAAAACAGCACACGGCACAATATCAGAGCAAACCACATTTCAGACGCTGATTGTAGGTTCTGCAAATGCATGACAAAAGATTTTAGAATATGTACAGTTCGTTCTAACACAGTATGACTCGGAGATAAAAACCTGCTACTGAACAGTGATGTTTTCCACATTCTTGTGTTTCTTCAAGATAATCAAGTGTAAATAAATATGTGCACAAACAAACAAGTAAACAAGAATGAATGTCAAATCCATTCACATTTGAGTTTGATAAAGTTCAGTCCACTGTTGTTTTTCCACATCAGAATAATCCAAAGGAACTTTATTATAACTTTCAGTATGGTCACTAAGTGTTTCCACACATTGGACTGAGTGATGGTTGATCAGTTTTTGCTGAAAACACTTGTGTGTTGTTTGCTGTGATGCACTCGGTTGTTTTTACCATTTAGGAAAATAAACCTTCCATGTCTACAATCAAATGGTATTTTCCAAAATTGATTATTAATTCGTTCATTCTTTTATTTGTTCTTTTCAGTTCGAATGTACAGTACATACAGAATAGGAGTAGGATGAAGTTGTGTTTATCCCTACTCCATCATTTTCTAATCAAAACAAAATAAAAATACACAATGGTAAAAATAATAAAACCTGGAATATACCACTATATTTATATCATGCTATATATAAATTAATCATTTGATGTGTACATTTAAACTTTAAGCAAGTAATACTTAAACACTTTCTCAGTTCATTGTCTAAAATATTCAATTTTTTGACCCCAGCAAAGGAAATAGACATTTGTTTAAGTGTATTGACGTATACAATTTTAAAACAATTTTTTAATGGTTAAACGTTGGGTCGATTCAATGCGATTTTTCCTCAGATAGGTCGATCTGGTTGGATCATAGTAGTAGATGTTGTTATGCGGTGAGCAGGAAGGGGAGGATCCAAGCGCAGGACACAATTGAAGTTATGAGGTTTATTTAAGGGTAGGGCGATGAATGTTGATGGGGGAAAGTCCGGTATGGATTGGTCTTGCGTCGGGAGCGGAGTTGGATGAGCTCGGGGAGGCAGCAGGGGTAGTGGAGAGAAGGCGGGAGCCACTGGCAAACAAACACACAAGTTAGTAGGCAAAATCTATGACAAGAGTGAGTCCTAAGACACGTCTTGGGAGCCAGCACGTTACCGTCTTGGGCAAGCTAACAGTCTGGCGCCGGAACTGGGATCTCCACCATCCTTTATACATCTGCTGGAGACCCAGGTGCAGGCAATCATGGAGGCCATACCTGGTGGCTGATTGAGCACAGGTGGGTGCTGTCATGGCATCTGACGACCCACAACAGTACCCCCCCCTCAACGGGAGCCACCAGGCGACAGGAATCGATCCGGACGCCGACGCCGAAGATCACGGACCAGAGAGGCATCCAGGATAGCGGAACGGGGAACCCAGGACCGCTCCTCGGGGCCATAGCCCTCCCAGTCCACCAGAAACTGCAAGCCCCGACCACGGCGCCGGACGTCCAGGAGGCGCCGCACGGAGTAGGCAGGACGCCCAGCCACCAACCGGGCGGGCGGAGGGGCAGCAGCAGGAGGGGCCAAGGCAGAGGAGGCGACCGGCCTTATCTGGGACACATGAAAGGACGGATGCACCCGCATGGTACGGGGCAGGCGTAGCTTGACCACTGTCGGGTTGATCACCCGGAGGATTTCGAAGGGGCCTAGAAACTTCGGGGAAAGCTTGCGAGAGTCAGTGCGGAGAGGAATGTTCTTGGCGGACAGCCAAACCATCTGTCCCGGGGCATAAGCAGGAGCTGGGGTCCTATGGGAGTCAGCATTGCTGCGAGCCCGATCCTGAGCCCGACTCAGGGCAGCTCGGGCTGCTTTCCAAACTCGCTTACACCTGCGCATGTGGGCCTGCACGGAGGGGACAGCTACCTCCTCCTCCTGGGTCGGGAAAGATGGGGGCTGGAAACCTAGGGAGCATTCAAAAGGGGAGAGGCCAGAAGCCGAACACGTGAGGGAGTTGTGTGCATACTCGACCCAGTCCAGGAAATCACTCCAGGAGGAGGGGTTGCCCTCAGCCATACATCGCAGGGCGGCCTCCAGACATTGGTTGGCACGCTCCGCTTGGCCGTTGGTCTGGGGGTGAAATCCAGACGAGAGGCTCGAGGTGGCACCAATCAACTGACAGAACGATTTCCAGACAAGGGAGGTGAACTGTGGACCCCTGTCAGAGACAATGTCTGTGGGGATCCCATGCAGACGGAGGACGTGATGAGTGAGGAGGTTGGCAGTTTCCCTGGCCGTGGGAAGTTTTGGGAGAGCCACATAGTGTACAGCCTTTGAGAACCGGTCAACGATTGTGAGTATGACGGTGTTACCTCGTGAAGGGGGAAGACCAGTAACAAAGTCCAAGGCTATATGGGACCAGGGGCGGCCAGGAACAGGCAGAGGGCGGAGGAGACCAGAGGGTGGCCGGTGCGGAGTCTTGTTCCGGGAGCATGTGGGACACGCCGCAACGAACTCCCGGACGTCGTTGTCCATGGTGGGCCACCAAAAACGGCGTCTTAATAAGGACAGAGTCCGGAAACCACCCGGGTGGCAGGTACGGCGGGAAGAGTGGCCCCACTGGATAACCTGGGAACGTACAGAGTCAGGGACAAACAAACGATTTGGTGGGCCGGTACCTGGGTCAGGTTGCTGTCTCTGTGCCTCTCGGACTTGTGACTCGACCTCCCAAGATACAGCGGCTACCACACACGACGGAGGGAGGATGGGGTCCAGGGTGACTGGAGTGTCTGGGGCAAACTGACGGGACAATGCATCGGGTTTCTGGTTCTTTGAGCCGGGTCTATAAGACAGGGTGAAGTTGAATCTCAGGAAGAAAAGTGACCAGCGGGCTTGACGGGGATTCAACTGTCGTGCTGATTGCAGGTAGGCCAGGTTCCGGTGATCGGTCCAAATCAAGAAAGGAAGTTCGGAGCCCTCCAGCCAATGCCTCCAGTGTTCCAAGGCCAGTTTCACTGCAAGTAATTCACGGTCACCTACGTGGTAGTTGCGTTCGGCTGGTGACAGTCGTCGAGAGAAAAATGCACAGGGGTGTAATTTCTGTGTCTCTGCAGAACGCTGGGATAGAACTGCCCCCACTCCCGTCTCAGAGGCATCAACCTCTACCACGAACTGTCGAGTTGGATCCGGATGGCGCAGGACTGGGGCAGTAGTGAACAGACTCTTTAGCTTGGCAAAGGAGGCAGCTGCTTCTGTGGACCAAGAGAAAGAAACAGACGGGGAAGTTAATTTGGTTAGGGGTGCAGCGATGCGGCTATAGCCCCGAATGAATCTCCGGTAGAAATTGGCAAAGCCGAGGAAGCGTTGGAGGTGTTTCACGGTTGTGGGTACGGGCCACTCCACCACGGCCTTTATCTTGTCTGGATCGGCCCTCACCTGGCCTCCCTCGAAAATGAACCCGAGGAAGGAGATAGTGTCTTTATGGAAATCACATTTCTCGGCCTTTACGTACAAACGGTTCTCAAGGAGTCGCTGTAGAACTTGGCGGACGTGGCGAATGTGGTCAGGGAGGCTGGAGGAAAAGATCAAAATATCATCTAAATATACGAAGACAAAGCGGTTCAGGTAATCACGGAGGACATCGTTTACTAGGGCCTGGAAGGTTGCTGGTGCATTACACAGTCCAAAAGGCATCACCAGATACTCAAAATGGCCTAATGGGGTGTTAAAGGCCGTTTTCCATTCATCTCCCTGCCTTATTCGGACTAGATGATAAGCATTTCTGAGGTCGAGTTTAGTGAAAAAGGAGGCACCATGAAGGGAACTGAAGGCGGAATCAATGAGGGGCAAAGGGTATCGATTCTTTACGGTTATGTTGTTTAATCCCCGGTAATCGATACATGGCCGGAGCGACCCCTCCTTCTTTGTCACGAAGAAGAAACCGGCACCGACAGGTGAGGATGAGGGTCTGATTAGCCCGGAGGCCAGGGAGTCATTGATGTAGGTCTCCATGGCCTCCGTCTCGGGCCGGGAGAGATTATACAGGTGACTGGAGGGGAGAGGAGCCCCAGGGAGCAGCTCGATGGCGCAATCATAAGGCCGGTGGGGAGGAAGGGTAACAGCTTTGTCCTTGCTAAAAACCTCAGCCAGATCATGGTACTCCACTGGAACATTGGATAGGTCGACTGACTCGGGTGACCTGACAGTGACAGGGGAAGGCCTGGGAAGTGCTGACCGAAGACAGGAGGAGTGACAAGAGGGGTCCCAACTGAGAACACAGCCTGTGCGCCAGTTCACATGGGGGTTGTGGAGCGAAAGCCATGGGTGCCCGAGGACCACAGGGGTATTGGGAGTGTCCACAATAAGAAAACGGAGTAGCTCCTGATGATTTCCTGAAACGATCAGTTTGGTTGGTGCGGACTGGACATGAACAGTGTACAGCTGCTGTCCATTCAGGGCTTTAGCAATGACTGGGGGGTCTACAGGCTCTGTTGCCAGCTTGAGTTTATGGGCCAAGCTTCGGTCCAGGAAGTTGCCCTCAGCTCCAGAATCCAAAAGGACATGAACTGGATGCGTTGACTGAGGGAGACATAAAGTGGCAGGAAGCAGGGTCATGGATGGCAGGATGGAACTGCTTGGGGTCGCCAGTACTCCCGCCTTCACTGGTGACCCTGGTCTTTTTGGTCGCCGAATACAAGTCGCCACACGATGGCCCCCTTCGCCACAGTAAAAACATAACCTGCTCTGGAGCCGGCGTTGTCTCTCCTCCCAGGGGAGCTGGGTGCGGCCCAATTGCATGGGTTCCTCCCCCTCCAACGGAACGCTAGTGGGCGGAGCCAGGGCTGCAAAGGACGCTGGTGTGGGAAGCGGCCGACCTTGGCGTTCTCGTGCCCTCTCCCGGAGTCGGTTGTCCAGTCTGATGGTGAGGGAGATCAGTTCATCAAGGGAGTGTGGGGGATCTCTGGTGGCAAGTTCGTCTTTTAGTTGTTCTCGGAGTCCTCTTGTAAAAACACCCTGCAGAGCTGCGTCGTTCCAGCCAGCCTCTGCAGGTATTGTGCGAAATTCTATGGCGTACGCAGCCGCGCTGAGAGATCCCTGTCGTATCTGTAGGAGTCGTTTAGCCGCCTCACCGCCCCTGACCGGATGGTCAAACACAGTCTTCAATTTATTGATAAAGTCAGCATAAGTCATCTGCCCCAGACCTTGGGATTCATAAGCCGCCTCCGCCCAGCTCAAAGCCTTTCCCTCCAAAAGACCGATGACGAAGGATATCCGCGACTGATCGGTGGCGTACGTGACGGGCTTTTGTTGGAAAACCAAAAAACACTGCAACAAAAATCCTCTGCATTTACCTGGATCTCCGGAATAAGGCTTCGGATCAGGTATGTGCACCTCTCTCACAGGTGTGGGAATTGCTGGCGAGCTGGCAGCTGGGGGCACAGATGAAGCAGCCGTGGCGGTGAGCGCCGCAACAGTGTTGGTGAGCTGCTGCAGCTGTGAGAGAACCGCGTTGTGTTTGTGGTCCAGAGCCTGCAGCAACTGCTCATGCCGGGCAAGATCGGGATGGGTCGGGGTTGCATCCGCTGGATCCATGAATGGCCAGACTGTTCTGTTATGCGGTGAGCAGGAAGGGGAGGATCCAAGCGCAGGACACAATTGAAGTTATGAGGTTTATTTAAGGGTAGGGCGATGAATGTTGATGGGGGAAAGTCCGGTATGGATTGGTCTTGCGTCGGGAGCGGAGTTGGATGAGCTCGGGGAGGCAGCAGGGGTAGTGGAGAGAAGGCGGGAGCCACTGGCAAACAAACACACAAGTTAGTAGGCAAAATCTATGACAAGAGTGAGTCCTAAGACACGTCTTGGGAGCCAGCACGTTACCGTCTTGGGCAAGCTAACAGTCTGGCGCCGGAACTGGGATCTCCACCATCCTTTATACATCTGCTGGAGACCCAGGTGCAGGCAATCATGGAGGCCATACCTGGTGGCTGATTGAGCACAGGTGGGTGCTGTCATGGCATCTGACGACCCACAACAGATGTGGATTCATCGAGCAATCGTTACGCCCCTAGAAAAAAAAACAAACATACAGTATGTGCCTATCTATGTTTTTTTAAAAATCACAAATAAGTTGTCCCTGAGTATGTGTTGCACCCCTGTTCAAACTATAAACAAATGTGACATATCCTCCAGAAAATACAGTAAACAAAAACAGAAATAAACAATGGTCATCCATATCACAACATTTCCAGCATTTTCCTGATTTCTGGGACTAAAATACAAAAAAAATGTAATTGTAAGAAAAGATTTGTCAAGAAAGAAAAATGCAAAATGTTTTTAGCAAAAACTATATGTGATTATTTCAACACACTCGGTTAAAATTCGGATCTTTTCATTTCTTTGACAGAAGCATTAAAGCTTTGACTCAGAACTTACTCGTTTAACAATTTTCTGGTAATTCTTCTTCAGAAATAAATCATCCAATTTTAATAGCGTTGTCTTTTCTGAACTCAGACTTGACCGATTGGGATTCAGATGAGCACTTGAGAACTGCTATAGCTTCGGTTGGGCACCAGATGACTCCGCTCTCGGAGTAGAGCTTTCAGTGCAGGTTTTGGAACAGTGTAACCTTTTAACACCAGAGCTGTCGCTGATGGCAGCAAAATGGAACACGCTCATAGAATTTCTGTAACTTTTTCACCGTTTACACTAAAAGCATAATTCTAACAAATTCTGAAGCTGATGCTTTACTGATATGCAACACTTGACTTCTTCCTGTAAAGGGTTGCATATCAGTGAAGCTGCTCTTTTACACGTTAAAATCCACAGTAGAATACAACAGGAATCATCCTGGAAGGAAACTTGAAAATTCCTGGGTTTTGTTGTGATTTGAAAAAGAACTAAAAATGTGGATCCTCCAAAATCAATCAACTTAGTTTTGAATTCAGGAATGTGTCTCTAAGGAAAACAGATTTAATTTGAAGATTAATACTAGCTTTTCCTATATTGAAAGAACATTTCAGGTACCTCCATTTTTAAAAGGCTTTAGGCTCTAAAAGTCCATGTCTGTGAAAGTGGGGCAGATGAAGCTTTTCTCTTCAGTGTGGTCACTTCAGGCTTCATGATCAGACGTCAACCAGCTGTCAGAACATTGGTGCCTGAGCTGACAGGAAGGGTCCTGCTCTGATCAAACTGGAGCTCCAACCTTTCACAAAGTTGGGAATGTCTTTTTAAAGCTATGATTTCATCCATCACTGACAAGTGTGTGTGGCAAAACTGTCAGAGCCGTTTTCATCAAACAAGTCAAACTTGGGGAGGTTCTGAACTTTCAAAGTTTCCCTGAATTGAAACAAATGTTTTATTATTTTTCCAGGGCTGTTTCTCTTCCCTGCTGGAGAACCTAAAGGATGGAGGCTTCTAGAAACTCAGACGTAAACTTTACATGGGAAATGAAAGGTAGAGCTCAGAATGTTAGTCTGTTATTGCCCTGCCAAAATCTTCCAGCAGGTGGCGCCGTTTCTCTGTTTTTCTGCACTCTGACTCAAGCTGCACTTGTTAAAAACGCAGACAATCAGAGCGTTTGGCAAAAATGAAAGAAAAAAAATGATCAATTTCTCTTTGAAACAGAGAAATATTCACTTGACATTTTATCGCAGCTCAAGTTTTATTCTTTCATCAGTTTTACCAAAGCTCAACACATCCAGATGAGAAACAGAAGACAGCAGCAGCATGTAGAAAGAGAGGAAACCCTCTTCATCAGATATGGCTCAAACTCAGTTCATTCTGAAATCACCTGCAGCAGCGAGTACGAACAGCATGACTGACAGGGAACCAAATAAAAAAAAGGAAAGTGTACCATAAATGCGGCTCCATCACAGGTTTTCTGGGTTACCAGCTGGAGTGATGCTCCAGCTTTGAGGTTTCTTTCAGGTTCAGCAGAAAGGCCAGCAAATGTCAGACTCCCCACCAAGATTTAAACTCCTGCATCTCCACAGCACCAAAGACTGGTCCAAATGCCTGAAGAGCTGAGAGACTCACATCAACAGTCCAAGGAGAAGCTAGGTCTTTCCAGGGCAAGAGTCACCAGGACTTCAGAAACTGAAACCACAATACCATGGCTAAAGGTGCAGAGCAATTATGCAACTGTTTCTCCAGACAGAACTAAAACATAAACATGTTTTGTATTTCATCTAAATTAGAATTAGAAGAAAAATCATCCCATTGAAGTTTCTGAATTCTTTTGCATACAAGCACATTTTCATGGATGAATCTTTTCTTTTCCTTTTTTATTTTCACCTGGAAAACATCATGAAAATCCAAACATGGAAGAAGAGAAACACTGAAATGAGAAACTGACTCAAAAAAGCCTGAGCCAATACAAAGTTACTGAGGAAGAACAGGCATGAAAAAAAAAACAAAAAATGGAAGAGGAATAACCAAAAACAGCTTTGATCACCATCTGAAGCAGCTGAAGCATCTGAAGCACCAGAAGCAGCTGAAGCAGCTGAAGACGAGGGAATGAAAACCACAAAAGATGAGAAACAACTGAACTTTGTCTTGATCAAGTTGACACATTCGTCCTCCCTGAGAAAACTGTCTGAATGAAATAAATCAAAAGTAAAATCAAACAGAAAGAAATATATTGTGTTTTTGTACTATGTGCAGGAATATCACCTTCATACATGAAAATCTACTGAAACAAACGTTAATTAATGAACACAAAAAAGTGATAAGATTATATAAAAAAAAGATTTAAAAAAATCAAGAAGTGAGCAAATGTCACATTAAAAAGAAAACTGTCATCAGAGAATCTTTGTGATGCAAACTTCCTGCTCTGTCACACGTCTGCATGTTTTTAAGGAGGAACATTTTCTTGAAGATACTTTAGAAAAGAAATAAAGAAAGAAAGAGTTTTGCAGATTCTTAATGAATGATTTGAATTACAGACAGTAAAAAATGGATTAGTATCTTCTAGGAACCTGACAGAGTGTCTGCCTGTCTAACAAAAGTTAAAGTCCCATCAGTTGTCATGCACCTTGGTGTGTGAAATTTACTCTGCACATTTGAGCCATCCCTGGGGGAGCGATGAGCTGCAGTCACAGCTGTGCTCGGGAAAAGCACTTAGCCGGAAGAGTTTTAGACCCGTTTGGAGTCAGAAAAGCAACTTGAGCAAAGACAGCAGAACTGTTGGTGTAGAAAAGAAACCTCTGAGAGGTGGTCAGGATGATGGAGATTCAGCAACTTTGCAAAAAGCTGCCGGATGGAGAAGATAAAGGCAGATCTGGCAAAGGGGTTTTAAAAATATGAAGTAATCTCTCGGTAATCCCGTCAGATCCCTGCATGGAAAGAAATGGTAATCCCATGTAATGATAGATGATCCTAACAAAGGTCTGTTTCTGTCATGCAAAGAGAAGCAGAGAAGCAAGTTTAGAGAAGGAAATGTCCAGGCTCGTGGTGATGACGTTCTCTCCTCATCTAAATCTGCTGCACCAGCACATCCACAAACCTGCTGAGAGGACGCGCAGCTCCTTAGATCTTCTGAATCCATTTCTTTTTAACTACAGATTAACCTTGATCCTCCATATCTCAGGATTATCTGCTCAGTGACAAGTGCATATGGTGTGCTTTTCTAAAATGTACCCAAAGCCACTGAGCACCCCCCCCCCCCCCCCCCCCCCCCCCCCCCCCCCCCACACACACACACACACACACTCTCTGGAACAGAAGTAGGACTTATGAAACAAGCATCACCATCCTGAAGCTGCAGTTCTAACCAGCTTCTGTCTGCAGATTTCTGAGGCAATGCAGACGTGCTTTTGTCTGATGGAATAACAACAGAGATGTTTGATGAGGCGTGACATTCAATCATCTCTCAGAGTCACAACATTCACTGAGTCTCCATGTGCAGTTTACTCCAGACGAGCTTCTGCCATGAACATGCATCACATAAAAACCAACAGCTTTCATGTTCAGAAGGAAGTTGGACTTTGATTGACAGTTGTCCTCTTCTTATCAGCTTTGGTCCAAGTCTTTGTTCTGTACTTTTAATTTGACGTCTAAGATTCTTCATTTACCTTCAGCTCAAAGCCTAATGGGGCAGAGCATCGGCCTTCATACCAACTTTGATCCAAAAAACATGGAAGTCATAAACATTGTATTAAATGTAAGTGAACGAATAAAAGTGTAAGTAAAGCTGTTGAATTCATGTAATATATGATTAAGTTAACCGATGAACCAATTCCAAACGCAGCTAAACCATGCTGGTTTTAGCATTTCACTGGAAATGTCTTTTTCCTTTTACAATCCCAATCTGATCCTCTTTTGATCTATTTTAAAAGTTTTCCCAATGCTCCTTTAGTTATGACTATGCTTTTTCTAGGACACAGTTTCTGCAGAGCAGTACTTCATTGGAAATGTATCTCTCAGCTGTGGATGGGACCGTTGGCACAGATCAACCCCGCCCTCCCTTCCTGTCGTCTATCCGTTCACACATTCTCCCACTAGCTTACAGCTCCTCACAACCTCAACCTAACATCAGCAATGCAACAAAAATGGCAAGCAATATTGGAGATATCCAGCTAGATTCCAGCTCCGACCAGGAAAACAAAGACATACATCTCTCTGGATGAGAGATGCTAGCAGATCTTGTAAAGGATTCGATGGAATGGAATTGTTTTTTTTTATAACTTGGAAAGAAGAGCATGAGGAAGGGGACAGTAGAACAGGTGAGGCAGGTAAAGGTGGGGGCACTTTGGGTCTGCTCGGTTGGTTAAATCTACAACATCCCATAATAATATCGAGCATGTCAGTTTGCTCATCTTTGTCTATGCTTTGCACTGTGGTCTGTAAATATTTAGTGGTGCATGTGCAGGTAAATATCTAATCATCAAAGCCTAATTGAAAATGAATTAACAGATTAAAAGCTGAAGGTCATCTGAGGTAGACTCACTTTCATTAGGAGCAAGGGGGAGGAGCCTCTGGGATCCATCATTTCCCAACATGCAGTCTTCCCAGATACTGCATTAATTGGCAATGTGATTAAATTTCAGATTTGAATGAAAAAGTTGTCTTTTTATACTTCATTGTTTAACAGAGATTTCTTTTTCTATCACAAGATGAAGACTGAGAAGTCTAACAATAAAAAAATAATGTGATTCTTAGCTCATTTTTAAAACTACTGAGCTATTTAATCACTGGCAGATGTGCATTCTGGGTAAAAAAAAGGAAAGCTTTAAAGCAAAAGTAGGGAGAGAAAAAATGATTAAAATTGGAGCTTAACTTTGGTGTGAACAAATGAGAGTTGTTATGCTTTGGTCATGTCGCACAGCACTAACTTTTACATATTAGTGGTGCTGGGTGACATGGCCAAAAAACAATCTCAGACCTATTTTATTCTACATTTGATTTTTCATTTTAATAAATTTTTTTTTCTCCATGCTTTTACTTTCATTAACAAAAAATACAAATGACAGAATGTATTTCACAAAACTATTTTATTCTAGCAATTGGCTCAAACACAAAGTGCAACTAAACACAAGCTGTAAAGATGTTTGTAGAACAATGCAGTTGGTGTTTTGGGAGCTACAACTAGCTTGAGCTCTCATAAACAGAAATGCTACGCACACTCAGCAGTGCAATTGGGAAGCCTTGTGTGTGGTTTGATGCTCCACATTTGAAGTCTCAACACCAGTGAACAAAATCTCATTTTCAGCTCATCAGCCAGTTTTCTGGTAAAATAAATAAATAAATAAATAAAATTAAATTAGATAAAAAAAAGATCAAATTGATCAGTAATATGATTGCATTATTATTCAAAGAAGAACTATTTTTTAAAAAAATGAATTGTGTAGAATGCAAAGACAGAAGTCAAAACATAATGAAAACATCAGATAAAAACAGCAGTTTTTACCTCAATTTTTTCTAAGGAACTCCTTGATTGATTTCCAATCAGTCTTTGCTCTCTACTTCCAGCCTTTTCACACTATGTAGTGTTTAATGAGTTGATCCTAAATGAGTTGTTTCTGTTTTCTTGCAGAATAACGACCCCATGAGAAGAGGGGTCTCAGTCATTCACCTGTATTCTGAACCAGCTGAAGAAGAGAAAGACTTTTTTTAAAGAAAATTCAATCACTTAAAAGTAATTTAGGAATGGTTTGAACACGTCTTTAGAGTCATCTAGCATTGTTTCCACTGACCGGTCTAGTCAGGTTTAGAACGGGCCAGGCAAGGTAAGAGTTTCCACTCCAAGTTGAACCGTCACTGCGACTGCAGGGTGAAGCTATGTGGCATGTAAACTTGTTTTTGCTGCGAAACATTTTTTTTTCAGCCTCACTGAAGAAGTTCCTCTTTGCTTGCTGCTGTTTGCACAAATGCACTTTGGGGGAGACTTTACTCCAAACAACGGAAGCCCGAGAGAGCTGGGAAAATAAAATCCATATTTTCCCAAATGTAAATCTTCTAAAACAACAAATTCAAACTAATTAATAAAATCAATTAATTTTCCAGCCCTGCATATTAACTGCATATGAACTTGGTCTTCACAGTGTTCAGAAGTGAGGGACTGAGGACGCAGAAAAATGTCCAATAAGTAGAGAAGCGCAGACAAAATAAGAACAATTGAAAAATGTGTTCTCAGAATTCTGATAATCAGCAGTTGAAGGCTGGGACACCATGGGATTGATCCTGAGGTCAGCCCGAGTGCTGTTCTAAGGTTAGATCAGGGATGAGGAACTCCAAGCCTCGAGGGCCGCCATGTCTGCATGATTTCCAGATATCCAAGCTCTACTTATTACTGATTACCTGGTTCAGGTGTGTCCAGCCTACCGGAACATGCCAGAGCTTGGTATGTTAAAAAAACGTGCAGGAATGCCCTCAAGGAATGGAGTTACCTATCCCTGGGTCAGATTATGACTGTAGGTCATGTCAGTCCCAGTCCACTGAAGTTACCAAACCACAAACAGCTGTGCATCTGCTCAAAGCGAAGCCCAAAAATGGCTGATGGTTCTTCAACGCCACGACTAAACCCCACCCCTCTTAAACTCAACTACATTAGGTGTGAAGTGAAGAAGGGAGCCTGGTGAAATGAGCCAGGCTTCTCCACCGTCTGTCAGTACATGGACCTCCTCAGAGATCTGACTGATCTGCTATGCAGAACCGAAACACATCAACGTTCTGCAGCGTAACCTGCTGTCAGGAATCTGATGTTGCTCACATTCCGGCTTATCCCGTCAGGGGTCGCCACGGCAAATCTCTGGTGTGGCAGGGGTTTATATGCCGGATTCCCTTCCTGACACAACCTATTTGATCCAGGCTGGGGGCCGGCACAGGGATACCCAGACTTGGGCCCCCTTGATGTGACCGTAAATAAAATGTGAATGTCCTAAACCAGCTTTCTAATCCACAATCAACAACCTTCATCCTCCTATGGAACAGCTTCACAAATGTGACTTTCTCAGTTGTTTTCTCCTCTACCATCAGGGAAACCAGGGGATTTGGCCAGCATCCCAAATGAACACATTCCCTGTTCAAACAGCACCTGTTCAGTAATGATGGATCAACATAGAGAGGAGAATGTGAGAGCATATTTAATGAGATGTTTACATGGAGAAGAACGTGAACGCATATGGAAAGGATCATTAGAGATGTGCACCACATAACTTCATCTGTATGCCTCACTTTGAAGAAGTTCTAAAAAATATTACAAATAAATAAAATAACATAAATCTATGTAGACAAAAAAAACTTTCTGATTACATTTTGAAAAAAAGTTTTTTAGAAATTAGTACAGATTCTGATTTTAAAACAAAACAAAACCTTACAGTCCAGTTATGGACTGACATGAACAGACCTCAGAGAAAACAGATTTTAAAGTCTAATTTCTCTGTAGAGAAAAAATACTGTTCATGATTCGGATCACCAAACGCAACTGGGTTTGTTTTTTCAGCAGGCCATCCAGATTAAACTTAGAAGAACTCAGTTGAAAGAATCCCACTTTCATTTCCTCTTCTTTTGATGTTCTTAGAAGAAATTAAAAACGTTTTACTTGAATAGTCAAAATGCTGAATTTCTGATTTCTAAAGTTCTGTTACCTACTAATGCCATGGTGCTATTACTGGTAACAGTCTACAAGCAGGACAAAGAAAGATTGCTAGTCCTGCTTATCCTCTGACTATCATCTCTGGAGAATCTCCGTCAGCTTCTCACTACACCACCTTTACCCATGCAGAAGACTGTAAACATGATTGCTGCTTCCTTGAACTCATGCGAAGGCAGATTTTTTCTAGTCCAAACACGCAGGGCTGACAGTATTTCCTCCCATCAAATCTCCACCTCTCTTTGGTTTGTGGAAAGTTCATTTGCGTTCACACTAAAGAGTACCACACCAGAGTTCATCTGCAAGTGAACAGAGCCCCCTGATCTTAAGATGACCAGAATTCTCTTGTTTGGTTCAAAGCAGAGTTCAGATGAGCTTTAATACCTGCAGAACCAAGAGGACCATCAGAGGAAACCAAATCAGAGCAGGACCAAAGCAGTGAGAATGCACACCATGTGTTTCCGTTAGTTTAAAGTGAAGGTTTTTTTCTGAGGTTGTGTGAGCTCAAGGTAACTTAGTAACAGCTTCTTCATGATCTATGTTAAGAAGGTGCAGTTACAGATCATTCATATACAGGTTTATAAATCACTAATGAAAAGCTTGTTAGTTATCTACTGTCAATGTATAAGGTACAGTTGTAAATCTTTAGAAAACTGTAAACTGCTAAGTCATTTATAACTCAATAACTAACAGTTTAATAATGACTTGTTAACTAGCTATAACAGGTAGTTACTCAAAAGTATTACCACTTGACTTCCACGTTTGACGTTTCTTGCTGACATGTTCTACTGGGCTGGGATGACGTATCAGTTTATATAATCCTGCATTTGTTCAGGTTAATAGACTTGAGACTGCAGTTTGCATTATTAAAGCTCTACTTAGTGGCAACTACCAGGACAGAAGTAATAATGTTTTCAGTATTTAGTTGACTTGGATTTAACTAATGATTTATGTGCTCCATTTGGTCTGCCGTTGTAGTCCGTTTCATTAGCTCCAATAAAAATGTTCTGTGAGTCATTATTTTAAGGTTCCAGTGCTTTGATTATCCTCTGCAGATCTTTTAAATTTAATTACGTAGAATCGTTCATTTGTCCAGAGTCAAAAGGTAAAGCACACAAATGCTGTGATTACCTGAGCTGTAAACAAAAATCCTATTATATCCTGATAAATGTTAGTCTTTCTGCAAAAAAAAGCTCATCTTTCACCCCGGTGCCTCTTGATGATGGTCCTTGGCTTCTGCGAATTTAAAGAGGTAAATAATGATGTGATTTTTATCTTTAAAAAAAAAAAAAACGTTTCATTAGCTTTGCCTTTTGCTGCTGTTTGAGCCAGAGAGTGCCCCGAGTCATCATCTCTCATTAAGTAATGAATAGTGATTGGTATGAAATTACTTCACCCCACTCTGCTGCCTGTCCATTAGTCCGTTAATCAGCAGCATATGACTTCCAGGCCGCACAGATCCTCCTGCAAACAAATCACCATCGCCCTCCAAAACTTCCCTTCTCCTAAAATACAATCCCTCATTTGCATAATGAGGGCCAAAGGAGGGCAATGTTTGCCCATAATCAGGATTCATTTATGCACAGGAAGCTATCCTGTTGCTCTTGCCTAATTCACACCTGCTCTTTTCTGTAATCAAAGCTAGGGTTCAGGTGGAAGCCCAGGACTTGGTGTGTGTTCCCTCTGCGCCTGGAGTTATGAACTGACATCAGAAAGATGTTTATGATTCAGCAAGCTTGCAGAAGTATCAGGATATCAGTCGTGTTAACCTCAGCAGCTCCAAATGTGCAGAAGCATCAGTTTGTCATTCGAGCTCTTACCCTCTTTTGTGAAAAATTCATGAGATGTGACAGCATGCTGGATCCTAAAATGCTGTGAGATGGTATCTTATTACAACGACAATTTGACAGATTGTTCACTTTGTTACAGTTTTGTAAATTTAAGTGGAAGTTGTTGAAATCCCTGTAGGAATGTGCAGAACTGCTGCCTTTTCATGCTGGGCTAAAGAGCGCCCTTCAGGACGTGTGAAAAGCTCAGGCAGAGGACAAAGACCCACAAACCTGACAGTTTGAAATTTTCTTTCATACTAATTTCATTCTAAACTTTTAATGCTAAGTTTAGATTTTAACTCCTGGAAACATTTTTGCTCTGATGCTTAAAAACCAAAAAATAATGTAGAGTGGGGGCCTGTCAGTGGGACCAGACAATGTAGTGGATCCCATTTAAACCCCCCGTTTGAAAAAGCTCTTGGTTGTGAAGCAGCAGCTGAAATGGGCGGAGCTCCCTGCCCTGCTCCACTCATGCAGCCTCTCTCAGACAAACAGATCCATGTACGAGGGAAGAGACTGAAATGAGTTTCAGGTGGCTGGGAGCTCCCTTAGAGACGGCAACCATTATGACCAAAGGTAGAACAATTCATTTTAATAACAATTCAATCATATCAGAAACTGTGGTTGATGATCTGATTCAGTGGATCTTGGTTCATTCTGAGCAATCTGATTCTCTAACGTGAAATGAATGCAGGACATCTTCATCCAAAACTTCCACCAGTGTGACTCCGAGATAAAAACCTGCTACTGAACAGTGCAGGTGAAAAGGTTGACTGGTTCTAGCTGCCTTTTTTAAAGCCAGTAAGAAAATAAATAGGTTCAGAAATTCTGCTCTGTTCTAGTCTCAACTGTTCCTGTCAAGAAAAGGAGTGTAACCATTAAAGAGCTGAGCCTGGTGGGGTCATGGTATGAGCAGAGACACTGAGAAACATCCAGGCTTAACAACTGGTTAAACTTTTTAAAGAGACCCAAGAAAACTGAGCTAAAACCAAAGAGGCCACCCCATGTGGTTTCTGTATTTCTGAAGAATTACAGGGCAAACATCCAGAATCTGAGGTTCTGAGGAGAACACGACATCAACACAAGCAGGTCTCCACAAGGAGTGCTGGTTTGTTTCAAGCTCCTTTTGTTGGTTAAGAAATACAATAGTGCAAATGACAGAAAACATAATTTAGAGAGAACTAACTGAATCTGACAGACATGTGTCTTCTGTTTGTGCAAAGATGCAGATATAAAAGAAGTGATCAGTCACACTCAGCAGCTCTGTGAGGAGCGCTGTGGGTGGCATGGAGCCATAAACCAACGCTAATGAAGGTCTGTTAACATCCTAACAATGTCAGTTCTTACACGTTGATGCAGCGACAGCAGTCTGAACTTCTGCCTGACAGCCTGCGCTTCCTGACACTGTCTTAACTTCTCCCAAAGCAAATGGGAATGAAATCATAGGCAGAAAGGAGAACTGAAACAGCTTTTCCATCTAAATTTGTCTTTTTCCACATTTCAGACAAAAACTGGTACTCTGTCTCCTTCAATGCAATTTGAGTTTCAGTTTCAACGGACTATAAAATCAGTTGAAGGAGTTGATGACAGAAAACAGCTGATGAAGTCATTTCAGACTTTGTTGTTAAATCTTGAAACGTTGTAGATATTTCTCTTTATGCTGGCTGCTTATATGGGATGCATTAAAACATTTTATAGAACTGCAGCTGCAGCCGCACATAGAACACAACAAGCCTTAGAACAAGCAGGTTATGCAGGAACTTGGTTGAATTTTGGGGAAAAAAATGAAAAAAAAAACACTTAAGATGCCAGATGAGCTGCTGCCCCTCAAAGGAAAAAGTGAAACCCCGACCTGAGGATGCACATCTACAGCAAACACTTTCAACATTCTGGATCTTCCAGTAAGCAAAGACAGAAGGGGTATGTTTG
>BNCR01000011.1:21846245-22131245 GCA_014656515.1 Oryzias celebensis | reverse complement strand
GTGTACTCGGCCCACACCAGGTACCGACCCCAGTCGTCTTGACGTGGACTGCAATATGTCCTCAGAAAACGTGTATATTCTTTGTTAAACCTTTCAACTTGGCCATTTGATTGTAGGTGGTAACCAGGCGTGAGACTTACATTGATGTTAACCCACTTGCAAATCTCCTTCAAGACCTGCGAAGTGAATTGAGGTCCCCGGTCAGACACAATGTCTTCAGGTAGGCCGTAGTTACTGGAAGACGTGTCAGCAGTTGTTCGGCGGTTTCCATGGCGGTGGGCAGTTTGGGTAGAGGAAGAAGATGACATGATTTGGAGAACATGTCAACAACAGTGATGATGATTGTGTTACCCTGTGATCTGGCAGGTGGGTGATGATATCCATGGCGAGGTGGGACCATGGCTGTTGAGAGACAGGAAAAGGCTGGAGAAGAGCGGCAGGCAGTTGTCGTGGGGTCTTGGCCATTTAACAGGGGGTGCACAGAGACACAAACTGAGTTATGTCTGCCTGTAAGGTAGGCCACCAAAAGGAGTTCTGTGTTAATGTCTGTGTGGTGGCCATACCTGGATGTCCGGAGGTGAGGTTGTCATGCACCAGATGTAATATGCGGTCTTGGTGTGAAAGAGGGACATAGGTGCAGTCAGCCGGAGAAGATGGTGGAGGTGGATTGGAGTCGTTAATCTCAGCCAGTTCAGACATGATGTCCCATTGAATGAGAGCCAGGATCAGAGAGTCCGGGATGATGTTTTCTGGGTGACTGGAGTGCTCATTAGTGATGACGTGCAAGCGGGACAGGGCTTCGGCTTTTCCATTTTGGAACCAGGTCGATAGGTGATCTGAAAGTTGAATTGAGAGAAAAACAAAGACCGTCGAGCTTGGCGGGCATTTAACCTCTTAGCTGTTTTGACATACTCCAAGTTTTTATGGTCAGTGAGTGTGGGTGAGGTTTTAGGTTTTACTAAGCTGTTTGTGGTTGACACCACTCTCAACCACGAGTGCCAGCCAGAGCACTACTTCAAGGCCTGATGAGGTTGCTGGAGTTATTTGGTGCTGAATGGTGAAAATAAGGACAGAGCAGGAGGTGCTTCAGTAACTATAATCCACACTTCACCTTACATTTCTTGCTCATGTACAGCTTTGGTTGCGTCTGGGTGTTTATGTGTGTGGTCTCTGGTAAATAAACAAATACAAACTCAATTGTAAGTTAAACTACATGGAAAACATAACAGAACTCTTGCGTGCCCACATGAGCTCTCACGTGCGCTTCGTGCTCATTACCATCTAAATAGCGCTCATTTTAGCTGCACATTCCTACTAACTAAACAGACAATATGATCATACATTAACAGAAACTTACTTGGTTCATCAACGCACACATAACAACGAGCATAAACTTTCTCCAGTTAACTGCAACGTAGCGACACCTCACACACGCAGTCATATGGTCTGTGGGGCCGCATGCGGCATTTCGTTTGTTGAAAGCCTCATGGAGTCTTCATACTGGTAGGTTAATGAGTCAGCTGTATTGTGAAAGTCACTCTCATTGAGCCTGGTTGATGCTACTCGACTGCTCCGAGGAAAAAACGACCGGGGATCACCCCTGAAACAAGGTTGACGACTGCCAGCCGAAGTGAAGATTAGTTCTTTGTCAGTCCAGCGAATGGTGGGATCATGAGTTTCAAGCCATGGGAACCCCAGGATGACAGCACACTGCGGAGAGTCAATGGGGAAGTCTCATGATTATTATTATTGTCTCATGATGGTGTTTCTGACTCCTGAGTTGAATGTCTTGTTTGATAAACTTGATCCGACCAGAGCCAACGGGTTGTCCATCTATGGCGGAAAGTGCCACCCGCGAAGTGCAGGGAAGCAGGGAAACGTGATTAGCTTGAGCAAAACCTAAATCAATGAAATTCCCTGCTGCCCCTGAATCTATTATGGCTTTGGTATTAATCTGTCCATCCCAAACCCATAATGAAACAGGAATTTCTAAAGTCAGAAAAGTCTCACTCACCAGCCTGCCCTATTGTCTGGGGGGACAGAAGGCCCGAAGATGACCGGCTGCCCGCAGAAGAGACAGAGATGTTTGCCCATGGGCCGGCCTCTCTCTTCTGGGTGATATTAGTGGATCCCAACTGAATGGGTTCAGTTGTGGAACTCTGGTTCTGCCTTGACGGGTTGGTGGTAAGAGCGATTAGCTGGTCCAATGACAGCTCTTCATCCCAGCAGGCGATTTCTTGCTGCAGCTCAGCAGAAAGCCCTCAGCAAGAGATGGTTTTGGGCTGGCACTGTAACCACTTGGTTTGGGTGGCCAGGGTTCGGAACCCTGAGTCTTTACCCCGCTTAATGTCCAATAGCTGCTCTCCTGGTTATTTTCAGTCGATGGGATGTTGGAAAACATCAAGCAGCAACTGTGTGACTGAGTCATATGAGTAAAACGGCAGGGATCCTCCAGATCAAGTCACAGCTAGCCACTCCAAGGCTTCACTCGACAATGGCAAACATAGGAGGGATACCTTGGATTCCTATGTGGGGTGGGTCTGTTGGTGTAGATACAGCTGGCATTGCACAAGAAAGCCATTACAATGTGCTTGCTTCCAACAAAACTTGTGGGAAACAAAACTTAATGCGAAATGGGTGGCAGTTGTAGATGTACCAGGC
Source organism: Oryzias celebensis (assembly GCA_014656515.1). Taxonomy (NCBI): domain Eukaryota; kingdom Metazoa; phylum Chordata; class Actinopteri; order Beloniformes; family Adrianichthyidae; genus Oryzias; species Oryzias celebensis. The sequence continues at coordinate 22,128,584 of BNCR01000011.1, read as the reverse complement.
AGGGAGGTCTCCCGTGGTGACAGGTGGAGTAGACCCGAGAGTAAGGCCGAAATGACCTTGTAGGTGATTCATAAAGGCTTCTGTGGCGGTCGAAAGGTGTTGTAGTTGCTGTACATGTTCCATCAACTTGTTTGAACAACTGGCAAGATTGAAAGACGAAGGAACACCCGTTGCTGGATCTGAGTCTGGCGTGGTCTTCTGTAAGGATGAGGCTGAGGCATGTGAATCCATACACAGAGATTAATGTTCAGCACTAGAGGACAAGACAAGGCGTGGTCGAGACAGGCAAGGGTCAAAATAGGGAGCAAGGTGGGAGGCGAAGGACACAGGCAAAGGTTCAGAAAAACACTGGCAGGCAGATACAGAGAAAGCTTAGACTGAACAATCAAAAGGAAATTCAAGACAACGCATGGAACAGAGAGATGAGCAGGCATATATGCAGTGGTGATGATGAGCTGATGAGGAACAGCTGATGATGACGAGAACTGGTGAGCAGATGCATGATGAGAGACGGAGTATAACAGGATGACAGAGGTGTTAGAACTCAGGTGAGGGCTCCCTCTGGTGGTCGGATGGTGATGAGAATGACTGATTTCTGACAGTAGACATATTTCATTTACACTTGATTTAAAGAAATACAAGAAATCATGAAAACCTCACCGTTCAGTAGCAGTTATTTCAGTTTATTACAATGCTTACGGTCATCAACTTCATCCTGAAAATGTACTTAAAATGGTTCTTCTCTTAATGAGATGGAAGCAAACGGGAAACAATGTTCCTACAGAAAAACTTGGTTCATGTTTGTATTTCTGATTCAACAAACTATGAACAAATGTTCATGATGATGTTGGTTATGCTGGCTAAAAGATTTACCCATCCATTATTTATTATTTGTGTAAAACAATCAGTTGCCTTTTTAAATTGAAATGCATCCATATTCAGGCTTCTTTAATTAAAGTATTTGTCCTGATCCCATCTCAGATGTGAGTCGCAGTGAAACATGCCAACATGAGTGACCTACAGTAACAAGGACACCCAGTTAACTAGCTTCATTGCACGTGATGAAATGAGAAAATGCACGCTTATTCATCTCTGTCAGAAAAACAAACGGCCTAATGGAAGGGATAAGGTCATCATCAAATGTCAAACGTGTTTACCCTTCACTGCAGACAGATGGGAACACAACACGTTCCCTTTGCTAAAACATTACCATTTTCAGGTTGCATTTCCTTCACACAATTAACCAAAAGTAAAAAGATCTATGAAAAGGTTTTCTCTTTTCCAGTGAAACAAAGCATGGTTATCCTTTAGCTGATGACAAATGGGGAGATCTGAGCCTGCATTTTGTAGATGAAAGATGAAGCACATAAATTTGGAAACATGCAAGTGATGTGGCTTTCATCAATTATAATTAAGTGAGAGGAAATGTGTGGCTTGTCCTGCTCCAGCATAAACAGTATGTGACATGGGAAAAAAACTCTGTCCACTGAGGCAAAGACAGAGCTTCAGAACCGACTCCAGGTGATGAAGATTCATATTGAGGCCTCCATAAACTCTGACCACAAAATCTAACAAAATGAGACCTTTTGAAAAAGGAAAACTGTTGCTGCTGCAGTTTGGTACCATGCTGGCTAACAGGAGTTGTGGCGAGGGCAGCAGTGTGTCAACATTTTAATGAAACACATTTTCTGTGCTCTTAAGCAGCTGGCTTCTGCTGGCATAAATTGCTCACTTTTTCAGAGCTAAACAAAGCCATCCATTTACCCAGAGGAAAATCAATACTAGACTGTGAACAATATGTACCTTTCAAATGTACAGTTACAATGAAAAGTAGCTAATAAATCAAAGCAAGAGGTACACATCTTTTGCAGTCGTCACATCAATACCGACCCTTCCAGAGGCATCTCCAGCAGAGTCTTTCATCAAGCAACACAGGTAAAACAAAAGATGCCAAAAAGGACCCTTAACTCATCCTTGCAGGCTATTAAAGTTAAAAATAAGCTTTTCTTTTCATTCCCACAGCTCTATGCATCTATCAAGTCAGAACATGAGGTAAATGAAACACAGGCTTCCAAGAAAAAACACGTGACCCTGAGTTCTCAGACTCAGCTTGCTGGAAATAAATCCTATCACAAGTTTATTTGTGGTCAATTTTGTGACAAAAATATGTTCACTTTTCAAATAGGACATATTGTTTCCATGTGATCACTAGACGTTTGTAGAATTTTATAAACCAGAATGAAAGGGTGTGAGCGCTCAGCTCTAAGGCTCCTCTTTTGTTGACACATCTCCCTGCTACTACGTGCAGAACTAAAACAATATCCAAACATTACTTAGTTTAAAAGTAAACACAAAGAAATGATTTTCAAACTTTACTACAAAACACTCAGTAGATCATTGTAATGAAGTCATGGGCTGACTGAAACTTATAATAATTGTAGTGAGTGTCTTGGTAGATATTAATTCTGTAAATAAAAGATTCCTAAAGAATATATATATATATATATATATTTATGTGTGTCATATTGAAGACTTAAATTTAAGACTTAAATTGTTCCTTGACAATGGAGGACATATATAAAGAAAATTAGGCTCAAAACGTCATTTCTGAGAATTTCTTTATTCAAGCTGTTGTAAATCAGGATCAGACAAAAACATTCAGTTTGAAAAGGATCATATTTGTGATGTAGAAAATACACCGGGCAGGCCACAAGCTCCCTGCTCCGAGATCTTAGCAACATGGAGGGAAGGGCGGTGGAGCTCTGCGCCAACAGCCCACAACTTAGAGGTTAATTTCTAATGAGCTCTTGCCGTTCTGCAGATACTATGTCCTAGAAACCCACACAGTTTTTTGCTTTTGGTTAAAAATAGCATCATCACAATGAGTTTTTTGCATTTGCTAAAACACCTTTTCTGAGACTTTAGTACAGTTTCCCCAAACATCAAACATAAGTTTCTAAATTGAGGTCACAATGAAGACTTAGTGGTCAAAACTAACATACACAAAGCAAAATATCAAAACAGTTTTCAAAATAAAGGCTAAATGTGCAAAATACTTGATTTTGAGCCAAAAACTCACTTTTAGGTCACAATGAAGACTCTGACCCTACTCAACAAAGCACTTGACACTGTATCCAAAATGTTTAATAAAGATTAGTAACACCAAAAGAAAAAAAAAAATACAACAAAATAGTATTCAGAATTTTTATTTTTTTACCATAAATCCAGGTTTACATTTTACCTCACCATCTCATTTCTGTCCCTGATCAGGCCAAACGACTTCCTCAAGATCACAGGCAACGTTCTCACCAGCCAGACAACAGCGGGAAATGATCTCGCGTGCCTGATCCAGCGTTCACAGAACTGAAATGTAAGCACAAGTCATGCCTATGGCCTGCAACAGCTTTGCCTCAGTGTTTGGGTGTCTCTCTTATACCTTCCAACCCTCAGCAGAAAAATGCCTTTACTGTAATTAGAATAAAGAACAGAGAACAAGGTGGTAGAAAACCAAAACGAATTGGTGATTTGTGTTGACCCATTGTCTGATGAGCAGATTTTTGGGAAAATTAACACTGTCCCAGATAACACCAAAATATGTCTCTTCTCTGTCACTTCCTTGTTGAATATACAAACGATTGATGCTATACTGAACCTGCTGAGTTGAGGATTGACCTAATGACCTGGTTCCCTCATTGTCAGTCAAACATATTGTCAATAACTGCGGCCCAGACCCAATGAGAATTTTTTGTTCTGTTGTCTGGTTTCAGATCTTGGTTCAGGTACAAGCCTTCGTGCCAGTCTGGGTTTCGATGAGGGTTTGAGTACTGGTGATGGCAGTGTTGGGGGTAATGGATCACAAAGTAACGCACTACTGTAATTTGATTACTTTTGTCATTAATGGACTAACGTAACGAATTAAAGTTCAAATTTTGGTAATTGATTACAGTTACTGGATTATAGAAACCCTCGTTACCTAGTCTTTAAAGGCACTGACATTTTCCCTGGGTTAAATGAAACAAAACAGAGAATAATAAAAGCAAACAAAGCAACTGGTGCATACGTGCATACATGCGCGCAGAGTCGGGGATCGGTCAAAGTACAGACATTCCCTTATTGCTACAGTCCCCGTGCTTTCCAAACTGGCTCAAAGATTAGACAAAAAAGAGATTCTGCAGGGAGTCCTGTCATCCCTGAGGAGCAGCAGAGCAGAGACCGTGAACTGATGAGCGACAAGAACTGGCTCCTTCATGGGAGCCGTTTTTTCTATATTAATTCACCCTGTCTTACTTTATCTTTCTCTCTAAGCTGCACGTGACCAGTGGCCAATATGAGTTTGCGCTCAACACGCTCTAGCTGTATTTGGTTTGGTTTTTTTCTTTATATTATGTATTTTGTTTCTGTCAAGGTGGGATCTCTGTGTTTTAGTGGATCTTTGCGTGTTTGTCTCTTAATTTCTTTCAGGTGTGGTGTAAAAGGGTGTGGCCTCCGTTGGACCCAAGCTGATGAAGGCAGCCTTTAAAACCACTGTGTGGACCTCCAGCTAATGAGAAGGGAGCCTTGCTGCAACTGTCTGCATCACAGCTTGGCGCTCATCTCCACTTTATGTAGACTGTTGCACTTTGTTGTATTTTTGTGTTGAGGTCCACTCTGTGTCTTTAGTTTGTTTAGTTGACAGCAACAATATGGCGGACGGAGGAATAGCAGCAGCAGCAGCGAGTCAAGCAATAACATGGATTCACAATCTGTATATAAAGCTGTTGAAATCATATCCGACCTTAAAGAAGATATCCGTGGTCAGAAAGCTGAGCTGGAAATGAAAGACGCTCTTCTCTCCAAGTTCAAGGATGTCTACTTCTTCCAGTCCAAGCGGCTAACATCACTTAGTGCCGTGCTCCAGGACACTGCTCCATGGGACTCTTCCACCTGTCCACGGCCATCTTCGTTTTCAACACCCAAACAAAGATCCGAGGATGAAGAAGTGGTTGTCCGGATGAACAGTAGGACTTTTGCTGAGGCTTTTATTATAATCGATTTTATTTTAGATTATAACATTGATGCTCTCTTTTTAACTGAAACATGGCTGAGCACAGACGCATTCACTGTTCTCACAGAGGCCTCCTCATCTAATTTTAGTTTTGTTTTTTCAACCAGGGAGGGCAAAAAGGGTGGTGGTACTGCATCTATTGTATCCAACTCCTTAGACAAGGAGTCTGACCATTGCGCTGCTCAGTTTATGGAATTACTTGCTTTTTCTGGATTTTCAACATGTCATCCAGCAGACTCACAACTGGGGGCACACTCTTGACCTGGTCATCAGTCATGGTTTCCCTACAAGTGTGTCCACTGTTGTGGATCTGGCTGTATCTGATCCTTACTGTGTGCTTTTTAACATCATTGGTTTTATAAAACAACAGACCTCTGTGAGAATGGTGAAGAAGCGCTACTTAACTCCTGAAGTGGTCGGAAAATGTATTTCAACTGTTTGTACTAACACTCCACTTGTCTTACCAGCCCCCTGTGACCTAATCAAAGACAGTTTTAACAGCAAATTAAAATCCAGTCTCGATTCAGTTGCTCCACTTAGATCTAAAAAGATAAGAATTAAATCCACTGAACTGAACTGAAGGAATAAAACAATTGAAGAGAAAATGTAGATCCGCTGAAAGACGTTGGAGAAAACAGATACTTGAAATAAACTACCAATTATACCAAAATCAACTGAAACTATATAATCAATCAGTGAAACAAACCAGGAACGCATACTTTGCAAAGATCATCTCTGAGAATAAAAACAATCCCAGAGTCCTCTTCTCCACAATTGAATCTTTGATCAACCCCGACGTAACTACAAACACAATGCCAGCTATTGCGTCATTGTGTGAGTTTGTTGACTACTTCAGGAGAAAAATCGATTCTGTCAGATCTAGTATCTTATTTGAACAAAAAAAGTATTTTTATTGAAAATGATGGCTTGATCTTACCCGTGGGAGCACTGGACAGTTTTGACCTGGTTGAAGCAGCAACACTGGTCGAGTTTTCTCCCAAGTTAACCCAACAACCTGCTTTCTAGATCCCATCCCCACATCCCTTTTTAAAACATTTTATGGGTCTTTTGAGAGTGAGATTTTAAATATAATGAACTACTCTCTTCAGACGGGTATTTTCCCTGCTGCCTTTAAAACTGCCGTTTTGAAGCAGCTGCTTAAGAAAGCTAACTTAGACCCCTCAGTTTTTAATAACTACAGACCAGTGTCTAACTTGCCATTTTTAAGCAAGGTTTTAGAAAAACTTGATAAACCAGTCTAGATTTAGAACAAACCACAGTACTGAGACAAGACTGTTAAAGATAGTTAATGATATCAGGTGTGCCTTGGATTCAGGTCAGATCTCAGTAATAGTCCTACTAGATCTAAGTGCTGCTTTTGATACTGTTGATCACCTGATCCTGTTGAACAGACTCAAAAGTCTTGGCAAATCAGGGACGGTTCTCAAGTGGTTCAAATCCTGCCTCATGGAGAGATACTTTATTGTAAACATGGACACTTACTTTTCTAGGGTCCACGAAATTAAAAGTGGTGTGCCTCAAGGCTCCATACTTGGCCCCTTACTTTTTAACATCTACATGCTTCATCTAGGGAATGTCATCAGGAGGCAATACATCAGCTTTCATTGCTATGCTGATGATACCCAGCTGTACATAACTATGTCTCCTGATGACACAGGGCCAATAGAAGCACTTTTTAACTGTATTTTAGAGGTACAATCATGGATGGCAAATAATTTTCTTCAGCTCAACCAGGAGAAAACTGACATTTTAATTATTGGTCCTGAAGCTAAGAGAGAGAAACAGTTTTTGAAGTTAAAAGAACTTTCATTAGATTATTCAGAAACGGTAAGAAACCTTGGCGTTATTTTTGACTCTAAGCTAACTTTCATCCCACATATTAAACATGTGGTTAAAACGTGTTTTTATCATCTTAGAAACTTGGCTAGAGTCCGCCCACTACTCTCTCTTACTAACATGGAGATCCTGATGCATGCTTTTATCACAAGTAGAATTGATTATTGTAATCCCCTGCTTGCCGGTCTTCCAAAGACTAACCTTAAGAATCTTCAGCTTCTCCAAAATTCTGCTGCAAGACTTCTTACTAAGACCAGGCGACAGGCCCATATCACTCCAATATTAAAATCCCTGCTTTGGCTCCCCATAAGCTTCAGGATTGATTTTAAGATACTTTTAATGGTTTTTAAATGTCTTAACGGTCCTGCGCCTTCTTATCTGTCTGACCTTTTAGTTAAATATGAACCCTTGAGGACCCTGAGATCCTCTGGCACTGGTCCTCTAACCATTCCAGCTGTGAAAACCAAAACTTATGGAGAGGCATCCTTTCAGTATTATGGCCCTCGTTTGTGGAACGGTCTGCCAGAGGATCTAAGAGCTGCAGAGAGCATAGATGTTTTTAAGAAAAGGCTCAATACCCAACTTTTTAACCTGGCTTTCATATAATTTTTACTTTGTATCTTTTACCTATTTATATTTTATCTTTTTAAAAATGTTTTATCAATTTACGATAAATTATTAATTTATTTTAACTTCCTCATTACAATGTTTTATTGTTGTTTTTTTTCTTTTATCAATATGTTTACTTTTAATTTATATTAATTTTAATCTTGTTTCCGGTGCTTCCTCAGTTGGGTTCTCTCTCTCTCTGGGTCGGCTGCCATTCAGCTGCGGCGGCTCTGGATGGGGACCTGCATCGCTGCCTAGCTGTGGTGAGGCGGGTCCCTGCTTGTGTCGCTGCATTTGGTTAGCTGTGCTGCTACTCACAGAGAGAGAGGTCTCAACTAATAGCGTTTCTAAAAACAAACTGTCATGCTCAGCCTGTTTCTCATTGCCAATCTCCATCAGTAATGGGGTGGGAGGTCTGAAATGGGTGTGGGATTGTGTATGGATCTGGGGGAGGGGACTTTGTGCTTATATTTATATTATTATTTGTTTTTATTTGCTTATTTAGTATCACTATTATTTTGTTTTATTTATTTTTATTTTGTTTAAAGCACTTTATGTTTTATATGAAAAGTGCTATATAAATAAAGATTGATTGATAGTTAATTTTAGTCAAGCTGTAAGGGTGAACTGCCATTTTCTTTAGTGCACATTTCGGTGTTTGCATCATTTTATAGAGACAGCCTTTTGGTGTTTCTGTATTACATTTTTATTTTTTTAAAATTCAATTTTATTTATGTAGCCCAATATCACAGCCACAGCCGTCTAATTGGACTGATATCAGAATATTGTAAGAAACAACAAAAAAATCAATAATGTAAAAGTAACCAATAGCTGGTTGTCAAACAGACTAAGCTGAACAAACATCTCGGTCCTTACACCCTCCTTCTCTGTGAGGAAAAATTCATTAAAAAACCCTATCTTTTTTGGGGAAAAAAAAACTAAGAAACCTCAGGGTTTCCCACATGAAGGAGAGATCCTCAACCCCGGATAGACAGGTGATGTACTAGAAAGAAGAGTTTAATTAAATCTATAACTACATGGTTGAAAAAGCTACAGCTACAAGTTAAAATAAAAGCTAGATATTTAAGTAAACAACAACATATGGACCAAACCCCTTGAGGAATGTTTCCAGAACCTTGTTATTGAATATTGAAGTCTATCCGAGCAGTTTTGGGTTAAAAAAAGGGTACACTAATGATAGAATACAACTTAATTGTTACAATTATGGTTTTAATAATCTTAAATAAATTCATTACTAGTATTTTTTCTTTTGTTCTTTGGGTTTTTCATCAGAAGTTTTGTTTTAAACTTTTTAAAATCAAAATACTACATCTATGAATTGCATGTATGTAAATCTGCTGTCTGCAAAATCTAGCACATCTTATAAAGAATAGTATTGTTTAGAAAAAGAAAAAAAAAAAATCCTCTTTTTTATGTCATTTTTTTTCCCCTTTCTCGAGAAAATCTTCATAGCTGACCTTAGCTAAAGAAAAACAATTAAAAAAGGCAAGGTTTTCATGCAAAAAGTAAAATCTTTCTCATGGTCAAGTTCCTTGCCTCAATTTTTTTTTTTTTTTTTGGGAAAAAGCAAACAAGTGCAGAGCCTGTATGGGGGCACAAAAACGTTTTTTCTTTAGTGCATGTTAAAGTGTCTAAGTTGTTTGCACGAGAAAGAAACACAAGCGCAGTACAGCAGTTGATCAAAGCAGCGACAAAACAAATCATATAAATTCAGAACAGGTTTTAGATGATGTTCAGACAAAACATAACGGTGACACTGGGCAAGCAAAGCTGCATGATAAAATCAAACTCAATAAGCTCAAAAAACAAGAAACCAATACTTGGTCATTTTTTACTTCTTTATCACTTTAAGGGCTTTGTAAACAAGTAACTTATCAAATCAATAACTATCAATGAAATTGTAATTTCATTTAAATTTCATGCAGCATTAAAATTTGTGGTCCCAACATATGCTGTTTCTTTCCTCTCTTATTTCACAAGCAGGGTGTCATAAAATTGAAACACTGTTTGATAAACCTTTTTAATTGTGCTTTCTCTGTGAATCTGTTCTGTTTATCAACTGTTGGAAGCACTTTCACACTTGAACTAGATTCTTCTGTTTGCTTTTCTTTTTCTTGAACAAACTCGCCCTCCATCATTGCTTCTGAACCCTGTGACAAGTCGTCTTCTTGCTCTGCTTCTGGGTCTGTCGGTGTCAATTCGTCTTGCTCTCCTCCTACTTCTGTCACTGCTCGACCCTTCTCACTTTCCCTTTCCCTCCCTGGCCCTCCATCTGAGTCTCCATCTCATTGTTTTGTTCATTTTTTGATCACTGACATCACCCTATGGTGATGGCCAGGTCAGGATTCCATGCTTTTGGATACTTGAAACCTGTGGTGCTACTGAATTTTTCTAAAAGCTGGCTCTTTGCATTGACTGCAGGGGTCAAAGAAGATTAGGCCAGAGGTCAAAAGGGAGCAAAAATATATCTGTTCATTTGCAGGACTAAACTGCACTTTCCCACAGCTAAGTAAAAATTGGCAGATGAGATCCCTCTGGAGTTGAAATATAAGTGCTTACAGACCAACAAAAAAAGAACATTTCAAGTTGCACATATGATTATGGACAAGAAAAGTGTGTATTGTTTTCTAAAAAGGTTTAAAATACCAGTGTATAAAATCTTAGACAGGATTACTTCAGCAAGACTGCGGTCACAAATCCCAAAATGCCACAGCGCAGCGACCCCATTATTGCTATAGAAGCAGAATGTGTGTTCATGCATGCAAAAACCGGGTCATATTAAACATGAAATTTCAGAGTGCAATGTCATGGAATACATGTGGCCTTGACTGCGACTGGGTTGCTTAAAAAAGATTTTGAGCTTTTGATTTTGAGTCCAAATCTGTGAATATCTTGCTAAGCTTACCGAACAGTTTAGCCCGCTGCTCAAACTGCTGCCGTATTCCACAGCACAGAAAACTGGTTCTGAAAAACCATCTTAAGGATTTTTCCTGAGCAGACTCCACACAGCATCAGAATATTTGCTGCAGAGGAATCTCAACAGAGATGACGAAGTCACATCCATCTTTGCAGTCTTGTGCTTAAGCCCTCAGAGATAATTAAATCAGAATCTATTTGTCAATCAACCTATTTCTGACATGCTTCTAACCAAACTTCTTTTTTATCCATTTTAGGAGCAGTCAGGTGCAACTTCTTTCTGGATGATTAAAATCTCCAAAAGTGATTTGTGAGACACCCCCCAAGCCTAAAATAGCATTTGAACAAATATATTGTATGTAAATGTAATAAAAGCGTATTGTTCACATTTGTTATGGCTTTATGCATGAACAGTTTGCCTTAATTAACAGGAATCCATTTTTGTGGATGTTTATTTTTCGTCAGATGTTAAATGAAAAGAGGATTCTATTTAAAGACTGTGAATTATAATAACTTGATGTCTTTCTGTAGAGAATTTGTGACCTGCACTCAAACTCAGCCAGTTATCTTTAAAAATCAAAATTACAGTTTACATGATAAATTACAGTTGCTTTTAGTAATAAAGAAAGCTTTTTTTCTTCTTATTTGCCACAGCATAGAAGAACCGGCACAAGAGACAGATTTCATGACCAGTTTAATCATAATAGAAAATAAATGAAATGTTGCGTTGAGCCAGACAAACAGGAAAGACCAATGATTTGAAGTCCCACTGCAGCCATATTTTTTCTGTTGTTCCCAGTGTTTTTGTTTTGTTTTTATTTAAACAACAAATATGCTGTTTTTAGCCTGAATCAAATACCACTGTCATTTCTTTAAGACATGTTTTCTGCAGTGCAGCAGGAGTTCATCAGAAGTTTGTCTCTGGGTTAGGGTTAGACTGTTGGCGAGGAAGTGACCATTTCTTGATGTTCCAGCACACCTTTGTTTACACTCTCCTGCTACACTGTGCAGATTTCTGCAAACTGGGAAACTCTGTTCACGTGTGGCATCATTCATAGTAAAAAATAAATAAATCTGAATATCAGAGAACTGAAGGCACACAACCTCCTGGCTCTCACCAGTCAATCAGCCACTAGGACGCTAAAGTACTGCTCAGGAACACAGTCCGTGTGAAGTTTTGTTTGTGCCTTCATACTGAGGCTTTCTCCTCATCTGATCACCTGTTCCCTGACCCTGCTTTCCACCTTACTCTGCCTCTTTGCCTTCTGGCCTGACTTTTTGCCTGGATCCTGACTTTGAGTGATCTTTATAGACTTTTAGCTGAGCTTGGCTCCTGTCTGCCTGTCTTTGTCAATAAACCTGCTGCATGTGGAACCAGCCGTCTGCCTGTTTGTGACACTACTGAATATCAGGGTCACCTGCTGTTGATTAGCTAAAACACCCCAGAGACTGTTTCCCTGCAGTATTTCCAATCTACTGCCCTTACATTATTTGCACTATTCCTTTTTTTTTCTTCTATGTTGATCACATTCAATTTGTCAATTTTCTGGTTCTGCTGTTTAGGAATTACAAAGACATGTAACAAGTTGTAAAACAGAAAATAGTTAACAAGCCACATTGTTTGGAAACGTAACTGTCAATGAAAGCTATAAAATACTGTAAATCAGCTGTGCTGCTCACACTGGGTGGGACAGTCTGTTAGCACACTGAAGGATTTCTGTAAACTGGGCACTATTTTACTGTCATGTGAATTTGAAAATGCTGGTGGTCACTGCTTTAATCGTTAATATATTTACAGGTAGATAAATGGACAGAAAAAAGGCGACTGCGTTTCCATGTTCTTTGCCAAAATGGATATAGCTTTTCGTAAATCTTTCGTAAATTTCAGAGTTTAATCACAGGTTGTTAAATCAGAAGTTCAACTGAGAAAAATTGCATTTGGAGATTTTATATGTGAAATATCACAAATTATGACAAATAATCTTCACCCACAGTTACAACATGAATTGATGTGCTTGTTTAGCAAATTCAATTCTTCTTTGAAACTAATTTACCCGAAGCTAAACTTTCTCTGGAGTTTTGGAGTTCAAAAATTGATGTTGATGAAAGCACTAGCTTTCTGTAAAACATTTGTGACATAACATACTTTCAGAAATATACCCTTGAAGGTGAAGGTGCAGCCAGGAATGCCAAATGTACACATCATGAAGAGACTTAGGTTAACATCAAGATAACTCAATTTGAACCGACTCAGAGATAGCATGGTGGTACGCCACAGGTTTTCTAAGTTTTGACAAACATTGAACTAATGTAGTAAACCAAACTTTTACTTGAGTATTGATAGGCTTGCTTTTAAAAACAAGCATGACTAACACTGACTAGTCTGTGCGTGAAAAAAAGAAAAAAAAAGGCTACTAGAATGTATCAATATACAGTGGGTACAGAAAGTATTCAGACTCTTTGCTCAGTATTTAGTAGCAGCACCTTTTGATCTAATACAGTCATGAGTCTTTTTGGGAAAGATGCAACAAGTTTTTCACTCCTGGATTTGGGATCCTCTGTCATTCCTCCTTCAGATCCTCTCCAGTTCTGTCAGGTTGGATGGTAACGTTGGTGAACAGACATTTTCAGGTCTCTCCAGAGATGCTCCATTGGGTTTCAGTCAGGGTTCTGGCTGGAACATTCAAGAACAGTCACAGAGTTGTTGTGAAGTCACTCCTTGGTTATTTTAGCTGTGTGTTTAGGGTCATTGTCTTACTGGAAGGTGAACCTTTGGTCCAGTCTGAGGTCCTGAACACTCTGGAGAAGGTTCTGGTCCAGGATATCCCTGTACTTGTACTGCATTCATGTTTCCCTCCATTGCAGCCAGTCGTCATGTCCCTGCAGCTGAAAAACACCCCACAGCATGATGCTGCCACCACCATGCTTCACTGTTGGGACTGTTCTGGACAGGTGATGAGCTGTGTCTGCTTTTCTCCACAAATACCGTTTAGAATTAAGGCCAAAAAGTTCTATCTTGGTCTCATCAGACCAGAGAATCTTATTTCTCACCATCTTGGAGTCCTTCAGGTGTTTTTTAACAAACTCCATTCAGGTTTTCAGGTGTTTTTTACTGAGGAGAGGCTTCTGTCGGGTCACTCTGCCATAAAGCCCCGACTGGTGGAGGGCTGCAGAGATGGTTGACTTTCTACAACTTTCTCCTGACTGCATCTCTGGAGCTCAGCCACAGTGATCTTTGGGTTCTTCTTTACTTCTCTCATCAAGGCTCTTCTCCCCTGATAAGTCAGTTTGGCCGGACGGCTCTAGGAAGGGTTCTGGTCGTCCTGAACATCTTCCATTTAAGGATTATGGAGGCCACTGTGCTCTTAGGAACCTTAAGTGCAGCAGATATTTTTTGTAACCTTGGTCAGGTCTGTGCTTTGCTACAATTCTGTCTCTGAGCTCTTCAGGCAGTTCCTTTGACCTCATGATTCTCATTTGCTCTGACATCACTGTGAGCTGGAAGGTCTTATATAGACAGATGTGAGGCTTTCCTAATCAAGTCCAATCAGTAGAATCAAACACAGCTGGACTCAAATGAAGGTGTAGAACCATCTCAAGGATGGTCAGAAGAAATGGACAGAACCTGATTTAAATATATGAGCATCACAGCAAAGGTTCTGAATACTTAAGATCATGTGATATTTCAGTTTTTAATGAATCTGCAAACATGTCAAAAATTATGTTTTTTTGTCCAGGGCACACACACTCGTATTCATACCTAGGGTCAACTTTAGAGTAACCAATTCACCTGTGAAGCATGTTTTTGGACAGTGGGAGGAACCCGAACTCTAGTCTTGTTTAAAACTATATTTTCAATGAAATTTATTTTTTTATTTTCCTATTATTATGAGCTAGAATTTAGCCATGGTTAAAAGACTAGATTTGAGGAGATGCAGATGGTCTTACCTGCAGCATCTGTGAAACACAAAAAAAATAAAGTGTTAAAAAATTTAGAGGCTTGATGATAGGCGCAGTTGTGGGAAAAAAAAAAAAACTTTCAGATGCACTTCATTCAAGCCTCTGGATGCGAGTGAAAGGATGTCGCAGAGGTCCAGTCTTCTCACTCTAAGCTTTTAGAGTAAGGGAGCCAACCAGCATCAACGAGGAAAAACAACAAGAGATGTCAGTTTAATTTGGTTATGATTAGAATGTGTGCACAATTTGTGACATGTTGTCATGGAAATACTAATGAGTGAAACTGTGATTACAGGGCCCAGAATGTAAACAGAGCAAACAGTGGATGGTGGCATTAATGCATCTGCAGCAGGTCGAGGGCGTTTATCTGGACACATCCTAATTGAACCCTGTATAATATGTTTGGTTTTGGGTTGAGACTTTGCATTCAGGCTGAGAGATCAGACGAAGAGAGCTATCTGTATCTGCAGTCCCTCCTCTGAAAGCTGTGCTAATGGGCACTTATACACAACCTTGGTGACCCTCAAAAGTGTGGGAGATGTTAAAGTGGAATAAATGGCTCCATAAAAGGATGTTTTGTCATCTGTCTTGAAAAAACTATCAGTGTGAAACATGCATTTTTCTTCCCACTTTGTAAGAGACATTAGACCGAAGAACCAATACTTTATTTTGAAGCTTTCAACTTCCAGCCTGCGACCTGAAGATATCAATTTGAGATGAGCTGGACAGAATCACTTTTCAGTTTTGCATAAAATTGACAACCATCTGGGAACGCCTTGGAAAATTGCCTGGCACTGAATAAGTGATGAAGAGTTGAGTCTACTGTCAGTTGTGATAATGTGGCTGCTTTTTAATGCATTGGCACCACTGCGGTGCATAATTACAGTGACAGGGGGATGCTGTGTCCCTGATCTGTAACATGTAATGCAATTTGGTCTCCAATTCTTTTGTAAAAATGATGTACCTCATTTTGGGAGGTCTTTTATAATGTTCTCTTCTTGCAAACTTGTTTGACTTATGTTTGCTGCTTCAGAGGACAAACACTTGCCAATAACAACTCAGTCGTTTTTTACAACCACTCATTACTTGGACGCATAAAAGTCAGAACGCACATCAAGTCAAATGAAAGGACCCCCTGCTTCCAGATAGCAACTCATTTGAAAACAAAAATAACTGAAGCAGTTCACAAAGTAACCTCAAAAACAATTGCACTTCTGTTTAGTTTCAAAAACATCTGTGGCTTCATTTGTTATGTAGAATGACTGGAACTAGCGTGTGACGATCTATCACAGTTTAGCAGATGAGACAGAATATTCCTGTTGCTGAAGTAGACGTAAACATGTCTTCCAGAATATTCCCTAATCCAGAATCTCCTCTTCTTTTAGCTGTTACTGATATTTTTATAGTCAGGCGTTTTGAGCCGGCTTGTTAAGGTTTCTTTTCCACTGGAGCTTATCTCTGGAGGTGTTTTCTCTGAAAGTTGGGGAGTGAGGCGTAACGTTAGCTTGTACCCTTTAAACCTGCTGAAGGAGGCCAGCAGTCAGAGTGGAGCATGAGCGAGGTGCTTGAGTAATGGATTGCTCTGTGTTGATAACCTTTCAGCTTATTATCCCAATTAAAGTATACAGCCGGAGGAGAAAATGAATTTAACAACAGGCCACTTTGTTTGCTCATTTACACATGAGTGTTGGAGGGAGGCTGATGGTAAGTGTGGGGGGCTCTGTGATCACAGCATTCTTAGACTGACGTTCAACTCTTTTACCAGATGCATTAAAATATGATTCATTAGCATAATAACCTTAAAATGCTCAGTGTTTTGTCTTTCAACAGGATGAAGGTTAATTCTAGTGATTAGCAGCAGATTTGTACGGCTACGTTGTCTGTGAAGGGGATTGTCTTAATGTCTGTCTTACATATACGATTAGAGTAAGAGTCACCAAGACCCCGAAATAAAAAGGAACAGAGGAACAAAGGAAGTCTAGGAACCAGCAGCAGGTAGATGGTTCTTCTTTGACACCTTCATAGCTGCTACAAAAACGGCATGTTAGAAAAGAGGAACGGGCACTTTCCCTTGTTCTCCTGCTGCCATTAAACGGGTTTCCTCTGAACGGGTGTAATTCCCCTCCCGGGGGGACAAGGTTGTTCCACATGAGCTGCTTCCCTAATAACCAACCCAAGCCTCCCTGTGAAAAATCCATTAAGGTCAAGTCATGCATAGTTGATTGAACATCTCATCTGGTGGTCTGCTAAGGAGAGCCATCAGTGAAAGAATACCACATTAATCAGAAGCAAAAGGTTTTTATGGTTATGGAACCCCAGACGTTCTTTGGGGGGCTTTTTGGCACATTTGTATCGTTAGCACACATGTCTGACTCAGAAACATATTTACAGAAAATGAATGACTGATGAGTGCCGAGTCAGCAGTAAACAAAAGGAGGGTCACTATAAATCGTGACACAAACAATTTGTGGGGGTGTCCCCGGCTCTAAACAACCCTGAAGCAACGCTTTCCAAAACAAACGTGATGACAGCAGGCAGAGAGCTGCGTCAGGAGCACCCTGATCTCTCCTCCAGCTCCACCCATTCAGAGGCAGCTTGTGTCTCCCTGCTCCATTAGTTCAGACGCCACATCCATCCCTGTGAGCCACACACGGGGGAGGCAGATCCAAGGACGATGCTGTCTGACGCAGCGCCTTCTCAATGGGATGTGGGTTCTGTGGCGGCAGAAAGAAGTGCGTACGAAACGATGCAGCCAGGCGTGAAATCACCTCTCTGCAGCTTTAAAAGCCTTACATGGATTTTTAATGATGAGCCAATATCTCTTATATGCCAACTATACTCAGTGACTCCATTCTGTTGAATGCATATTTAATGTGTAGGAGGAGTAGGACCAGATTAATGGGATGTCACAGGTTTGTGTCTCTAATGAAGTGCTCTTAGGAACTGTGTCATGTGACCAGAAGAATTGAATTGAAAACGCAACCACTAACAGATAGAAACTAAAATCAATAAAACTAACCGATTTTATGAAGAAGTTTTATTGCTTTTACTCATTTAACCCTCAAAACTTTCATATTTGCTAATGTTAAAAACTTTTATCAATTAACTGCAAACATCAGTTGGGTGGTCCTATCATGGCCCAACCTACGGTTCTTTTGATCGCTTTGGTGTTGTTCCTGGGTGCTGGCCTCTAGCCCACCTTACAGAAATGTGCGCCATGGCACCAGTCCCTGGACTCCAAAATGAGAACGTAGTGCTGTGAGCGTGAACTGTGACAGATTTGACAGCTTTTAAAGAGAGTAAACGCCGCCCCTGACCGCATTGCCATTTATGCCAGCCACACCCGGGCTCTGACAGTGAAGCTTGAGATGGCAAGCGACCCGTTGACATTGCCCAGTCAATGGGCTGTGAGCAGGTCCTGACACAATGTCAACAGCGGCATGCCCGTGACGCCTTCAACTACTGTTGTTATGGAGAAAATCAGTATGAGGCAAGATGAGGAGTGAAACCCTCAATGTTCTCCTCTCCATGTGGAGGAGCAGCTGATCTACTTTGAGCTCTTCCTGGTAAAATGAGCTTCTCCTTCCATTTTCACACCAGCACCGCAGCAGACCATAACAGTCCACATCACCGTCTGTTGATCCAGGGCTCCATCCTCATCCCTGGGAATGAATTCCTCTTTATTGATACAGCACTTTACTATGCCAATAGGTGCCAAAGTGTTTTACAATAAAAACAGAGATAAATCAAATACAAAATGTGCAAATGAAGAAAAAAACTTAAAACAACAGCATACAATTGCAAAAGGCAGAAAAATACATACAAGGATAAAAAATGTAAATAAAACAAGTAAAAAGAAAAGATGCCTCAAACTACTGAGTATAAGAAGCCATTCCAAAATGGTAAGTCTTTGGTTTACATTTTAAACCATTTAGGCCATATGTAATGTGGGGGTGGGGGGTGGCACATGCACCCCAGTATTACTCTCCACTCACCGTATGAGAACTAATGTGAGTGAGTGACATCACCCATAGAGAATAGTTTGCTTCTTACTTTAACTCCAACAAATGAAGTGAATGCAGTTCATACATTACATTACATGCATTACAATACATTTAACTACATTAACAACATTTTTTGTGATATAGACGCCACCATGTTGGAGCCAGATGATGTCAATGAGCAGTGATTGGTTAAAGTTGGTCTAGGTCATCGTTACTATGGAAACTGCTCTTGCCAAGTAGGAACCAGCTTTTTGGAAGTCCATGCTCCTACCACTGAAAGCAGAATGAAAGTTTTGAATGTTCGATGTGGGAGCCAGCATCCACCACATACATTTATTGAGGCATCAGATCGGTTAGTTTCTAACTTGAAAAAAAGATGATCAAGAACAGAGTGAGAATGGTTATTCTAACAAATGGAAAGACTGATTGAATGAGAGATATTTAGTCATGTGGTTTTGTTTACAGGATTCAGTTCCAAACAGGAAATTGACAGCAGTCTGAATACAGATCAAATGCATGGTTCAGGACTCAGTTCGGACCAAATTAAACGGATTTGGTCCGAACCAAACAATATTCCCAGTCTGAATACACTCTTAAGTTTCTCTCTAATTTTTCCAATAAGCTCACACCAATGATTTTTGCATGTTAGTTAAATATTTGCTGGAATCCTTTAAGCTCATTATGCAAATATCCTTTCAGCAAACGTTCGCAGCATCAAGGGCCACTGGGAGCTGCAACTGAGTCGGCATCTGTCTGCAGGAAACAAACAGATTTGTGCTCATGCATTTTCTGTTAGGACCTCTGCCTGAAGAGAATTAACCAGCGGTGATGCAGATCACACCTTTTGCTTGTTTAAAGAGAGATCATTCCTTATAAATGCTCAGAGAGGATTGAAATCATGCAAATGAATGAATTCATTTAGTTAATTTAAAAATCACAGCTTTCATTTACCCCCTTTAAAAAAAAGATGTAAGACAACGTGTTACCATGGCACTGCTCAAAGGTGAGCTTGTACTTGCATGAAATTTCCTCAGGAGTTCAGCAACGCCCCCCCATCTGTTCAGCACGATGTAAAAGTCACCAAGTCTGAGGCAGTGCTGCCAGGGGTAAGGGATGGGGTGGGATGGGGGCAATCAAATTAATCACCTACTCTTTAACCCCACAGGGAATGACTGAGTGTGTGAATGCAGAAGACTGTATTTAAAACGGGGCACGATCCACTAATAAGGACCACAAGCAGAGTGTGTGATTAATTTAATGGAAGCTGATCACGTCTCTTGGAGGGTAAGGAAAGCTCAATTTAACCAGAAGAAACGATGATCAAATATTACAATGAAAATAGGCTGCTATTATGAAATGCCAAAAATGCAAGTTGGTTTTTGGATTCTAACTATGTCACTATGCCGTGGAGATGGGGGGCACAGATTTTCCACCTGTGCAAGAGTTGGATCTGCAGCTGCAAACTCCAGGTTCTCCATGGGAATCCAGAAAAGGAAAACTGAGAGCTAAACTTCTAACCCATCCCAGGTTATTGACTCACAACATCCCCCAGCTGCCCCAGTGCGTAGTCCCCGAACAATCATCCAGCTGAGTCTTAAGCAGTGCACGGAGCCTCGCTCAGTGTGAAGTATTGTTTGTGCCGTATTGCCTGCATTACTGAGAGTTCTTATTTGGACCTGACATTCTGTTATCCTGACCCTGATTCTGCTCCATCTCAGTTCGGCTGCCGCCTGCCCCTACCCATGCCTGAACTACAATATTCCAAGTCTGATCCCTACACTCCAGCTGATGATGGACTTCTGCCTGCGTTAGCTTCATGGACTTACAGTATAGTAGCGTCTGACTTCTGCTCTGTCAACCCATCTGTCTGATAAACTTACTGCACTTGGATCCAGCTGTCTGCCTGCCTGCCTGCCTGTTTGTAAGACATGTCTAGAGTTAATTGAGTACGGCTGACTTATGATCTGATTCATCTTTGACTCTTTTGGTTTGGTTAAATCTCCCAATAATAGCCGGATCATTTATTTTAAAAAATTGTCGGCCGACCTGGCGTTTTTTGTAGACCAGCATCTATTACAGACCGGCCATTATTGGAATATATACGGTATGTTCTAAAGTTTGGAGTGCCATATATCAGACAAAAGTTTGAAAATAGAGCATTCATTGACCGTGTGCCCTATAGTAAAGAAAATACAGTAAGATAAACCTTTCAATGGGCTAGAACACAACAACTGAAGATGGTGAAGGTCTGACAAAACAAGTGGAAACAGGCATGAATCTGACAAACAGAAAACCTGAACTTCAAAAACAAAGCTGATGATAATTATGATAGTGACATGCTGTGGCAGTGAAGGAGGGGAAACAGGATTGAACACCAAACACAAGTGAAGGTCAGGAGATTGGTGGTCAAACTGCAGCTTCCGCACAGTCAAATCTAGGACTCAGCATGTTCAGCTGACCCTCAGCTAAACATTGGCCCTCTTCAACCTAACTACCAACCCATCTATGCACTGAAGTCAGAGAGCGATATCATAAAGATTAGAAAAAGAGCCTCTTTGTTTTTTTATCAAATGCTGCTGATTAAACTGTTAAAATAAAGTAAAAAAAGGCATTACTGTGAGTCCTTGGAATTCAAAGCAAATTATCACAATTGCAGCTGAATGCATTCCTTTTTCTTGCCTTCAGCACAGAAGCTGTTTTAAGTTTTGCTTATAATCAGAGTCTAGGTTGATAAATAAAAGAGTACTGGATGAGAAACCTTGTGATGCAAAAAATATGACAATCTTCTGTTCATGAAATGATCACAACCTTTCAAACACAGAAATACAACACATTTAGGTTTGAACAAAGTTTAGCGCTCGTTTTATCTAAATCATTCAAACTGAAAAAAGTGATACCTTGCATCTCCAAAAAATGTGGCAGCCGGCCCAGCGGTTATTAAAGACAGGTGTCTATTGGAGACCAGCATTTATTCCTTCAAAGACAGAATGGTGATGGTTAATGGGTTCATTTTGTGGGGAAATTCGGTCAAGAAATATAGACAAGGTGAACATTTCAGGTGATTGAAATGTTGAGAACAAGGTTTTCTGTAAATGTTTCTTTTCTCATTGAGTCGTCAATCTCCGTATCAAAAATCCCCTTCACTTTCATGCCGATTATTTTCCTGGAGACAAACCTTTTCCTTTGCTCAGTAATCCACGTTCAAACCAGTGCTTCTAATTCGTCGCTCACTTTCTTTGCTCCTCCACCAGGAACCTCCACCATCACTTGCTCCAAATGCGAACGGCAGCTCATTTGACTGCAGTTTCTGCAGCTGTCTTCTCAATATCACCATCTGCTTGCGCCATTCTCAGATGCGTTTCGGATCCACATCAAAATGTCCTGCAGATTCCTCACCAGACAGTTCTTTGGTGTATGCAACCGCACAAAGCTTAAACGCTAATTCAAATGAGTGTTTCCTAGTCATGGCCACACAGACAGCCGGCGTCTGCACGACTGTGCGGGGTGATGGGAAGGGTGTCTTAAAGGAGCCCGGCCACTATTAGAGACCGCCATCTTAAGCAACAAAAACCTGTTAAACCTGGTGTTTATCGAATACTGATGTCTATTAAGGACCGGCCACTATTGAAAGATTTATGGTAGTCATTTTTTTAATCAAAGCATGTCTGCATCCAGAGGGATAATCAGTGTTGGATTTAAGTTAAGGTCAATAGTTTATGAAGAATCCTTCAGTTTGCTGCTTTGCAAAAGCTTTTAGAAGCTTTTAGTCAAACAAACTATCCTCAAACGTTCAAACTCACAAGTATTAAAATAATTTCTGTCAATCTGTAATAGGGAATTGTAAAGATCCAAAGTTTGGAAACAAAATGTGGATGAATTTTAGTGTCTGACACTAGATATATACAGTACACTTGGGTTAGGGTATTAGACGGGATAGTGAGTGGGGCACGGCTGGATAGGTTCTATCTGACGGCCAGCTCTAGGAATAGGATGTCCCAATGCTCTGTATTTCCCATTGGATTTAGCGATCATCATTTGATCACCTTTGATCTTATTGCTGGGTCCTATACTAGGAGGGTATCTTATTGGCATTTTAATACTAAACTTCTTTTGGATAGGGCCTTTTGTGAGAATTTTGAATTTTTTTGGGAGCTTTGGAGGTGCAGAAAGGGGGATTTTGTTTCTGTCAGTCAGTGGTGGGAAGTGGGCAAAGCTCAGATAGGGGTGTTCTGTCAACAATACTCCAGTCATGCTACAGTCACTGTTAAAAAGGCCATCTCCGCTTTGGAAAAAGACATTTCCCACCTTGAGATGGGTGGAGCATCCTCATCGGTTTTACGTGATCCAGCGTTGCAACAGAAGCGGACTGAACTGAGTTCCCTTTTACGGGAGAGAGCGAAGGGGTGTTGGTTAGAGCTCGCTACACCACCATCAGAGATGTGGACGCTCCCACACCCTTTTTCTTTAATTTGGAGAGATCTGTTTCTCAAAAGAAACAAATGGTTTGCCTTCACCTCCCTGGTTGCTCTGAGAGATCATGCGGTGGATTTTTACAGCACTCTCTTCAAAAAGGAGGCGTGTGATCCTGACTGTGGTCCAGCATCTGGAGGGGCTCCCACAGCTGAGTGAAGCTGACAGAGTCAGTCTGGATTCTCCAATCCTGTTGGACGAGCTAGGGGCGGCTGTGCGTCAGATGACATCTGGTAAGTCTCCTGGGCTGGACGGGTTGCCATCAGACTTTTACAAGCATTTCTGGAGGTGCATCGGCCCGGATCTACTGGAGGTGGTGCAGGATTGTACGAGTACTTCCTCGAGTCGTCATGCGGTTCTTTCTCTCCTGCCAAAAAAAGGAGATTTGACTCTGCTTAGGAACTGGAGACCTCTTGCTCTGCTATGTACGGACTCTAAGTTGATCTAAAAAGTTTCATCGAACAGGTTGAAGAAGTGTTTGGAACAAATCATTCATAGTGACCAATCCTAAAGTGTCCCGGATCGCACCATTATGGATAATCTCTTTGTTGAGCGTGATCTGTTTGATATTTGTAAGTCCTACGATGTCAGTGTTGGACTGATCTCTCTGGATCAAGAAAAGGCCTTTGACCGAGTTGATCACTCTTATTTATTTTCTGCTTTGAAAGCTTTTGGTTTTGGGGAAGGTTTCATTTCTCTTTTGAGTCTTTTGTATAGACAGGCTTTTTGTTTGGTTAAGGTGGGTGGGGGGTTAAGTCGTCCTGTGTCGGTCCTAAGATGTATTCGACAGGGATGTCCTCTTTCAGGTCAACTATACACCATTGTCATTGAACCCTTGCTCATTATGTTGCTGTCCAAGCTGATGGGGTTTGAGCTGCCTGGGCTGCTCCACAAGCCGCCGATCGTGGTTTCTGTCTATGCTGATGATATTTCTGTTCTTGTGCGCCATCAGAAAGATGTCAGTCTTCTTTGTGACTGCTTGAGTGTCAACCAGAAAGCGTCTTCGGCTAAAGTTAATTGGCAGAAGAGCACTGCGCTGCATTTAGGGCACTGGGTGGATGCATTGTTGCCGATATTACCCGGGGACCTCAATTGGGTCTCTGAAGGTATCTCATTTTTGGGAGTGTTTTTAGGCACGGACGATTATCACCAAATGAATTGGGAGGGTGTCATGGAGCGGGTGTGGGCCAGACTGTCTAGATGGAAATACCTGCTACCACAGCTTTCCTCTATCTCGCGGTTGAGGAGGGCGGACAGGGACTGGTTGACATCCGTTTGCATGTGGCGGCTTTCAGGCTGAGGACTATTCAGCGTCTCCTCTACCATCCTGGTCTGCCATGGACGGATACTGCCCGTGTGCTGCTGCGGAAAGCTGGTAACCTGAGGTATAACAAACACCTGTTTCTGATTCAACACACGCACTTGGACGTGACGGGAGTTCCACCCTTTTATCAGTCCGTCCTGGATGCTTGGAGACTTTTGCTTTGCCAAAGGAGTGCTGTTTTAACACCTGGACTGTGGCTGTTTGAGGAACCACTGTTTGGCAGTGGACTTCTTGGATGTCCCGGAAAAACCGGATCCAGGGGACCGGGTCTGATGATGCTCTGTTTCTCTTAAAAAGACGTTGGGTAGCTCGGTTGGGAATAGAGTTCTGTTTTTACAGTCTTACTAATTCACTTGATGATTTTGTTAAAATTTGGACCATTGCAAATGTTTTATGTTCTGTCAGCAGAGACTCTTTGGTGCTGAATTTTTGATTTCATTTGTTTATCTGCTGTGCTTCTTGAACTCTTTCCCTGTCCGTGTAATTTCTAATTTGTGAAGTGCTGACCGATTATTAAAGGTTTTTCTCAACTCAACTGTCTCTCTCTCTCTCTCTCGCTCTCTCACCCCCCCACTGTGCGACTGTTGCCTCCACATGCGCACTCTCCTCTCCTCCTCTACCCCCCCCCCCCCCGCCCCGCCCCGCACGCTGCCCGCCACGACTCAAAGGCTCTGTCTTCTTCTTTTTTCATGAAGGTTCTCACATAAATACAGTGTTCTGATGTGATACTTGGATCAGAGGTTCAGGATGATGGTGGTGTGATGGTGTGGGGGATATTTTCTTGCCACAACACCACAGCCTACCTGAGTATTGTTGCTAACCATGTCCATCCCTTAATGACCACAGTGTACCATCTTCTGATGGATACTTCCAGCAGGATAAGCTCCATGTCATAAAGCTGGAATCATCTCAGACTGGTTTCTTCAACATGACAATGAGTTCACTGAACTCTAATGACCTCCAGAGTCACCAGATCTCAACCCAATAGAACACATTAGGGATGTGGTGGAACAGGAGATCGGCATCATGGATTTGCAGTCGACAAATCTGCAGCAACTGTGTGTTGCATCATGCTAGCATGGACCAAACTCTGAGGAAGGTTTCCAGAACCTTCTTGAATCTACGCCACCAAAGATTAAGGCAGTTCTGAAGGTAAAAGGGGTCCATCAAAGTGTACTTATTGTCAGGTAGTGACCAATATGCCAGAGGGCGGGCAACGTGGCAGAAAAGTAAACCTTAAATAAATACATTGAACACCCCCCCCCCCCCCCCAATAAAATAAAAAAATAAAATAAAACAAAATTAAAAGTAAAAATAAAAATAAAATTAAATAAAACAAAAAAAAAAATTTTAAAAAACGTGTGAACATCAAAAAGATGGCAGAACAGATAACCTGACAAGGATGAACTGAAAACCAGACACTTAAAGAGGCTGGGGGCAACTAACTGACATGAAGACATCTGTGAATCATGAACCTGAAACTGGTGTGATTAACAAAGGAAAACCAAAAACATGGCCAAAAACAACATAAAACCAAACCAAACCAGATAATCTTTACATCTAATGAAGTGGCTGGTGAGTGTATATTTATACTACAGAAACATGTACGTACCTTCAGTGGAGGTTTTGCACAGACAGCGACTGTTCTACGGCTGTTTAAAAGGAAACCTTCAATGTTTGACGCTTATGATTCAGAGTGAATGTTTACGTTTTTGACTGTTAAAAAATTGTTCAAACACCCCTGCCTACAACTCAGAGGAGAATTTCAAATACACTCCTGCTGCTCTGACGGAAATGTGTCCTCGAAAATGTCCTTTCTTTTTATTTGGGTTAAAAACTGTATAATCATAATGAAAAGACCACTGGGAATGAGTTGAAAATACACCAAAAGATGATAATGACTACAAAAGTGTTCCGTTTGAAGCTTTTTGGGTTTTTTTTTGGGTTGATGAATCTACTACTTGTTCCAAACTCTGAATGCCCTCCTCACACGTGATGCTGTCATCATGGGAGGATTTCTTCACACAGTGATACAGTTTTCTTTTGATGTCTCACAGGTCTCTCTGTCCTTAGTGTGACACTGTCAAGTACACTAAGTGCTAGTAGGTAGGAGTGCGCCTTATCCTCCTGTAAAGAGATGAAATTGGAGAGTCACCCCCCCAGGAACCCAGAGAACAGTGTCCTGTGAGATGCTGCTCCACATACTTGCCGTTTTCTTTGAAAGCTACAGTTTAGTGTCTGAGTGCTGTTTCCATCAAAACAGCTGGACTCTTTGCTCCAAAGTGAGATCAGAAGGACTAAATTCACTAGAATCAGAAAAGTTATAGTTTAATCTTTGTCAGAATTGATTAATAACTGTTTTTCTCCAAAGGTCCCCTTTGTTTCTGAGGACATCCTGGCTTGTTGATTTAAAGAACTAGAATGTTGGTGGATGAATTTGGAAATCAATCAAATCACCAGTTTAGTGCATTGTCTCCTTATTAACCTGAATGTACTGTAGGAGTGCAATCCTTTATTCTGAAACCTCAGGAATGTATACCAGGGGTCAGTGAATGATCTGTAAAACAGAAAGTCCTGGAACAGAAGGACTTTGTGGAGGTGGGAACTGTGAGAAACTGCATGCCTGCTGGCGCCAATGAAGTCACGCTCGACAAAGCAGGAGTCTTTCATGTCATCGAACCAAAAATGAGACACATTGGCTCTTGTGTGCTTTTTAATTTCCCAGCTGTAACCCCAGTCATTTTCATATTTGACCCACTTGCACATGAACTTGGATAGTTTCTGACATACGGAAGAAAATGACATATCTGAGATGAGATCTATCACCATCAAACAGCCTCTAAAGGTAACCCACCTCTGGACTATTTGCTCATCATTTCTTTTCCTCTTGTCATTTTTCTGTGCCTGTCCATCACAGAAAATGAACTTGGTTAAATCCACAATGGCGTCTAGTGGGAAATCGAGAGGCAAGTTTCTAAATGTTGGTGCTTCTGAAATGTATTTCTGTTTTGATCAAGTTTGATAGAAGCTGCGTGAAATTTGCTGCTCTCAAGCATCTCATTTTAACTTGTCTGAACAAGTTTTAGTTTGTGTGAGAAAAAGACTTGAAGGTTAACAATAACCAAAAGAGAAGCTGAAGGTTCAAACAACTAATTCTTGATCTAATGTATGATGAGGATTTAGACTGATACTGAAGGTTTTTTTTTTTTTTATGTCAATGATTTGTATTAGGATACATCAGTGGTCACACCCTTATCAGTAGAATGAAGAAACGTGTTTTTTTCCTTGGTGTTCATCCAGAACTTGTGCAAACTGTGTGAAAGTGTAATTTATGTTTGAATGGGTTGCAGCCAGTTAACCTTTTAACACCGGAGGTTTAGCTCAAGTGTTGACATTCTTTGAGTTGCTGTGATTTTGCAACCGTTTATGCAACTAAGAAATTTCAACAGATTGTGAAGTGGAGAAAAGCAGCTTTGTGCTAATATGTAGCACATTACAGTAAGGAAGTATTTACACGATCAGCAGAAATCAGCTGATTCTGTCACGGAGAACAGCAGTCTGGCACAGATATGTAACACTTTACAAAACTTAAGTTTTCCATATCTGTGCAAACCTGATATGAAAAGATGCTTTTCCTGTCAGCATCAGCTGATTCACGATGATCAGGTAAATGGCTGATTAGTTACCGTACATATAGCAGTGTTAATTAAGTGTTGTTGAGGACATCTCCTGTGCTTAAGGGTTAACTAAACTCTTTGAAATAATCAGTCTTCTTTTAACTTCTTTTTAGAAAAAGCATAACTAGAAAAAGCTTGCATATGTTGAAGCTCTATTATATGGAAATTGGACTGAAACAAAAGCATTATGTCGAGTTAAACCTAATTCTGTGGTACTTTGCTCAGCTGACACATAACATAGCACACGATTCACGTGGTAAATGTGACTGCTAGCGCTCGCACACCTCGCAGAACAAACCTGCATTAAAAAATGACCATTGTTCATTGACCACAAAAGAAATCTAATTTCATTTCTTCAATGCCCGACATCACTTCCTGCTTTGGTGAGTTGATGTTTTTCCTCCTTAACAGTGCCCGCTCATCATTTTCTCCTCAGTTTTAATGATTTTTACTCACAGTGGAACAGATTACGCAATAAGTCCACCTTGTTTATCATGACGGTGTAGCGTTTGTTACACAAGGTAGAAAAACAGTTTTGCCGTTACCTAACGTCTTACATTAGTGATATGCTGCACAATGGCTTTTACTAAGGTAAAGTGTTGCATAAATGCGCAAAGCCGCTTTCTCCGCAACAGAATCCGCTGATTCATGGCGACTGCATAAGCGGTTGAAGATTTATGGTATGTCAAAGAGCGTGTAATCCAGGTGTTGACAAGAAGGTTCCCACTGCAAAAAAGTCTTTCTCCTCCAGGGCTTTCTGTGTCACAGATCATCCACTGATCCCTGGTACACATTCCTGAGGTTTCAAAATAAAGGATTGTGCTGTTACCTTCAGGATTTTGAGACATTTTACTAAAATGGTGATTTGTTGTTAAAGGGTCTAAAGAAAAAGGTCAACTTAACAAACAGAAAAACCACAGAGTAACTTAGGAAAGAACTCCAATAACTGATCTGTCACAGTCACTGGGGACTTTTAAAGGAGTGCATTAAACCAGTGTTTCCCAACCCTGGTCCTCGGGGCAAACTGTTCTGCATGTTTTCAGTCCAACCCTGCTCAAACACACCTGCTTTTGATGACATTGTCAGGCTTCTGCAGAGCCTGATGATGAGCTGAATCAGGTGTGAATAAGCAGGGCAACATGGAAAACATGCCGGACAGTGTGGGGTTGGGAAACACTTGATCAAACTACTAAGGACTCCAGAGCGGTGTTGAGGGAGATGAGAGCGTAAACCAAAGTCCAGGCCGTGGCTGAACCCTCTTTTTGAGCTTTTCAGCTCGTACTATCCTTTGTCGGCATCAGGAGGTATGTGGCAATGAAGAAAAGACACTTCTTATCTTCAGAACATGAAGCTTTATGCCCTCATGTGCCAATAGTAAAAAGGCGGTAAAGTCAACCTTATCAAGGAACCAACAAAAACACGCCCCCTGCAACCGTAAAGGGCTGCTGGGTGTGTAGCCCAAAGGTATGGGTAACACCACAGGTACAACGCCACATCAAAAACTCAAAACAAAAAAATAACTACATCTAAATTAAAGGCATTATCTAGAGGAATTGAACACTACACCTTACAGGGCCTATATCATGCTATTCTTACGCCTTTCAGAGTAAACTATATCCATACTGGTAAGAGAACGTGTTTGTGGAAGCGTCACAGGTGGCAGCCTGAACGCCAGTCTCAGCTTTTTGGTTTTTTTGTCTTGTTATCTCACAGTCTATAGTTTGCACCGTCACATGCACACACCCAGTCAACCAAATCATTCACATTTTATCACAAGATAATGTCCCAATTTTGTTTAATTCTAGGGGTGAACACTTAAGTTTTAAATAGAATATTACTCACCAATTTGGCTTACCCACCACAAACATCTCAACCCCACAGATGATTGTACACATTATCACATATAACAGGAAACAGGAAAACAGCAATAGGAAACTGGAAGTGACTTCAAAAGTCAAACTTGTTTGTTTGCTTTTTTCTTTCTGTCAAAATGATTTTGTTTTAAATTTATATATTTCATAAGTTAAAATAATGTTTGATTATTTTTACTTTTTGGGTTATGTTCAAGACTTCGCCAGGAATTTGTTTCAAAGAAATGTTTGGTTAATTGGCTTGTGGGAGGGGTGAAGCCTTTATAAGGGGGGGCCTTGTGGCAGTCTGAAGGTAGAGCAGTCTTGGTTGGAGTGGTGGCAACAAGCTCTCCCAGAAACAGTTGTGGTCCTTCTTTGTTTTCTTGGGAACAAGAAAATCTCATTGTTTAAAGCCTGCTGACTTGGTCCTCGTATTTTTCACTGTGAAAAAGAACCCTGTCACAGCGTGTGTTTGTGTTAGCCTGGTCACCATGTGAGGACCCGCTCATTTCCATTAGCATGGACTGGTGCTCAGAGCGTCAGGTTTCAGAGGAATACTCAGAGGTGTGTGAATGGATCATTATACTGCTGGGGGGCGTCATGAGAAATTAACATTATAATTCACTTAAAGCTGTAACAGCTTGTTTCTTAACAACAGGCATTGATGGCATCATGTTAGCAGAGACTGCTGTTAAACCCCTTGGCTTTCACAATTAAAGTTTGGGGTTTTTTTTAATAAAACTTTAGTCATAGTTTGTTTTACTAAAAAACAGACAAAAACCAGTCCTCTTTTGGTTTTTATTACCTCTTTTATGTCTCTTTATGATCAGGCAGTTCCAGAGTCGGGGAGCGACTGCCTGAAAAAACATTTCCTGTTGTTTTAAAACCAGTTTTTGGAACACTTAAAAAGAACATCATTTATAAAAACAAAACATTTCAAGGACTCTCCATGTTTGCCGGAGATGATCTTTAACAGCCTCTAGGTTCTTTGGGGTTTCAGCACTGCCTCCTACATTGTGGTTGTTTTATGAGGGTTTTTATTTCAGACAGTGAAACTTCAGGATTCATTTGATAAAAGGGTCCTTCTATGCAGTTTATTCACATAAGAACAAAGAGAAATTGTTTATCGGCTCGACAGTCGTCCTCCAAGAGGCGAATGACAGTTCACCGATGAAGTCAGCTAAAGCTTCAGAACTTCACATGCCAAAATTGCCATAAGTTCAAGAGCTGCTTCACTGACCCAAACTGCCTGTTGACCCACAGCAGGAGAGTTGAAAGCTCAACTACGTGCCAGCAAGATTTCTGCCGAATATTTGGCTGGCTGCTTAGCTTCGAATGAAAATTAATAGACTCAGATGTATTCCACAAGTTAGGATAATTAGGAAGGCCTGAGGGCAGCGAGGAAAGAAAACCACAGTCCATCTCCTTAATTCAAATTCAGAGAGGTCACTGAGAGGTTCTGCCTTCACATCGGCAAGATTTTAATCTGAAGTCTGCTCAAGTCTGCTTTAATGGGATAATGGAGGCTGTGACGGCAGGCATCAGATATTAATACCACTCCCATTTTGGAGACAAACTTGTAGCGTTCTGAATAAAGCTGCGATACCTGTTCTGCCGAAACCAGCAGACCTGTTTCTATGAAGCTGAGGCAGCGAGCACCAACATTTGACTTTTACACTGCCACACAACCCTCTCTATCAGCAGCAGGGCTGTTAATATCATGTGCTGCAAGACAAAGCACGAGGGAGACGTGAAAAGTCTTTAGTGAGCTTGAGGTATTAATTTGTAGCAACTGCAGTTCATGATTAATCTCATAGTTTCAGAGCTAATTAGGAAGGTCTGCATAATAACAGCAACAATCTGGTGAGACTCAGCGTGTGGCTGCATCTGAAGTACAAACGCTCTAAAGCTCACACCCCTCTTCACATCTTATGCACTGTGTGTGCACACGTGTGCACGTGTCACAAGCATGTTACAGCCTCAGCGTGTGTGTAAAAACATTTCTGTTGCTGCAAAGACAGTGATATTACTTTGAAAATGAACTGTTGCTTCATGAAGTAATTGTGGTGACATGAAATGATCCGGAGTGTTTTTTGCAGGTTTTCCCGATGAGCGCCTCATGCTTCAAAATAGGCTCCAGTTTTCAGTCCAGACCTGGCCTGAAAAGGCTGGATTTAAACGAGGGGCCCGTTCCAGCCTCTGTTCTGAATCACAAAGAAACTAAATACAGTTTGGGAAAGCTAGCATCAACTGAAATACCAGATACTTCACAGCCTGTTGCTGTCAGACCTGTCAGAGGAAGAGACCAGCAGGAGCAGCCTGACAGGATGAAGCACATGAAGATCTCAAAAACTCACAGGAATGAATCTGAAGGAATACAAAGACAGTGATTAGCAAACGCCGTCCCCGCCTCTCCTTTTTTGTGTTCTATTGTGTGTTGTTAGTGTGTTTTAATTATGTTATCCATCAATTCATTTGTTTGAACCGCAACGTTAACACCCCCCCCCCCCCCCATCCTGATGAGAAGGTGGGGGTGTATTTTTAATTTAGCTTTTAACTTCATTATATAAAATTTCTTTTTTGTTATGTTTTTATTTGAGCAGAGATATTAAAATGTCTGCTCTCTTTGCTCATCTCTCACTGCATAATCATTACTTATGCTTTCATGTTTCTTTTTATTTAGCTTCACAGAGTGCTTGTCTGTACTAAGGGACAGGTGGGTGGTATGGTAAGTTTCTGTGTTTGTATCATGTGCTCCAGTTTGTTATAAAGTTTCTTTGAGAAAAGTGCGAAACAGAACGGATAAAGGAATTTCCTGCTTTTAGAACCTAAAGTCCCACTCCAATCATCTCTTGATCTGTTTTCAAAGTGTTCACAGTGGTCTTGTAATTATGATGATGCTGTTTTTTACAAAACATTAAAGCCTGTGTTGTGTTCTAGGACAAAGTTTCTGCAGAGCAGCATGAGTTCATTTGAAATTCACGTCTGAGTTGTGGGCGGGACTGTTGGCACAGAGGAACCCCCCCCCCCCCCCCCCCCCACTTCCCCTCTTTGTTGCTGAGCGCTCAGATAGAGCTTGGGAAGCTCAGTTTATTTTCTACGTGAAAAAATGATTTGTTCAAACAATACTCTTTCATTTTCTTCTGATTTACTAATTTAATTTGAATGAAGAAACTCAAGATTTAAGTCTTAGTCACAAACTCATCTTTTTTAAAGCTACGTTCACACCACTCTGCAATACAGGTCCAAGCGCATCCAATGAAAAGTTTGTTAATTCACATTTTGAGCCTCCACTTTGAAAAGTCTTGCATTTACATGCAGCACTGCAAGTTTTTGCCACAGTTTTTGGGCTCTGTGCATTGGCAGTGAAAGTAGATCGAATTTTACCAATCATGGTAAACTTTTACCAATCAGGGACTCAGATTTGGTAGTGATGTATGAATTTAGTTTATCTGGTGAATCCAGACACAGCGATGAACCTGATGACGTCTGCATTTGTTTTTCAGGTAAAGATAAGCTATGCTCCTGACATGATGGGAATCAATTTCCACCATTGCAAGGATGCTAGCAATGAACCGAACCTTTTCCATTTTGTGCCAAACTGCGTGATATGTACAGTTCGCACCAAGCCTCTTCCCTGTAGGTGATGGACGTGTGCTAGAAAACAGTAGAAAAAGAAGCCCTCCCTGCTTGTCCAGTGTGAACACCATGGGCTAAATGCAAATTCAGCTTAACAGTCAGATTAAGCAATATGGGGCACAACAGGAATGCACACTTGTCACGTGAACAGCACTAATGGGCTCCTTGAGAAGTCTGTAGAATTTGAGTGTTGTGTCTCATTTACTTAACCCTCTCTTACCTTGTGTGTTGTTTAAATGTTCACTTTCCTCTCTATACATGTTCACTGAGCGGCCAATAAACGTGCTTATTTATGAAGACTACCTGCATGTCCATGCAGATTTGCTCATTTTAGTCCATATCCACCTGTAAAAACAGTTGTGACAAAGACTTTAGGAATTTACTAGACTCTGAGGAATTGTATGGACGAGCAGAAACTCCAAAACAAGAAGGCAGCTGTGAGCTCAGGGGAAGAGAAGACTAAGGTAATTGATGGCATCCCCAGCATTTTGTTTGTTAAGGTTGTGGGGTCTGAAATCAAAATCCTGATGTTTAAGACTCACAGGACTAGGTTTTTTTTCTGTCTGGTGTGACAGATCCCAATTTCTCATATTTATTTATTTATTCATAATTAATATTGGAAAAGCAGCCTCGGATGACCTCACAGAAGAGGATTTTTGTAGAGCTTCCTCGTGTTTTAATTTCTAATTTAAAGCACACCGTTGTTTACTCTGTAAACTGACTCTTGTGCATAGATGAAATAAAATGTCTTTCAGGAGCTTAAATAGAGTCAGTGCAGATAAGAAGATTAGAATAAAATTCATGGCTGTTATCTGGGATGGAGTAATCCAGCAGGAGCCTTGGGCGTTGATATTTTTCCTTTAGATCCACTTCCTGATCCATCACCAGTCAATGTCCGGAAACATAAACCAGACTCTTGATGTGTGTATATGTATTTATATATACAGACAAATAGACCTGAAATATAACATATAATATAATAATATGACCTCACAGCAATCTGAAAACTGCTGTTCACAAACACTCTCCATCTAATCTGACTCAGTTTGAATTATTTTGTATGGAAGATTGGACAAAGATCTCAGTCTCTAGATGGGCAAAGCAGGTAGAGACACACCCCAAAAGACTTGCTGCTGGAATTGCAGCAAAAGGGGGTTCCACAAAGTATTGACTCAGGGGGGCTGAAACTTTTGTACACTGCACTTTTCAGTTTTTATTTGTAAAAAAAAATGAACTCTTGTATAATTGTCTTCCCACCTCACAGAGTGTGCCACTTTATGTTGGTCTTTTACATGAAATTCCAAAAAAATATATGTATGTTTGTGGTCATAATATGAGAAAATATGGAGAAGTTTGAACAGTACTGAACAATACTGGAAAAGTATGTGGGATAAAGAGACAGCACATAACAGCAATGCTCAATGGTTGGTCTCTCTGAGAAAAGAGCACAGCAACCTCCCTGAACAGAATCCAGAAGCCATCACAGTGGCAGACATCTAAGAAAGAGCTTCAGGTATGAAAAACTGGACAGCACCGAACCCTGACATGCATACTGGCTTAAGAAACTCTTGCACTCCGTGAGCGCCTGACAACACAAATGAACCAACTGCTAAGAGATGGGACTAAATGGCTAAATGGCTAACGGAAGGGCGAATGATCCTGATCCAGAAGGATCCCTCAAAGGATGCAGTCCCATCCAACTACCGGCCAATAACCTGTCTCTCCACAACATGGAAGCTCATGTAAGGCATCATTACAACCAACATACATTGACATAAGGATGAATTCATGAGCAACACACAGAGGGGCATTGGTAGAGATTCCAGAGGAGCCAATCACCAACTCCTGGTTGACAGAACAGTCACTCAAGACTGCAGGTCACGATACACCAACCTGTGCACAGCCTGGTTGATAACAAGAAAGCCTATGACTCAATGTCACACACCTGGATCACTGAATGCTTGGAGCTGTACAACATCAACAGAACTCTAAGAGCCTTCCTAGGAAACTCAATGAAGCTGTGGAAAACCACTCTTCAAACCAATGGCAAGCCTCTGCGCAAGTGTCCATCAAATGTGGCTCTGTCCCCACTGCTGTTCTGCAAAGATCTGAACCCCCTCAGCCAAATAAGAAGTAACTTAGAATTCCACAGGCAAATGGCAATCTGGAGCAGGCAACAAAAGGAAAGTTGCAACAGCCAAATACCTCCAATGACCTCTAGGACCCATCCTGTTTGTGCTTTACATGCTGCCTCTAGGGAACATAATCAGGAAAGACTGGATTATTTTTCACTGTTGTGCGGATGATACACAGTCGTATCTATCCATTAAGCCCGACCAGAATGACCGCTTAGAGAAACTTAGTGCCTGCATTAGTGACATCAAGACCTGGATGACAGGTAATGACCTCCTCCTAAACCCAGAAAAAACTGAGGTCATTATTCTAGGTCCAAAATACCTCAGAGATGCTCTACCTGTTCAGATGGTCTCCCTGGATGGTGTAAATATAGCCTCCAATCCCACAGTTATAAACCTGGGGGTTTTATTTGACCAGGATTCATCATTTAAGGCTCACATATCACAGGCTTATAAAACTGCATTTCTTCACCTACGCAATATTTCTAGGATCAAAAACATATTATCTAGAAGCGATGCTGAAAAACTCATCCATGCATTTGTTACGACTAGACTGGATTACTGTAACTCTTTGCTAGCAGCGTGTCCTAAAAGTTCTTTAAAAAGTCTTCAGCTTGTTCAAAATGCAGCAGCTAGATTGTTAGCAGGAACCAGCAGAAGAGAACACATTACTCCTGTGTTAGCTTCACTTCACTGGCTCCCAGTTCAATCTAGAATCAAGTTCAAAATCCTCCTGCTAACCTATAAGGCCTTGAATGGTATGAATCCATCCTATAATAAAGATCTCATAGAGCCTTATCAACCAAACAGAACACTTCACTCACTAAATGCAGGACTGCTTGTGGTTCCTAGAATCTCTAAAAGCACAGTTGGAGGCTCCTGTCTTTGGCCGTGACCTCGCCTTTGGCCCCTCCCGCTCCTGTCTTTGGCCGTGACCTCGCCTTTGGCCCCTCCCGCTCCTGTCTTTGGCCGTGACCTCGCCTCTGGCCCCTCCCGCTCCTGTCTTTGGCCGTGACCTCGCGCCTGTCTGGCTCTGCTCTCCCGCTCCTGTCTTTGGCCGTGACCTCGCCTTTGGCTCTTCCCGCTCCTGTCTTTGGCCGTGACCTCGCCTTTGGCCCCTCCCGCTCCTGTCTTTGGGCTCGTGACCTCGCCTTTGGCCCCTCCCGCTCCTGTCTTTGACCTGTGACCTCGCCTTTGGCCCCTCCCGCTCCTGTCTTTGGCCGTGACCTCGCCTTTGGCCCCTCCCGCTCCTGTCTTTGGCCGTGCTCGCTTGACCTCCCGCTCCTCTTGGTGCTCCTTGCTCCCGCTCCTGTCTTTGGCACTGTGACCTCGCCTTTGGCCCCTCCCGCTCCTGTCTTTGGCCGTGACCTCTTTCTCCGCCCTGTCTGGCCCCTCGCCCCTCCCGCTCCTGTCTTTGGCCGTGACCTCGCCTTTGGCTCTTCCCGCTCCTGTCTTGGCCGTGACCTCGCCTTTGGCCCCTCCCGCTCCTGTCTTTGGCCGTGACCTCGCCTTTGGCCCCTCCCGCTCCTGTCTTTGGCCGTGACCTCGCCTTTGGACTCTTCCCGCTCCTGTCTTTGGCTCGTGACCTCGCCTTTGGCGGTCTTGGCTGACCTCGCCTGCTCCCCTGTCTTTGGCTGTGACCTCGCCTTTCCCGTCCTTTTGGCCTCGCCGCCTCCCGCTCCTGTATTTGGCTGTGACCTCGCCTTTGGGCTCCTGCTTTCCCGCTCCTGTCTTTGGCCGTGACCTCGCCTTTGGCCCCTCCCGCTCCTGTCTTTGGCCGCTGACCTCGCCTTCTGGCCCCTCCCGCTCCTGTCTTTGGCCGTGACCTCGCCTTTAGCTCCTTCCCGCTCCTGTCTTTGGCCGTTAGCCTCCGCTCCGTTTGGCCTCTTGCCCTCCGCTCCTGTCTTTGGCCGTGACCTCGCCTTTGGCCCCTCCCGCTCCTGTCTTTGGCCGTGACCTCGCCTTTGTGGCTCTCCCCGCTGCTCTGTCTTTGGCCGTGACCTCGCCTTTGGCTCTTCCCGCTCCTGTCTTTGGCCGTGACCTCGCCTTTGGCTCTCTCCCGCTTCCTGTCTTTGGCCGTGACCTCGCCTTTGGCTCTCCCGCTCCTGTCTTTGGCGTGACCTCGCCTTGCCCCCGCTCCTGTCTTTGGCCGTGACCTCGCCTTTGGCTCTTCCCGCTCCTGTCTTTGGCCGTGACCTCGCCTTTGGCTCTTCCCGCTCCTGTCTTTGGCCGTGACCTCGCCTTTGGCTCCTTCCCGCTCCTGTCTTTGGCCGTGACCTCGCCTTTGGCTCTTCCCGCTCCTGTCTTTGGCCGTGACCTCGCCTTTGGCCCTCCCGCTCCTGTCTTTGGCCGTGACCTCGCCTTTGGCTCTTCTCCGCTCCTGTCTTTGGCCGTGACCTCGCCTTTGGCTCTTCCCGCTCCTGTCTTTGGCCGTGACCTCGCCTTTGGCCCCTCCCGCTCCTGTCTTTGGCCGTGACCTCGCCTTTGGCCCCTCCCGCTCCTGTCTTTGGCTGTGACCTCGCCTTTGGCTCTTCCCGCTCCTGTCTTTGGCCGTGACCTCGCCTCTGGCTCTTCCAGCAACCCCAGCTGTTCCATAACTCCTACTGGTTGAAGCACATCTGATACTCTATTTAAACATGTCTTTGTGTATTTAAATATTTAGCTGTTATCCTAACTTGAAGCTGTTTATCTAGACGTGTTTGTTAGACATATTCTTGTTATTCAACCATGTAGTTACAGAATGAATTAAGCTCATTTTTCTTTAATAGTTCTAGCACATCACCTGCCCTTCTGGGGTTGAGGATCTCTCCTTCATGTGGGAAACTCTGAGGTTTCTTAGTTTTTTCCCCAAAATAGGGTTTTTTTTAGGAGTTTTTCTTCACCGTGAAGGAGGGTGTAAGGACAGGGATGTTTGTTCAACTTAATCTGTTTAACAACCAGCTATTGTTTTTATTTTTACGACTGACTTTGAGTTCTTTTTAAATACAGATGTTAGCCCATTGAGACGGCTATGGTTGTGATATTGGGCTTTAGAAATAAAATAGACATTGAAATTAATCGAGTAAAGCAAGTCCTGAGAAACCAGCCTTAAAGGCAAGAACAAGACCCGGGAAATAAACATTTATGCACTGCCAGTCATCAGATACCCTGCAGGAATATTCAGATACATTCAGACGAAGAGATACAGACCACGGATGTAACACTCAAAAGCCCCTCACCATACATGGAGGGTTCCACCCTAAATCCAGCATCCGGAAACTGTATACTAGACGCAAGGAAGGAGGCCGAGGACTAGTGAGCGTAGAAGACACTATCCAGGATGAAACATTCAAGAGGCATTAATATGCATGGAATCACATGGGGTATCTTGGGAGGACAAGCCCTGGCATGGGATGTACCACCAAACCATGACTGAAGCACTTGATATCAAGAAGTCCTACCAATGGCTAGAAAGGTCTGGCCTACAGGACAGCACAGTGCTCATCCTGGCAGCTCAGGAACAAGCCCTGAGGATCAGAGCGATAGAGGATCAGATCTACCACACCAGACAAGACCCAAGGTTCCTGAAACAATCCACCACATAACCGCAGGGTGTAAGATGCTGACAGAGAAAGCATACATGGAATGCCACAACCAATTGGCTGGAATAGTAAACAGGAACATGTCTGCAGAATATGGACTGGAAACCCCAAACACTACAGAAAGTGGTAGAGAATGAGAGAACAAAGATCCTGTGGGACTTCCAGATACAGATGGACAGGATGGTAATGGAACCAACCAGACATTGTAGTGGTGGATAAAGAACAGAGGAAAGCTGTTGTGGTGAATGTAGCAGCACCAAGAGATGGAAACATCAAGAAGAAGGAACATGAGAAACTGGAGAAATACCAGGGACTCAGAGAAGAACTGGAGAAAGCTTGGAAGATGAAGGTAACAGTGGTGCTCGTGGTCATTGGACCACTCGGGGCTGGAACCCCCAAACTGGAGGAGTGTCTACAGAAGATCCCTGGAAAGACCTCAGATATCTCAGTCCAGAAAAGCGCAGAGCTAGAAACAGCTAAGATACTGTAGGACCCTCAAGGTCCCAGGCCTCTGGTAGAGGACCCCAGCTTGGAGTGAGGTACCACCCGCATAGGGTGAGAGGGGCGATTGTAGTATAGTTATAAGCATACTGATTGAGTATACTTAGGGGCCTCCCTGGAACCAAAGACGAAGTTCAGTTTGTAGGCACTTGTAGACAATCTCTCCCCCAAGCTTGTCGTCAGCTTACAACCCCTCTAAACCTTTTCCAGGCACAGGACACTCCACACACTTCCCTTAAATTACGTTTTTGCCTCAGAAGCCCCACAGAGACACCCAACAACAAAGCCCTTCATGTACATAAAGAGGTGTTCTGAGAGAATACCTTAGGTAAAATTGTTTATAATAAAAACCACAATATGAGTTCTGTTTCTGCTTTCACCATTCAGGTAATGTCATGAAAATCAGCTCCAGAAAAGTGAGTATTTTGGTCACATACTAGTCAATATTAAAAATGAATGCTGAAAGGACATTTCTACTCTTTCTGCCTCAAGTCATAAACTTTTTCATTTGAACTATTCCTGCTGTGGACTCTGGCATCCATGCAATAAGGAATCATCCGGGCAGAAATTGTTGGTATTTTTGTGTTCTCTGCTTTCCTTGGGTTTGCAAAGTTTAAATAAACAGCTTAACGAGGAGTGAAGCAAATGAGGATGTTGAACATGCAAATACTGATCAGGACTGCTCCATGGAAGCCACAGACACCTTGCTTCACACAGACAGGTCACACTCTTATTTCTCTCTGCTCCAGGCACAAGTGCAAATCTTCAAAGCAGATCATAAATGAAGCGTAACAATGAAACTAGAACGACTAATTGGAAACTCATCTGTGAGTTTTTCAGGCACTATCCAGAATGAGTGATTTCAGAAGTTTGAAATCAGTCATACATTCCACTAAAAACCCTGGTGCTAAATTGAAGAGAACAAAAATAGCCACGAGAGATGATCTGACTGTTTCTATTCATGGAGATATGATCTGCTGGGGCTCGACATTTTGAAAAATGGGGGCTGTAATAGCTAACAAACTGAGAAGTCTATAAAATTAGCCCCAGAAACCGGTAAATTATTGATACAGTGTTGTAAAAAGTAATTTAACATTTTCAGAGATTTACAGTGATTAGGTTAAAAAAAAGTGTATTGAAAGTAATTCATTAATATGTTTCTTTTAGAAAGTTAATTTTCTGTTTTGTATTGTGATTTCAGCATCAAAAGGTGGTGTCCATTTGCAGAATAAGCAAAAGACAACCCACTGACTTCCACATAGAAGCACATTCAAATGCTGAAATACCTGAAAGCAGGTGAGATCCTAATGTAACCTGACAACAAACCTTATGGTGGGCGATCACCTTGAAGTTGCCTGAGTGTCAAATGCAAACCGATGGGTTTGCTTAGCTCATTTATGGTCAGGTTTGCCTGAGATACATTCAATAGTGCATTTGGCCAAACATTGAGCTGAAACATTTTTATTTCTGACAACTGGAAACATTTAAAATGTTAATCAAGTCATCAATTGTGCAAATTTATATACAGAATACAAATAAAAATTGAGCACTACTGACAGGTTATTCAACAATATAATGATGGTTTTCTGCAGAGCTTTAGTACTGCTGTTCCCAAATCAGCTTTCATTCAGCTGCACATTTTGATCTGGCAGTTTTATGCTGAATGCCTTTCCTGACACAAATATCTGGGCTGCATAGAGAGGCCTAAACCCAGGGCCCTGGCTTCATAGTCAGGCAGTAGCATGAAGGATCCATCCGCTACAGAGCTTTAGCCTTGTTTATCAATAAATACATGTGTTTGAGCAAAAGAAGCTTTCACTTATTACATTGCAACTCTAAGACAGTACAGAAAGGAAAATGTCCATAAAACCAGCAGCACACAAGTTAACTGAAAAAATAAACCCAGGAACAGGACAAAAAACTTGGATAAAGTCTTGAACAACATCAGTCAAATGTGTTTGTTGCAGTGGTAAATGTAAGATGCTGACTTGACTGATAGTCTGCATTTCCAAACACATTTGAAAGGAAAATTTCAAATGTGTTTCAAATTGTTTCAAATTTTCATTTGTAAAAAAACTAGAGATGTCAACGTTAACATGTTAACTCACGCGACAAAAAAAAAAAAAAAAAAAAACGTGTTAATGTATATTAACGCTGATTAACTATACTCCGTGAAGCAACCATCTTCTACCGGTTGAGACTGCCGTGGCGTGCGTCAAATTCTGAATGCACACTTTGTCAGACACAATCCTACTTATAACATGGTCAATTACAAAAGAAATAAATATTCAATCAATTTTTATTACTTTATTCTTGTTATTTTTTTAGGTCTAGATTGCTTTTAACCAAAGGCTGACTATTTGTTCTGCAATGCAGCCTGTAATCATCGTAACATAATGCGTCGCTGATCCGGCAGACCTCGGCTGCAGTGGCAAAGCAAAGTGAAATATGTGCAGATCATTACAATCGGTTCAGAGAGGATGTTCACCTCTTACGGCTTGTTTCTCTCCACATCATGACGGGAAAGGTTGTTTTGAAGAAGCCTGCACATATAGAACATTGTGACCGGAACTTCTTCCGGAACACCCAGCAGCCAATCAGAATCAAGTATTCACCTGTAGCATTTAAAATGCAGAAACACAATGTTTGTTTCTTATGGCTGCATATCAACGTCTTTGCTTTCTTGGAGTAAAACTGCAGACATGAAAGTCTTACTGTTGATGTGTTTTGTGCACACAAATCAAACTTCTAAGTTAACACTTTATAAATGTAAACATTTCAGACAGTAAAAATGGAGGAAAGGTTTTCTCTCTGGTTTTTTTGTATTTGAAAGCTGCATATTGTCGTATAAAATGTACCTAGTAAAACATTGTAATTAATCATGATTAACTACAAACCCCAAAGTGTGTTTAATGTGATTATGTTTTTAATCAATAGACAGCACTATAAAAAAACCCAAACAGACACTGACCAAAGTGGTCAGTATTCTATCATGCCCCCCGACCCCGTTTCAGTT
This sequence comes from Oryzias celebensis, assembly GCA_014656515.1. Classification (NCBI taxonomy): domain Eukaryota; kingdom Metazoa; phylum Chordata; class Actinopteri; order Beloniformes; family Adrianichthyidae; genus Oryzias; species Oryzias celebensis. The sequence continues at coordinate 22,085,983 of BNCR01000011.1, read as the reverse complement.
TGTTGACTTTTTAGGAGGCTGTTTACACAATTATTTACATGCAAAATAACCTCGAAGGCAGGGGCAGGTCATTCTGCTTGCTGGTTACAAAGGTGTGAAGTGAAAGCTTTTGAAACGCTGTCTCTCCAGCAGGGAACATATTTTTATATTGATTGCAGACATTTGTTGCATTTAAAGTAGATTAGTTAAATTACTTTACCCATAATTGGGACTTGCACTTAAGTAGAGCTCCATAGTGAGAGAAGATTTAAAATTCCATTAGTGTCAGTGACAGCCACGCAGAGGCTTTAAGACGACTCTTGTCTGATCAGCGTCCAAATGTTCAAGTAAATTGATGATGAAAAAATTTGCCGCCACTGCAGGGTGATTGATATCAGTGAGTTCTAATTACGGAGCAGAACCTGTGTAAGAGGCCCTGGCACCTCTGCGCAGTAGGAACGTTTTTACCCCATTTCTCTCAACTGAACAAGAAAATGACAGGGGATCACAATTTTCATTTACAGTGCAGGTATGTGGTTTAATCATATGACTCCTGAGTCACTGGCTGACTTTTTATTGCTCTTCTCCTTCACCTGCTTTTCCTAACCATTTGTGTCAAAAATAAAGATGTGTCTTTCTAAGTGTCTCATGTAAAAACGTGTGACAGAAACACCTTTGTCATGTCAGATTAGGACACACCTTTTTTCACTGCGTACCTGTCTCTGTCTGCACTGTCCTATTCCTGAAGGCTCATATCTAACATGTGTCTGACATGTCTCTTGTTTAATAGCAGGTGTGTCAGTGTTTCTGTGTTTATCCCTTTCCCTTTTCTCTCAAACTCAAACTGGTCACAATGTGGTTCTACTGAAGGTTTCTTCCTAAACTTGGATTTAAAGTGAGTTTTCCTCTTCACTGTTGCCTTCTGCTCACTTCTTCCATGTTTTACTTGTTACTTACTGGGATGTTTTCACAATTCAGACAATCTGGACTTGTAGGAATAATATGGACTCAATTATTTTTCTAACAATTTAATTGAACGCAAGAACTGAATCTTAGGAAAGTAAAAATGGCAAATGCTGTTTACTTATATAGCATTTTACTACTTTCTTGGAAGGCCCAAAGTGTAGTCATAGTCACCCATGCACACACACACTCACTGATGGCAGCTCCACAGTCAAACGCTGGTGCCAACCTTTAACCACCAATGTGTGGTTCAACTCTCTTGTCCAGGGACATGTTGGCACATGGGCAGGGAGGGCAGGAACCAAGCCTGCAACCTTCCGATTAGAGGTGACTGCTCTGCCTCTGCACCACGCCTACCCCCCCCCTTTTTTTTTTTCAGAAAATGTGAGTTTGTTTCTGCTTTTCAAGAAAAATAATCTTATCAATAAAGTCTGTGTCTAAATTCCCTTGCTATTCAATTAAAACTTTAAAAAAAGACAGACCTTGGATTTTAAAAGCAAATCAGCAAGCTCACCACTTCTTTTTTCAACAGCGGGTATGACATCACCAATTTCATGAAGTGAAACCTAATAAATACGAACATTTTACAACAACTATTTATAAATCCACTGTGTTCTGATGATGAAAACATGAATGGTTCATAAGAAAAATGTATTGATGTCAGGGTTGACGTGCAGACACAAATGCAGACGGCAATATTAAATGTAAAGTCTTTCATTTATTTGAATAAAGTTCTCGAAAACCAGAACACGAACTCCTAAAGGTACAAAAACCACCCAACAACCAGTCCAAGGGAGACGAGGACTAATAACCAGGAGGAGAGGATGAGGATAAGTGCAAACAGTTAAGGAGGGAGGGAACACACACTAGGAGGGAAGTAGTGAAAGAACAGTAGTGAAACACAGGAAGTACAACCAACAACAAAATAAAACAGGAAGTGAACACCAGACACAACAACAACCAATGTCCTGGGTCCACAACCCCACAATTGATACATTTTTTTCAATTGAAATGAATTCAATGCAATGCATTATGGTCTGTATTTGCCAAACTAGTGAGCATAGATGCACACTGGTTTTTTACAGAGACTTTGGGAAATTTTCTGTTCACTGGATTTTGGAACTGCAGATCCTGACAGCCCTGCAAGAAAATTTAAAGTGCACTATGTAGTGAGTAGTGAATGAATTCGGACACAACCTTGGTGGCTGGAATTTTTCTCTCATGATAAAAATTTGTGTCAAAAACAGAATCACTAACATTAGAAAACCATGATAGAATCTGACTGAAAGCCTGTGCGTCATTGCACAGCAGACTTGATTCTAGAATTACTCCTTTTTACCTGCCTTGGCTTTCAAAATACAACTACAAATGTGAACAATGGCTGATCTTCTGCCCTGCAGTCTCAGCATTGGTTTGGCGCAGTAACCTACGGAAACCACAAAGCTCCGCCTTGAAAGCTACAGAGGGTAAAAAAACTGTTATTGGAAAAGCTAAACAAATGACACATTACCTGAGTTTGTACTTCTGGTATCTTTGAAATGACACCAACAACCAACCACTATCTTCTCCAACCATTTCAGGAGAACAAGGTCTCATCTGCTGCTTCATTACACACTTCACTTAGCTTTCAGTCCGCAGGACCTCCGAGTCACTGAAGCCCCAAACAGCGTTAAAAAGTATGCTGATGCTCCTGTGATCTCTGAAAAGTAGTGAGGAGGGAACACACACACACACACACACACACACACACTCACATTCATGCACCAGTTTTCTTTTTAAAGGCCAAACTATTTCCCAGATGAGACGGAGCTGAAACATCTTTAGTAAAGTGCGAATGAATCTCTCGAGAGGAAATACCAGCAGGGCAACAAGGTGAGGTGAAAAACAAAGAAGTGGAATCAAGCATAGCGGTGGGATTTCTGAGGTGTAACAGCCTGGCTGCATAGCTGTGTAAGGCGGCAGCTGAAAAGTGAAAGCATTCCATAAATAATGGAGGCCTTTCCCAGAAAACTCACTGTTTGTTGCAGTTGCTGAACTCAGTTTTACCTCAGGGTCACATGGGGCCCCGTTTTAACATTAGGCACCCCTACACACCTTTAACCACTCTGACGACAATAAAATATTAATACGAATAGCAGACGTCATAGTGAAATATTTACAGTTGAAGTGTTTCAGACATGGTGTGATGTTAAAAAACCTTGGGGACATGAAGTTAACTTCAGGTCAGTCTGTACACGGCTTCAGAGGAACATCCTCATCTCTAGTGATATGATACAGTTCATGCAGAAACGCCACGTCTGCCATGTATTATGCTCCTGTCATACAATCTTGACAGTTTGGGTCTGTCTTTGTTCAAAGTAGATCATGTGAGTTTGCCAGGCTTTCTTTAAGCTCTGAAGACGTTTCCGTTGGACTGATGTGATCCCTTTTGTTACCTGTGGCATCAAGACAGCAGCAAATGAGAGTAAATTGAAACAGTGCTGCGAGTGACAGAGGCATTATGGTCCAAAGGGTCAGTTGTCAAGAGCCAACCTGTCAACAGCAATGAAGAAAAGACAAATACCAGCGGTTCAGCCACTCTGAGCCATTAAGATAAGCACTTATTGCAGATATAAACAAGGATGAATATATCACATGCAGACAGTCAGACAACTGACTTTGAAAGCACAATTTGGAGTAAAATCCCCTTTAAAGTGGATTGAGAACATTTCTACACGTGTTCATCAAAAAAGTGTGGCTACAGGTGGAAAGTACAGTGAAGTGTAGTGATAACTACCATACTCTGACTTGAGCCATAGCTCCCACTCCCCCCTAAAAGAGCGCTGTGCTCTCTGGCAACAAAGTTTTCAGCAGATCCTTCAGGACAGGGATAAAGGCTAAAGCAGCTTCCTCTGCAGATTTTGATCAGAAAACACCTGATTTGGGCAGGTAGAGGTGAAGGCTCTGAGACTCTTCTACTGCAGACAGGCAGACACGGGCTGAGATGTTTAGAACATACAAAAAAAAGGGTTGGTAAGTTGTGGGGGGGGACGGGAGAGTGAATAGTTTGACTTGTTTTGCCTTTTTTGTTTTGTTTTCGGTCAAGTCCATAAAGTGTTGACAACTATTGTGTCCATCTGCAGGCCACACCAGGCTCCACCTTCTTTTCGTCCAGAATCTCCATGTGTGGTAGATGGGAAAAGGACCAACGATAAGTAGATCGCACACAGAGAGCAGGAGGCACGAATCCACAATTAAAATTTATTTTATTACAAAAATTCTAAAAACACCACAAACAAAAATTGGGGGAAAAGTAAATTCAGTTGCTGAGGCCCAGAGCCGCTAAGAAGAGGAGATTAAAAACCATAACTTACGCAGCAAATTCACCCACTCACGTGATGCAGAGCACACACTCAATATGTGAATCTTTTACCAAAGCACAGCAATCCACAGAGAAACGTCCACCTAAACAGCAGAAACACTCGGGTCCTCAGCACTGAAGGGACAGGGCAAAAATAAAGATAAAATTAAAAAGGTTTACACCACAAAAATATAAAAATAGTGCTTGCGTCTGGACGGACTGAGGATTTCACTCCAGGTTAGTCACCACAATACAAACACCATGCATCAAACAGCTCCCTGTGATCACCCTGACGGGGAGGGGGGCGAGCCAGGCAGAACCCCCACATCACACGACCGACGCATCCAGAGGAACAAGAGCATGAACAACTTAAGTCAATGTTAATAAAGCAGCAGCTGTCTCCAAAACGGAAGCACAGAAAGTCCCCAGCGAGAGAAAACACATTCAATAAAACCGCTTGAGAGAAAGTGCAAGACCTGATTGTCGCCAAGCTCACCAGGTGGACCGGGTTCGTCACCTGAGAGGGTCAAGCTGCACCGCACTCAAGATTGCAGGAGCAATAATGGAGCTTACGAGAGTAAAAAATAATCCAAACTCTGGGGAGGTCGCCATGTCTGTGTCAACCAATCAGGGATTCAACTTTGAGCGCGTGGCGGTTTCAGTGACAGCGGTAGATCATCCAATATGGTGGATGGATCTCCTGAACTTCCATTCATTTTCTTAGCCTGATGGATCCCTTTGGGACAGCAGGTTTCCTGAACTCTTCCCGCTCCTGTTGGGCGACAGTCTGCTTCAAACACGGTCAGAGACGGAAACGCCGTGGAAGCCGCCGTCATCCTGACACAGCAGGACTGAAGCTCGCTATACCAGAGAACCTCTAAATCAGGAATGCTCACACTTTTTTAGCATGTGAGCTAATTAAAACTCATCAAATAATGTGAAGTTTTATTTTGAAGTGTTCAAACATACAACCAACATGCTGTTACAACAGAAACACAGGATTCCTGTTTAAAAACCATGAAACATCCATGGAAGAACAAATCCTTTCATGATAACCTGAGTGAGCCCTTCACTCAACTCAAACCCTTCTGTAGATCCGTTTCTCTCGAGGTGACTGTGGTTAATCTCCATGTGCACCCGGCTTTCAAAGTTCATTGAATCTTTTTTCCACTAAATTACTGAACACACATTACTATAAATATTATCAATAAACATCAGGATAATTCTTTGGATTTGAAAAGTCACTGGAATTTTTTACAGCCATGAGTTTTTTTAGTGATACATTTTTAAACAAATAAATATAGTCCATGAAACCTTTAGTTTAAAATTCCTTGTTGGTTTTAAAAGGATGTTCAGAGAAATTTATTTAAAAACATATTTATTCTTCATGCTTAATAAAATACTAATATATATTTAAAACATAAATCTCAGCAATACTGAGAATTGTACCAGGTTATATCTTGCGTGGGAGTTATACAAATGAACAACAAACTGCTGTTGCCACAAGAGCAGATTTATTTCAAGGAGTGTTTGCTATTTGATGACTGAATTATTTTGTGGGTAGAAGGTTTATTTGTTGGTTAATTTCTTTTTGATGACCGTGATCTACGAGAAGACGTGGTCACAGATGTTTTTGTAGAGCTCCTTGAAAAAGAACAAAAACCTGATCTCTAGACATCATCAGTGTCTTCCATACATTGTAAATGAAATACAGACAAAGCTTCATGTAATGATCAACAACATTAGCTGCTAGCTCCTCCCACATGCAACACAACAAGGCAGAGAGCTTAGAGAAGACATTTTTGTCCACGCGGAGAGCAGCGAATTCGCAGCGAGAGGGGCGGGTTGCGTAAAAGTACCACGTGAATTGTGTTTAGTGTGAATGCTCCTAAAGAATTCAGATTTGGCCTTGTTGTATGAATATCTACAGTAGGAGTATCAAACTGGTGGCCTGCAGGCAAATTGGGCCCCAAGACGTTATTATATTTTTTTATGAAAGTTTAATGGTAGCGTGGCCCCCAGTTTGGTATGAATGCCCTTTTACAGTGTTGTGCGCAGACCTGACTAAGCGACCAATCACGGTGGAGTATTAGGCTGTTTGGGGCGCGACATTGACCGGGCTTGAAACAGGGAAACATTTAGATCAGGAAACCTGAAGCTCTTACACACAGGCTGCATCAACTCGTGTGCAAGCGGTCACCTTTAATGAAAAGACAATGCAAGCACGCATAGAGCAGAATGTCATCCGTTTGCTTTGACTTTTCAGTGAAAGTGGCCGCTTGCACACGAGTCGACGCAGCCGCACCTTGACACCCCCCCTCCCCAAACCACACTAATGAGCTCCTTACTTTTCTCTTTAGAAAGTCTCTATTCACACATCATTTTCTCAAAAATGATGTTCAGCCAGTGCTGAACTTGTTTTTTCTTGGCTGCACAGTCCAGAAGGAAATGTTAAGGTTAGGATGATGGTTACAGTTAATACACCAAATGGTTCCTGAATGCGCCTGCCCACCGCGCTCCCGCAGGAGATGGGTCAACTGTGGGGAATAAATGTCGGTTTAAGCTTCAAAGCGATCGGTCATCACATCAGTCGTATTCAGAATCATGCTTTCTAGTGCCTGCTCATGTTGGCTGGTTTTGATTGGACTGTCCGCTGTAACTGCAATGAACTGCTCAGTGGCGTTTACACTTATCAAGCGACTCCAGTGTTTATTCTTAACGTGACGAACGTCTTCCTCACACACTCACTGTGAACGTGCAGGTACATGAAAGGGTGAAGAGGAAGTGGTGTGTTCCTCTACTAAACAGTGGCAGGCAAAAAAAATCAAATAAAAATGAGGCAAACTGGATTCTGGAGATGTGAAATACAAGACATTTCTTTCCAGTAACTTGCTCTATTTTACATCTGTTCGCTTTCTGTCTTTCTCTGTTGCTCTGTGTCTGTGTGGTTCAGTATTTCCAAACTTCGTCAGTAAGATTTCTATGAGGTAAGATAGCTGTCAATAAGAAAGATATTCATAAAGACAAAGTCGTATTCATAAATACAAATGTCTGCACAAATTTATATTTTGTGCAAAACTTTGCAGGAAAAAAATATAAGTACAACATTTAGTTTTCTGTTTAACATGTCTCTTTTAAACACAACTTGTCTTTGTCTTAAATTCAAATTCCACCTGTCAACAACGGGCATAAACATGGAGTCCTGGAACGTCGATTGTTTTTAACTGTGCATGCGTGTTGTTCTAAAAGTTTTCTATTTTCTATTCATTCCTATTAAACTAATATAAAAAACAACATTTTAGAATGTTTTTGATCTTGTAACTGGAAATTATCTTTATAGCCATAACTCATAAAACAGATGAAAATACAGCAATGTCCGACCGCATTTTGTGGTTGTCAGGCTACTTTAGCCAGTTGTGTAATCAAAACAGCAAAGCTTCCTCGGAGTTAAAGTAGGCTAACTGGCTAACTGGTTGGGCAATTTAAAGGGCAAACTTCAAAAAAACAAAGATTGGAGCACATACTTGTGCGGGAAGCTCTTCTCCACCTTGAACTTCAATAAGTCCAAGTATAGTGTCAGACTTACTGACATTCATCTTGAATTCATCCTGAGGGTCTGAGCTGCTTCCACTTAAACCAAATGTGGCTCAGCTAATAAGCAAAAGCTCTGCCACGTGTCCAGTAAGAAGTAGGCAAGAGAAGCCATGTTCAGGAGAATCCGTTGACTGAGGTTAACAAACGTTAAAATGTAAGTCTTATTTTGTCTTTAACAGCAAAACATGTAACTGTGTTCATTGAACTGTGTTGATTCGGACGTTTAGATCTGAATACCACTGGATATACAGGACTAAATAAACAGAAAACTGACATTTATTACTGATTTATTTACTTCTTGGTTTTTTATTTGTTTGATGTATTTGTTGATTGATTTAGAGTTTTATTTGTAGTTTTGTATAGTTAATAATACAGTGTACCTGAAGAAGTTCAAACTTGTTTTCATCATGCAGGGTCCTTCTTCATCTTTGTGTGTGTCATAAAATACAATTTAAAAGCCTGAGAAGATTGGAATTTTTTTAATTTCTTATTCAAATGAACACTGGCTCCCAGACACCCACAAGCTGCATGTGCCTGAGTGTGTTCATGTGCCTGTGCGTGTGCATGTGCCTGAGCGTGTGCATGTGCCTGGGCGTGTTCATGTGCCTGAGTGTGTTCATGTGCCTGAGTGTGTTCATGTGCCTGAGTGTGTTCATGTGCCTGAGTGTGTGCATGTGCCTGAGTGTGTTCATGTGCTTGAGTGTGTTCATGTGCCTGAGTGTGTTCATGTGCCTGAGTGTGTTCATGTGCCTGTGCCTGTGCCTGTGCCTGTGCGTGTGCCTGTGCCTGTGCCTGTGCCTGTGCCTGTGCGTGTGCATGTGCCTGTGCCTGTGCCTGTGCCTGTGCCTGTGCCTGTGCCTGTGCGTGTGCATGTGCCTGTGCTGCGCCTGTGCATGTGCCTGTGCGTGTGCATGTGCCTGTGCCTGTGCCTGTGCCTGTGCGTGTGCATGTGCCTGTGCCTGTGCCTGTGCCTGTGCGTGTGCATGTGCCTGTGCTGCGCCTGTGCATGTGCCTGTGCATGTGCATGTGCCTGTGCCTGTGCCTGTGCCTGTGCGTGTGCATGTGCCTGTGCCTGTGCCTGTGCCTGTGCCTGTGCGTGTGCATGTGCCTGTGCCTGTGCCTGTGCGTGTGCATGTGCCTGTGCCTGTGCCTGTGCCTGTGCGTGTGCATGTGCCTGTGCTGCGCCTGTGCCTGTGCGTATGCATGTGCCTGTGCTGCGCCTGTGCATGTGCGTGTGCATGTGCGTGTGCATGCACGCTGAGGTTGCGGCCCAGCCTCAGCCAGACTCTGCCTTCAGGGGCCCTAAAGTAGACTGAGCTTGAGACCCCTGGTCTACAGCATCTTCTGTGGTCTGGGCCTCACTTCGTCCTCTGCCGAGTTCTTCTTCTAGGTATTTTTGGGGCATGGAGGGTTTTTTTTTCTCACATCCTTGCAAAAGTACTTGACATCAATATAGTGATATTATAATCAATAATGAGTAAATATGTATATATAATTTAACAGTGAGTTATAGAAACAGTGAAAAGTCTCCTTTGTGAAGTTCCTCTTTCCCTCTGTGTTTTAAATGCTTCTGGTTCTTTACATTCACTAACTTTCCAGCTAAAAGTCGGGAATTCCTCCAACATTTCAGCAGTGACTGGTTGGGTACCCATGACATTTTGGGGAGGCGTCATTATTCTCACAGAAGTGGCTTTAATGATGCTAACGTTACTTTAATGTCAGACTTGACAGCTTTCATTCATCGTGCAAAGAATGTTAGCCTCCTGTTGATTGGCTGAATCAGCCAGCTCTCATGAATGAATTTCTTTAGCCAAACGCCCTTAGAGAGCTTGAAAGCTGTGATATAGAATTAGATCTGCTTTTGTAACACACCTGTGTCCGTCAGCACCTCAGTCAGATTGATTTTCTGTTTTTAAATGTTACTCTGCTTCACCTGGACTTTGTTTTCTGTTGAACCTTAGTGGGGAATTGTCACTTTACTCAGTTCAAATAAAAGAATAAACAAATACGTAGTTTTCTTCCAGCTCAGTCTTTGCTCCTGAATTTAAACAGCGTTCAAAACAAACTCAGCAAATTGTTGGTAGTGGATTTTCTTGGAAAAGCAAGCTGATTTTTGCCTGAGAAAAGCATGAAGAGAAGGACAGAAGAAGGAGTTCAACCTAAAGGTCAGCTATTAATTCACTTCTCCCTGAGGACACAACTGCCAGCATCATGCAGCACCAGCGTCCTGGATGCTTCTCACCTCTGAAGCAAATGAGGACTGTGTCATTTTACATCAGGACAAGCTGATTTTCATTTTCTTTAAATCTCTTTACTTTCACTGCGTTGTGCAAGAGCTGCTGTAGGACGGCTGAACAAATGAGAAACAAACATCTTCATGGAATGTAATGCTCTGTTTTTTTACATATAATTATATATGGATGTATTCTAAAAATTGCCAACAATCGGTGAAGTACGTATCCAGATGTTTGAAGGCAGTAAAACTACTCACCACACACTTTCTACACTTTTCTCAGAGAGACACAAACATTTTCACACATTTTTCTGCTTTCAAACTCTTAAAGTTCAAACCTTCATAGAATAATAGGTCCAGTATTGTAAAGTAAAAACAAAGATCTGATCGCGATCAAAGATTTAGGTAAATGTGGCACTCTGTACAGGAGACACGGTACTGAGGTGACTGACAAGGTCAACAGCCAATCAGAATGCAGAACACGGCGTGCTGTTCACAGAAGGTGAACTAGAACATTGTTAGAGAACGATGTTTATGCTTTTATACTTTACCAGCTTGAACACAATGAAATGTGCCTCATGAACAAGAGTATGTTTGATCCAAACTCCGTCCGTCATCAAATGTCAGTAAATATATGAGCAACATTCATGCAAGCTCAGAGTATTTGTAACTTTTAACTTCTCTTTAGAGCATCAGCCTGGATGAACAGCCAACATAACAGAGGTTGCCATAATAAGGTTAGCATTAGCAGGCTAGTCCTGTTGAACACAGCAAAACACTCACTAGATCTTGTTTTTCATTCATTCAGTGTCAGGCGTAAAAGATTCCAATCAAGTCCAAGGCCCTGAAGCTGCAGCCCAAATCACCTTGGAGCGAATGAACGGCTGTATTTGAAAAAGGTTTTTTTGTTTCATGTTTGACATCTTATTGATGAAAATTACTTTTGTTTTCCATGTTTTTATTGTCATTTTTTTTTACAAAAACCAGAAAAGGTAGGTACTATGGGCAGTGTTGGGTAAGTTACTTCAAAAAAGTAATTGATTACTTTAAAAACTAATTGATTATTTTTTAAGGTACTGAATCAAAGTTGTAATGAAATTACTTTACTCATTATGTATTTGAAAAAGTAATTCACTACTCGTTATTTTACTTTTTTCCCACTCATACAAATTCTGAAGGGAAAAACATCTTTGCACAAACAAAAACTCTCGTCTTTCATTAAACAGCGCTCCTTTGAAAAATAGATTTTTAATTTCAATTTGACTTATCTGGTTAAAAAAAGGTAAATACATTCAAATAAAATAATTATATATTTTTGAAGCAAAAACCTTGTGCAACATGGTTCAATCCATAACCTGGTTTCATATGAATTCAGACAACAGTGTGAAAAATGGAACAAAAACAAGTTACAGCATCTGTGGTCTATAATCCAGCTCAAAGTCAGATGTGGAAAATACAATTACAAAAATGACATCTTTATTCATGTCAATGAAATCTGAAACTAAGCCAGTCTTTTGAAAACACAAAGAACTATGAAAAGCCTCCATGTTCAGTCTGACTGAATTTATGGATTCTAGCACAACAGTGTTTCTCAAATAGTGGGGATCATGCAGTCATGAGTTGATGTCAGTTAAACCGAAGACACCGTCAGCTGTTTAAGCCTAAATAATCAGTCACTGAAAATGACAATAGCAGCGTCTCTTCCCGTCTCATCTTTGAGCCAGTTTAGAAAGCACTGTGACTGCAGAAATGAAGACATGTCTGTACTTTGATCGATCCCCAACTCTGCGCGCACATGCGTACGTTTGCACCACTTGCTCTTTTTTTAAAATCTCCATTTCGTTTCAGTTAACCGAGAGGAAATGTCAGAGCCGACAAAAACTAAGTAACGAAGTAACAAAGATTTCTGTAGTTCAGTAACTGTAATTAGCTACAGAAATGTAAACCGTACATTTTTACGTTACTCTGTTACTGACACAAGTAATTAAATTACAGTAATTCGTTAGTTTGTAATCTATTACCCCAACACTAACTTTGGGACACCACTCATTGGATTATAAAATTTGTCCATTAAGTCAACGTTTTTTGACATTAGGCGAAACAGAGCATTCTTCATGCTATTGAAAAAGCTTTTATTAATATGCAGACATTAGATTTGAAAAACTCAAATGTCATCATCCAATCAATAATATCCAGTAAAACCAACCTTTATTGTTCATTTTCCAAAACATTTCTTTTTTATTTTGTTTCTTTTCTCTTGATTCGTGTTTTGGTTCTGATTTTTTTGCCTAAAACTTAATATTCTTTTTTTATTGTTGTTGTTCTTTTGTTTTGTTGTTTTAATTGTAGTTGTGATCTTCAGTATTTTTTTTTGTGTTGAGTGATTTGTGTGTGTGATTTGCACTCCGGGCCAAAGCTTCCAGAGGATCCAGAACACCAGAGGTATTCCTGCCCTTCCAGCCAAATCCACAACATTGTTCCAGAGAGGAAGACAGTTTATCCTTCTTTCAAATTTGGCCTAATTTCATTAGTAGTGTTTCTTCAGCGTGGAGAAGAGTTTTGTTTCTTCCAGCATTCAGACGCAGACGTGTCATGAATGTGATGCTTGGTTTTTCTTGTGCAACACCATTATTTCTTCTGATCCATGTTGTTGTGACCCATTAGGCTCTGATGAGTTGATTTGTCAACACATTGTAATGTGCCAAGTGAAACCGGTGGCCGGGCACGATGTTTATAAGGATAAAAGAAGTCCGAGGGGGACGGGAAGTCACCCATCTAATAGCAGCACTGACAGCTTTCTGCAGCCGGGAATCATGAAAGAGACGCACAGCTGGGTGACGCAAACTGAATGTGGCGAAACAGAAAAAACCTTTGAAACCATAAAGCTGATGTCACGACCTCTCACAGTTGTGCAGCATCACTCAAAACAATTCAAGGTTATTGTTTTATTTCATTAACGAAGCAGAATTATGAGAACTATATGTAGAACTGAATCTGTTCTCACTATTTACATTATAAAAAGGATTGCCTGTGGACTGTTTTGTCCAAAGTGGCAGCTCTTACTGAAGACGAAGCTCGCTGCTTCAGATCGAATGGCACAGAGTTCCCATCGCAGCCACCATTTCCATGCATTATCGTAAAAGTGTGACAGTGCAGCCTGTGCAGGACCGCCGAGCCCCGCTCACGGCATGACGAGTTCCTGACGGCACCAACGGCTTTGCTTCATGTTTGATCTTCACCTCCCATACCGATGGAGGGTTTTGCAGATAGGAAAGAGACACGTGTAAACTCGCCATGACAGCAGCGATGAAACTGAACCGGTGTTAGCTGCTGCTGGAAAAGGAGGCCTTTGATGGCTAATTAGTGCAGGCAGCTGTCAGAACACTGATGCCTTAGATTGGAAAGTTTGGATGCTATAGTTGTGTTGATGCGTTCACAGCTCCGTGCTCTCCCGGGGATTATTGGGTTGCAGAGGATTGCTGTAAAAGGGGAAGGAGAAGAGGGGAACATCATATTTCCTCCTCCTCTGCTGGATGTGACCGCATTAATTATAGATCCTGTGAAGCTGCAGCTACGTTCCTTCAGCATGTTTTAGGAGTATGGGAGGCTGATTATGTCTTTAATCAAGACGACAGGTGTCAGCGTGCTTCAGAAGACAGCAACTGAAAGCTGCTTAAAGTTGTCTGACGGTGACATTTTGAGAAGCTGAGGTGCAAAGTGTCTATTTGTGAATATTTTCCTCAAGTGCAGGTGAAGGCATCCCCTGATCCAGGTCAAAGATGCTGTAAACACTCATCTTATAGCCAGTCCCAGAGCTGCAGTTTATACTCCTTCTGGCCCAAAGCATGTGCAGGTGTGAAGAATCAGGGATCATGGGAAATGAAGTTTCAACATTAAGGCCTGTAGTAGCTGTAAAGAAGAATCAGCTCCGAGCTCTGTCTCAGACAGACGACTGCGAGGATTTGCACAGCTGTTCCTTTGTGTAAATGTTAGCAGTGCTTTGATATTTTTATGTTGGAGCAAGACCTAAAACCGCAACAATTGTTCATTTTTTGTAATGTTTGGGCACTGAAGGCCACTTATCCTCCACAGTTGATCAATAGTCAAAATGAGTAAAGAAATGGAATGATGTAAAAAAGGGAAAAAGGAAGAAATTCCAGGAAATTAATGCAACAACCTGCTCAAAGACTGAATTGGTCCCTTGCAGTATTGCAGTTGATCTTTAGCAGTCTTGATGTTTTGCAGATTTTTGTCGGTGTAACTTTTTACTGCATATCTTCCAATAGCAGCCCCAGCATTTGTTCTAAAAATTTGACAGCCGGCCTGGCGTTTATCAGAGACAGGCGTGTAAAGGAGACCAGCCACTGTTGGATGAAATGCTGTAAGCTAATTTTAGTTTGTTTCACAGAGCATTGTGTTCTGCGTCTTGATTGGCTGTAGACCTGGTCAATCAATGTCTGTGCTGCGTCTCCAGCACACAATGATTTTGTCAGGGTTTCACAAATCTTGGATCAGATCTTTGTTTTCATTCTAAAAAGCTGGACTTATTTTTCTATGAAGGTTTGAACTTTGGAGCTTCAACAAGAGAGAAAATAATGACAAATGTTCATGTTTGTCTGAGAAGTGTGTGGTGAGAAGCTTTACTGCCTTCAATCATCTGTAATCCAACCTAGTGGATTTCACCTATCCTGGGTTATTTATGGAATGCATCGCCTGTGATAAACGAGGGGAACATTGTGCATCACATGACTGTGATGAATAATCAACAAAGGCTACAGCCATGTCTGTCACCTGTCAGTCACAAGGTGTCAGATAATCAGGTTAATTCATTATCCCAGCGATTCGCATTGGGGCTACTGACATGTCTTTTGGTTTTAGCTGCTGCTTTGACGTTTTACCTCCTCACAAAAGTGATGTTCTTCACACTGTTTTTCAAACTAGAATCTTCTTAAAGAAAACAAAAAGGGGCTGCACAAGAGTGACAATTCAAAAAAAGAACCAACCTGTGTGTACAAACTTAAATGAGCCAAATGGCAGAGATCAAACATAATACAAAAAATTGAAAAAGTGAACTAGGCTGCAAATCGAACTTGTCAAAACAAAACAATGGGAATTCTTGATTTGAGGAAAGGGATGAAAATGTCCATTTGTCTTCTAAATCTCTTTTGGGGTTGCATGGCTGCTGGAGCCTATCTTAACTGTCATGTGAAGACTGGGTTTACCCTGGGCAGGATGCCACTGCATCCCATACATACACACACACCTAAGGATAGTTCACCAATGAATCTTTGAAACATAGTTTTGTACTATGGGAGAAAGCCGGAGTCCTCAGTGGAAACCCAAACGTGCACAGGGAGAAGGTGCGAACTCCACTCCCACCCGGGATTTGAGCCAGGGCCTTCTCTCTGTGAGGTGAGAGTGCTAACCGCTGCACCACAAGTGGCCAGCAATAAAACAACCATCTTTTATTTAGCATTTTACAAAAGTAACAAAGACTGGTCCCAAGTGACCAAAAAATGAGATCATTCCCTCGAGTTAGTCTGGTGAAATGTGACTCTTTAATGCCCATTAGAACCGTCAGTGGAAGTCGGTCCCGTCACATTCTTTTAAAAATGTACTGTTCATCAAAAATTCCTTTGTTTGATTTTCTTCCCAGATTGATCGGATGACGCTATGCCGATTCCCCGTGCCGTGTGTCTTTGTCTGTGGTTGATCCATTAAAGTGATTAATGGGTGAGAACTCAACTTTTCCGTTTCTGCAGACACAGAGGGACCCTTGCATTCTCACATGGCACCTCAGAAACGATGAGGCCATTAAGACTTGGCGGTAACATGATACATGGCAGCGTGTTCAGTCCAGGGATTCAATAAACTCATCTAAGAGCTCATTTGCAAAAGAAAAGGATTAAGCCCTGGCCTTCTTCCTGGTGTTTAAGTGTCACCTTCAGTGGTCTCCTCTAAATCTGGTGCAAAAGGATCAATATTGTGAGCAGAGTAAAATGGCAGGTGACATCCTCTAAAGAGTGATAATGGATCCCGCAGCAAGCCTGAGCCCAGCAGCTTGTCGGTGGTCCCTTCGCCTGAGCCGTCCTGCGGTCTGTGCCCGGTGTATCATATCAGCTGATTGTTTTCAATGTGACTTTGATGGATATCAGATCCATGCTGTTGTCTGGTTCACCAACCAGAAATTGGCTAACAAGGACTATCAGTTACCTTCAAGTCCCCACACTACCTGCACTACAACCACACTTACACACTTGTGACGGCACCACAATCCCCACATCTGTTCAATCGCACCATCAGGGAGAAGCCAGATCTTAAAGATCAGAGGGAGTGAATGGATTCACTCACTTCTGACAGATCAATATCCCCTTTTAGGACTTTATCCTGCAGTCTGACAGCTCAGCTATTAGCTATTTGTATCTCCATCAGACAGTTATTTTTTCTGCCTTTTAGTTCACAGATGGAAGAAAACAAGCTCCATGGTTTGTTTGTTTGTTTTAGAGACTGGACAGGAACGTTGAAAAGGGATATTTGTGAGGACGTGTGTGTAATGGCTGAAGGAAAGTTGGAGTACATCATCATGCAAGCAAGGATGGAGCATAAGTGCAGTAAAAGATACGGTTCGAGACATGGTGGCACTTTCACTGAGTGAAAAGTTGTGTTTGGCCTCAGCGATGCAGTTGTTTGGTTTAAAGTTGAATCAGCAGCTGTCTTCCACTCATGATTCAGGCCCATCACTGACACTTCTGCTGCCCGTCCCTGCATTCATACATGAACACAGTGTCAGCTGATTCAGGATCAGCAGAGCTTGCTTTTGATTTCATTTATGATTCTTTAAAGAGGACAAACAAGGAAAACCTGCATTAAAAGAATTAATAATCCCATGCTTTGATCCAAAAACATTTCTGGTTTGTTCGTCCTTTGATTTAGACCTGATTCCATCAGAACTTCTTGTGATACAGAACCAGAGATTGGACTTGTGAAATGAAGCTGTCAGATCTCATGAAACATTAAACCAATAATCATGCTGCACTTACAGTAACTAATATTTCCAGGCAACCAATGAGAATGATATTAATTAATAACTGACTGGCCTATAGGAGGTGCGGGGGGTGGGGTGTAGTAGATGCCACAGTAGGAAATTATCAGTTAAACCTGCGGTTTGCTTTCCATGTGTTTATTTATGTATTGATATAAATAAACACATACATACACAAATAATCAAATAGGAACATTTGAAAATGATACAAATTCAAATTTACTGATGGATTTGGATGTTACAGATGGTGATGGCAAACCAGTTCTTTTTAAGGTGTAAAGCCTGGCGTTGTATGTGGGTCCAGGGGGGAGAGACACCCTATCTTTAAACTAACTTGCTTGTTTTATATTATTTCTCTTAGTACGCAGACTCTTTTGTCACTAAATAGGCATTTGAAAAGTGCTATTTAAATAAACATTGGTAATTGATTAAAACAGTTCCAGTCTTGTGGTGCTGGAACCTGTGCTAAAAAGAAAAAAAACATTTTTCTGACTTTTTCCAAAAGCATTTAAGTGTGAAAAAAGCAGTCATACGGTGAAGGAGAGCGTATAAATGTGCCAAAGAGGCTTTATTTCCTTCTTTCTGACAGTCACGGCAGCTCTGTGTCTCTGCCTCCACACAGGCTGAAGTAAACACGTTTCACCGCTCACTTTGGTTCACTCTACCTTTGGACTGAAACTCTACGCAGCCTCACAGCCCCACCCATTCTTCACATTAGCCCACCCACAACTGCTGGAAAGGTAAAATGATTGATTAGAATTGTACAACTAAGCTAAATAGAAAACAAGTGATTGACATGTGTGATTGACAAGCACCTAAATCTGTGTTTTTGCACAGTACCAGAGCAACTTGGCATCGAGTTTGGCTCTCATCCCCACGTGAGGGTGGTTGGGGTTTGGTCAAACATCCTGCTTTTATAACATTGAGATCAGGACAGTGACTGTTTAAGGGATACATTATTGTTTTTTTTATTTAAAAGAATAAAACAAAAAAAGGTTTCTCCTAAATCTCGTCACTCTCTCTCTACCTCTGTCCAGCCTGTCTCTAAACACTTTGCAGAATGCCCAGTGATGGAGAGCAGAGCATTGCATCCTCTACCTGAGGCTCCTGAATACTTGCAAGAAGTTCCTTTTTGCTGATTGAAAGTTATTTTTTTACCGTTTCACTAAACCTCTACTACACCCAAGATCCTCACCAAGTCTGCATTAGTTTTTTTCCTGTCTGCAGCCTCCAGAGTCCCCCCGAAAACCCAATTCTGTGAAGTCTTTTCTGCCTGACAAACTCTCTTATCCATGGTTTCCATCACAAAGATTAAAGATTGCCACTACAACAAGCGACACTGACCTGGTTCCATACCCACCGGTCACCACTCTCATCCAAGAAACTCCAGACAAGAACAGAGTCCAACCTCTCCCGAGAAGATGGCTCCAAAGCCCAAGCTGAGGGTGAAAGTGAGGCTGATCATGTCCAGAGGCTGTTTCTCCAGCTAATTTACTCACAGTATATTATCTGTTTGTGTGCTGTTACAGAATCATATCTGTGATTTCCTTTTGTTTGTCGTAACAGCAAGTTACTTTAAACTGGTGGATCCTTTTGAGAAACTTTCACTGCAGACAAGGAAACAAGACCGAGTCTTTGCTCTTGACCTCTATACAGTGTGGATTGGTAAAAACATCTGATGGAGATGCTGAAGGTGAAACATTTGAAACTCTTCATGCTCAGTGTTTTCTACTCACTTCTATTGTCTGAGCTAAGCAGACTCCCGTGATGCATCAGTTTTCCTGTTTCTAGCTGCACACACAAGCAGAATGTCAACCCAGAGCATGCTGACCAAGCCTCATATTTTCTGAGGGGGGTGTGCGTGTTCGTGTGTGTGGGGGGTGGGGGGTGTATATTCAGAATGTATGAATGAACACAAATGCTGTGATTCATATCAATGCAAACGCCTGCAGTTTGGTGAAAGGCTGCATCTTCCTTTTGTTTGTCAGGATTCTCGTACAATACCACCACCAACCCCCCTGCACAACACCCCCCACCCCCCACTCCACCACACACACACACACATTGGCCAGCAGGAAATAGGCTTTCAATGCTTTCGAAATGACTCCCTGAAAGAAGCGAACGTGGTAGAGAAGGGGAGCAATGAATAATGAAACGCTGGAAGGATGTGTGTGACCCTCGGCTGCTCACTGCATGTTCACAGTTGAAGGGTGTAATCACACCGGTGGGAGAGTGACGGCTCGCAGCGGTTTTCCTGAAAGGAAACAAATCAGTTTTCCCGGATGCCCATATATTCATGGGATAAAGGTGGACCACAGTCAGGAAATACAGAGAATTGTGCATTATCCCAGGACAGACCGTGTGTTTTCCATTCATGCATCCTGCCACAGCCCGCTCTGATTTTCAATTGCAGCCTTTAAACAAGTGTTTCAGCATGTGTAGATGTGGGAAATTAAAATAAAGGATACTGGTTTGCCCCCACTCAACATAATACACCTCGACTGTAATTAAATGCAGATTTCCTCATGAAACAACAAAATAACTAGAATGGAGCGCACCATTTTCTCCCCGTGTAGCCACTCTGCTGCAGGGGAAGCATCTCAACCCCGTAGAGAAAATAATCCACAGTTGACAGCAAATCCAGCTGCACGTTTCCAGAGAAACATAAAAGGCAGGAGTTTTGAAACGCTGCTTATGTGAGTCACATTAGCCTCAGCAGGATGGCGGGGAAAAGAGGCCAAAAAAACCATTAAATGTGCCATAAAAAATCCTACAGAAGAAGAAGAGGACTGGAGCCCTCCAGCTGCTGCACTCCTGACATGAAGGAGTGCGCTGGTGCACTTACAAATCGCTCTAATCCCTTTCAGCGTGGAGCCTCTTCCAGGCCTCCAGCCCTGCAGGCTCTCAGAGAGGCTACACAGGTCTGTCAGGGAGGAAGAGGACTTTTTTCAGAGCCATCAGGGCAGCAGAAAGCACTGGGGGGGTTCGGGATGAAACCACACTCTGTGCTGGAGGGCTACACTTACCCTCTGGGCGTCGTGGCGCTCCCAGGGTTTTAGCAAAGGCCACCAGCAGCAGGATCCTGTAATCACTGAGCTCTGTCTGATCCTTGGACTGTGTGTTTTAATTCAGAGGTTTTTATTGAACAGCTTTGACATTCATTTGGATGCGTATAATCATAGCTAGCATGGCGTTATCGCTGAATTCAGGGTCACTGACCTGCATTTACGCACCATTGATTTTGTTGTACGACAGAAGAAGACACAAGGCAAGGCTTCGCCTCATCTCCGACAATCCCGCAGAGGCACTAGCAAGCGGAGAGGAGGGCACAGCGAGGTGTCGAGCAGCCCAATTATGTCTTGATAATAAGGTATTGTTGTCAGAGCAGCTGCAGGAGCCGTGGGGAAAACTCCAGCACCGGCTAATTTTGTGGGAGTCACCAATTCTGGTCTAGAGTTTGTCTCAAATTGTTGAGAGAAGCAGCAGATGCTTGATTGAAGGGATGCACTCTTACAAGAGACCAGCATGGACACTGTTAGATGGGACTGCCCCATGACGGAGGAAAGGCCGCTCCCAAAACAAGTTAATACATAAAGATTCCAACATGTTTTTTCCTTGATGTGAGTGAAGAAATAATAAAAAAAGAAGGTTTGTCATATTGAGTTTTGTTTGTGTGAAGTTGAAGAGAGGATGACTTCTCTAAATGATAATGATCCTAAACACACCTCCAAATCCACTCTGTCTTACATAAAGAAGCAGAAACGGAAGGTTTTACAGTGAACTTCACAATCATGTGACCTCAACATCACTGAAGATCATGGATAGACCTGAACAGAGCAGTGAGGAACAGACATCCCAGAAACCTGAAAGAACTGGAAGACTTTTGGAAAGAAGAACGGATGAAGAAACCTCAAAGAAGAACTGAGAGACTCTTGGTTACAAAAACCTTTACAAGCTGTGATACTTTCCAAGGTACTAGGTACAAGGTAATAACACAGCAGGGTGCCCAAACTTTTGCACACATCATTTTTTTATCTTGACAGGGTAAATGAAGGAAATAAAGTTTATGTTTTTGACACATTAAAAAAATCTCTCATCTGTAAACAGATGCCTTTAGGAGATTTTTCAATCTTTCTATGGGTTCTTTAAGCACAATAATAGAACACTTAACATGGGGTGTACAAACTTTCAATCCCCACTGTCTATATTTACACCCCCCACCTCTGAAATGCATCCTATTTTAAGAGCTACAACAGACTATCCTCATGTCTAGACAATAATAATCTTACAGTGAGACCAGAAATACACATAATGAGATATATAAGATATATTTTAGGTTCCATGGTGCAGTGGTCAGCACTCACAGCAAGACGGACCTGATTCAAATCCCAACAGGGTTCTTTCTGCATGGAGTTTGCATGCTCTCTCCGTGCATGTGTGGGTTTTCACAAGGAAATCTGGTTTCCACCCAAAGTAAAACAAAATGTGGGGCAATTCATGTCATGAACCAGAAACCATGCAAGCGAATGTGAAGTGTATCCACAGCCGGGCCGGACAATATGCAGTGTGAGCCCGGGGTAAGTGTGACCGTGAATGTGGGTGTTGTCAGTGTGTTAGCCCTGTAACAGACCGGTGACCTTTTCAGGATGTAGCTGAGTGCTGGGACAGGCTTTAGCAACCCCATGACCCTAAAAAAAATTCAGCAGATGGATGGAATTCATCTCAACAGATGTACTTGTTCAGGATTGTTTAGGTCCTAAAACAAGTTATTACATTTTAGTGAAAAGTTAATGGTCAGTTTTGTCCTAATTCAAGTGTAATAGGATATTTAGACTAAAAACTAAACCAAAATATGTAGTAATATTTGATGCTTTACTCATGAGGTGACCGTGTTTGATTCCTGTTTTCATGTCTGACAGTTTCCTCGTGTGTGTTTGCTGTGTGCTGTGTGTTTGCTGTTCCATAAAGGCCTCTGTGCCTCCACAGCTGCTCCTGATCGGAAGTTTCAGCTCCTCTTTTCATCTTCAGGGTTTGATTTTAGGATTGGTCCTTTATATCTGCTGCAGAATCTGCTGTCAGAATAAAAGATAATGAAGTTAAACCGCAGCTGATGTTCTGCTGTCATGGAAAAATGACTTTACTGTAAAGTTCAAGATTAAAGTCCTTTAAATAAAGTGAAGTATGTAAACCAGAAACCTGAAGGATCTCAAGGATAAACAACATTGATTGATCAGAGTGTCTTCATCCTGTTCATCGATTATGCTTTTGTTTGCTGAAGATTAAAGTCACATGTTTGTCCTTTCGCTACGAGAGAACAGGAGAAATGAAATATGTGGATCATTGAGTTAGAAAAAAAAAACAAGCATTTGAAAATATTGTCCTGCAATGCTAAACTGATGGACTTCTGAGACAATCATTATTTATGGAGCAGGGACACACAGCAGAAGATGACACGGCTCCTGCTGCTCAGCAGTTTTCATGCAACAGGATACCAGTCGATGCGTCCAGTCTCCCCGTACGGGCTGCACTGAGAGGAAAAGTGCATGCGGCAGTATGCGTAAAGAAAGCAGGATCAATATCCAATCTACGGAGGGAGCAGTGAGGGTCAGGTATGAGGAGGTTACTGTACGCTCCATCTCCAAACATGCAATGAAGAATCGCTTTGTCTTTTTGCAAGAAGCTGCTTTTTTGCAAGACAATCATTGAAAAAGATGCAAGGACTCTTTATTGTTCCTTAATGCAAACATTGCAAAAATCAAGCAGATTGTTGTTTACAAAAAGTGTTAATTAAGCTTCACTGCTGCAGCACCTGCACTGCATTAAGAGGAAATAAGATTCTATTCTGCTTCATGGCATTCAAATATTTCATTTATTTTAAGAGAATGATAGTTTTTATTCGTTTTAATCAATCCATTTCCTAAAACAACTAAAAGCATGAACATGCTTTCAGTATTCCTGAATTTGAGAAGAAAGTTTTGATTTTGTTTTTTTTACACATGGAAAGAGAGATAAAGACACGGAAAGCAGCGCAACTGAATATGACATGGACTGATGTATAAATATGAAAACTGACTGATCCCAAATCCAAAAATTCCCCTTTGAGCTGCAAAATATAAGAATACAAAATACACACAAAGCAGCTGTATAATATTTAAGATTTAGATAGAAAATGTGCATCAACATGACCAGTGCTCTCACTGCAGCTGAGTCACTTCACTTTAGCTAACCGGAATGTCACATTTAAAAAAAAAAGACAAAAGGTTTGAAACTGTAGATTATGCTGCAGATGCTGCCGCTTTTCGTCTGGGGGTTGGAGCGTAACATAAAAGGAAAAACAATAAGAATGGATAAAAAAAAGATACCAAAAGATTGTCTCCATAAAATAAGTTACCCATTTATTTACACAAAAACAATAAACACCAACCAACAATAACTTAAGTGAAGCAAAAGGTTGCAGTATGAACCACGGCCAAAACAACAAACAAAACCCCCACCTATCTGAACCCACTTACCTGTTTGTAGCAGTTACATGTCTAATGACTTAAAAACACACGCTCCGCTAACAGGGGGTTTAGCTGTTGATGAAAGACCGGACGTTCAAATGTTTTATGTGCATTTGTGACGGCTGTGATAACATGACAGCTATGAATGGTGGATTGGTTGTCGAAGCGTCTTAATTACTTACAGCATTAAGCAACATTCTTGAATTTATAAAAATCAAATCGATTAGACATCAAATCAACAAATCTTTGCATAATAGCATAAATCAACTATGTAAAGCCTTTAATGTTAAAGGTGTTAGCGATCCTTAGCGGTCAACAAAAGTGCATAACCACAGCTCACCCGCTCCAACTGGCGTGTATGAAACTCGCATGAACAGGTGAACGCACTCACACAATCACTGCTTGTCAATGAAGTGACACGCCCACCAACTGTGGAAACAATTCTTCTGACTAACAGCTTTGGCACCTAGCCTGTTTATGAAAGAGAAGGGAAAGCAATGACAACAGGATAGCAGGAACATGAATAAATCTAACAAATAAAAGCAATTCCTGTTAAGAGAAAAAGGTCAAATCAAGAACCATGTCAAGGAAGATGCAGCATGATCGGGTCAAAATGTAGAAGTAGGTGGAGCTCTGCTTCAGAGGAGATCTCAGAGGAAACACACAAGTGTTAGATTTTGGTTGGACCATCCAAAAAAAACCTGGAATAGCCCAAATTCCATTGGGAGACAAATGTTTTGGAGCACTTCGGATCAGAATTTGCATGTTGGTTTTCTGAACGGTTTTCTTGTTCGGGTCAACCTCTTCTTGTTCAGGATGTTCACAGAGCTCACTGACTCAGCACTACTGGGTTTGGTTTTAATAAAAAAAAAAAAGTAAAGCAAAAAAAATAACGTTTTTTAGATAAAAGAGACCATTTAAAAGGGAGTCTTAATCATCAATAAATGTTTGCATTAAAGCCTCACAGTTTCTGAAAGCTTTAAATAAATTCAGTGATTCCTGCGGCGCAGACCTCCACCATCACCTCTTCAACCGCATCAAATGTTTAGCTGCCATGACTTCAGACATGAGTTTGAGCTCAAACTGAGATCAGCTGGATGAGATGTAAATATAACAGAGCAGCACAAAGAGCTCAGTCAGTTAATTAAAACAGGAGAAAGATCAATACCGTTTTGGTCCCTCTCTCCCGGCTCCTCAGTATTAATTAAAGATCCTGGCTTTGAAGTAAGCTTCTATTTCTCTTTTGTATATCTACTTAATTAGAAACTTTGAAGCATTAATTGCTCTAAACTAGGCAGAATCAGCAGCGCTTTGTCCTGGAATCCGCTCAGATCGGAGTCATGTAAATGAATCTGTCAGTTTGGTTCCACGAGGACGTGACGTTTGTAGTGGATTTGAAGTTTTTGACTGATCTGGTTTTACAGTCAGAATCTAAATGACATGTTTGGGGTCTGGGACGAAGCAGCACTGCCCTGAAATCACTCGACGTTTGCCTCCAGTGCAGGGATAAGAGGCGAAAGGCTTCCACTGTGTCATAACCTTGACCGAAGCGACCGCTGCGCTCTGAGGTTCCTGCCGCTGATGCTCTGGAGGGCCACTTTGTGCCAGCATGAGCTCTCCACGTCGCCCAGCCATCACAGTGCAGAGAGCCCAGCGGCAACGCATTATAAAAGGAGACGTCAAATCAGAGGCAGAACAGAGAATGGACTTCACCGCAGGGCTCCAGTTTTGAGTGAAATGGAAAAGTGGATTTACTGCTGCTGGTCTTTGTACTGAGCGGATATGCAGCAAATTGAGTCCATGAAAAATGAAATGAACTGAAGTCATGCTTCTGAGGAAAAGGTTTGGCGTTGCAAATTCCCATTGGTATAGGA
Source organism: Oryzias celebensis (assembly GCA_014656515.1). Classification (NCBI taxonomy): domain Eukaryota; kingdom Metazoa; phylum Chordata; class Actinopteri; order Beloniformes; family Adrianichthyidae; genus Oryzias; species Oryzias celebensis. Next base: position 22,060,455 of record BNCR01000011.1, on the reverse strand, counting down.
TCCAAAAAGAGAATTTAGGCTAAAAGAAGAAAAACTTTGAGTTGTTGAAAATACGAACGTGAATCTTTCATTTACATAAACGGAATAAATGTAAACAAAAAGTGCATTTTAATGATGGTTACATTAAAAAGTGAGCAAACCTTCCTTACCAGACAGTCCCGCAAACTCAACGTAACCACCCCATGTTGGTTGCTTTCACACATGGTGGGGAACTGAACACTGAAACAGATCAAAATTCCAGGGAGAATCCTGTAGTTGGCAAAAGTATTCACACCCCCTGAAGTTCTCCACCTTTTCTCACATTGTGACCACAAACGTGAATGTATTTTATTGGAATTTATGTGAAAGACCAACACAAAGTTGCACACACTTGTAAAGAAGAAAGAAAATTACACAAGAGTTCAATTTCTTTTTTTTTTACAAATAAAAAACTAAAAAGAGCAGTCAGCCCCCCTGAGTCAATACTTTGTTGAACCCCCTTCATGCTGTAATTCCAGCTGCAAGTCTTTTGGGGTTTGTGTCTCTACCAGCTTTGTACATCTACAGACTGAAATCTTTGTTCATTCTTCCTTCAAAACAATCCAATCTGAGTCAGATTAGATGGAGAGCGTTTGTGAACAGCAGTTTTCAGATCTCTCCAGATTCTGGATTGGATTTAGGTCTGGACTTTGACTGGATCATTCCAACACATGAATCTGTTTCATTTTTATCATTCCATTGTAGCTTTGTCTTTATGTTTAGGGTGGTTGTCCTGTTGGAAGGTGAATCTCTGCTCCAGTCTCAAGTGTTGTTCAGACTTCAACAGGTTTTCCTCCAATATTACTCTGGATTTGGCTCCATCCATCTTCCCATCAACTCCAACCAGATTCCCTGTTCCTACTGAAGAGAAGCAGTCCCAGAGCATGATGCTGCCACCACCATGTTTGACAGTGGGTGTGGTGTGTTCAGAGTGATGTGTTAGATTTCATCCACACATAGCGCTTTGCATTTAGAACAAAAAGTTCCATTTTGGTCTCATCTGACCAGAGCTCCTTCTTCCACACGTTTGCTGGGTCACTTATGGATTATAGCAAACTGAAAACAGGACTTCTTGTGGTTTTACATAAGTTCATTTGCTTTATTGGTCTCCTGGTTTCAATGCACTAAAATATGAGTAATGAAGTAATGATGGTTTGTAATGTTCAGTAATTGGATTTATTCTCAACATTTGAACTGTAATCCATTACATTACTCCGCTACTGACAAAAGTAATTAAATTACAATAATTTGTTACTTTGTAATGAACTACACCAACACTGATCATTGGTTCATTTTATTAAAAAAAGCAGAAGCTCCAAACAGATAAAGAGGTCCAGTCACAGGGGGCAGATCAGAAAAGAAGGCTAATGGCTAAAGAACAAACGTTCTCAAGAAACCCCTCCTGTCTGACCCACAAACGTCAGAGCAGACAGGAGATTCAGACCGGAAGAGGACACTGTCTCTTCTGCAGCTCTGTTGACATTAGGCGTGTTTGAGATGGTTGCATCTTGCCTGGTTCGTCGGCGAGACCAGAACTACTACAACTACTAAAGTGATGCTGATCAGAAATGACTGGTAGTAAATGAAGGAAATCAGTGTATTTTGTAACTCTCTGTGCAAAGAGAGAATCACTGATGAAACATTAATAAAAGATTCTCATTTATTTGTGGTTGTAGTCATTGAAATCAACATCAATCACTTACTTTTTATTATTACTTTTTCATTGAAATATTTTACTTACAGCATATTTTTTCTAATCATTTTGGTTGTAATGCTGAACATCAAACAGACATTTGCATTTATTCAACAAAAGGAAGTCAGAAGTTCAGGAATCACAAATCATCTGTGTTTTTGTGTTTATTGTTTTTGTTAAAAGTTCACTTCCATTTCAACTGTATTTATTTCTCTGGAACAGTGCACATTCAATGATCCCAGCAGCTGTTTTTCAGATGTTCAAATTGTCTACGATAAGAATATAAACAAAAAAACACTAATGTGATGGCATCAATTCAAATACCTGTTGATTAAAAATACACACCTCACAAAACAATCAAAGTTACATAATAAACCTAATAGCACAGATCACACTATGTGGGAGAGGCGTATTAAAATGAATCTTGAGGACAACCCTAAACTTCCTGTTCTCGTTCATTCTCGCTACAGATCAGTGTCCGCCTTCATCTCAGACGCCGTTCCTCGCACCCGCCTGCAGACGATCCAGGCGAGGCGCTGGGTCATCTCAAACACACCTATTGTCTCAAACACACCACTACTGGCTGGGATCTGCAAAATGTGTGAAGATGGTCTACAAGCACTGCTCTTTCTGCTGCGTCATGCTAACATGTGATGCTGGAGAATCAAAAATAAAAATAAACAGCTCTAATTCAGAGTTAGAGATTGATGAAGATAGCTGAAATATGGACATGGACAAATTCTTAGGGACATTCCGCACGAGCAGATGTTCAAATTATGTGCATTTTGTTGAAAACAAGACAAACACATTTGGTTTAAGTACGTTAAGTAAGTTATGTCCCGGAGATGAACTGCTTTCCAGTGTCTCAGTGTTATGAAGCAACCTGTGTACACACTATGCAGAAATACAATGTACATTTTCTCATATTCATGTGTTAAATTAATGGAACTGCAATTTAATTAGAACTATATCCAGAAACAAAGTAATCAATTACTCTTTAAATGTAATTTTTCCAACACTGCCAATGATCACTCGTCCTTTGATCCATAGGAGCCAGCAGCAGCAGATGATGGCGTGATGCCGTGTGGTGGAACTCCCTCCAGTTATGCCTCAAATTCTGACAAAATGATCAACTAGTTTGTTTTATGATTTATGTAAAGCACTTTGAATTGTCTTTGTACATGAAATGTGACCTCTAGTCGTTAGTTAGGTGCAAGTACTGGTGGCCTTTGCGGAAGACTGAACCCCCACATTGTCTCTGGTGAAAGGTTGGCAGCAGTGTGTGAATGGGACTCTGACTGTAAAGCACTTTGGGCCTACAAGAAAGGTGAAAAAGTGATGCACAAGTTTACACCATCGCATAAGTGTTGACTACGACCACGCATATTCACTCTCTGAGCTCATGAGCAGCCTACGACCGTGATATTCCATGCAGCTCACCTGCGCCCCCATGCAGAATTGACCCTTTTTTACCCACAGACATCTCACATCCACCTGTGAAGACAGCTCTGACAAAGACTCTAAACATGATGTTCCTGCAGATGCTTTATAATGATACATAACTGTCAGCATCAGCTGAATACTGCAGAGAAACGTTAGAGTGTGAAATGAGGCTCATGACATGTGTTTGTTATGAACAGAGCAACTTTTTGAGTCAGTATAAACATGAAAATTTGGATGAAAGGTGTTATACCTCAGACAGACAGAGAGAAATGAGTGTTTTATTGGGATTTTAAAAACAATGTAGTGTCTCATTCTGAAAATGTTGGTTTGCTTTGGGGAGTTGGACTTCTGCGACTGTAAACTGAAACTCAGAGGCAGAAATAACATCTGCTGAGTCCTGTGGGAAATGGAGTCTTCATAAACATGTGTTGTGATGGTGGCATTCCTATTTGCGCTCCTCTTCACCCCCCGTCTCCAACTGCAGTTTCCAGGACTTCCGAAGCTGCTGTTGACCTCCTGCAGACCTGGGATCAGTGCGCTGTGGGTCTCTAATGATCATCCCAGCGCTCCTCCAGAGAAGGTGATCATAACGGGGAGGTTTGTGTCTCTGAAGGATGAATCAATGTGGCATGAAGAAGAGAATTTCCACCCCATTTCCCTCTCGATTACCCTTCTACATGCAGATCCTCACTAGCTTGTTGTGGCATAAATCTCAGAATCACAGATGTCTCCTGCTGGACTTCTCACATCTTTAAGTGAAGCTGTCTTATGTTTCTTTTGTGGGATGTCAGCAACACCTCCCTGTAGAACTGGCCAGCTCCTCTTTAAATAAAAATGAAGTAAATGATGGTTATTTCTGATGCTGTTAAATGTAAATAAACAGATAAACCTCTGCTTTAAGCCTGTTTTTTCTGCTCTTCCTTTCTTTTTTTTCCTTAAAGCTGTCCCTGAGGGCTTGTTTTGCAGCTTTTTAAAGTTCTAAAGAAGCACTAACAGAAACACTGCCCCCCACTTCTACCCCAACATAGACAGCAGCAGCGTTAGTTAAGGAGGAACGCTGCACAGGGCAATGTTTTTGATTGAATCAAAATTTTGAGTTATTCTATTTGTTTTTTAAATAAAACTTTTTTATTCCATCCATCCCACCATCCACTTGTTTTATTTTTGCATGAAATAAATGGCGTGTCAAACTGCAAAGAAGCATTAGCAATATAAGCAATTTGGCCCCCCAGGTGGCTGCCTAGGTCGCCTGTGCCTGGTGCTGGCCCTAGATGGAGGACATATACTTATATAAAGAAAACTGAGTTCAAGGAATGATTATTTCTCTGTTCAAACTATTGTGAATCAGGAGCAGAAAAACACCCGGCAAAGCACAAGCTCCCTGCTTAGCACTAAGCCATGGGGGAGGGAAGAATGGGCGGGACTTAATGCCAACGGTCCCGCCCACAACTCAGAGGAGAATTTTTAATTAACTTGTACCGCTCTGCAGACACTATGTCCCAGAAAACAACACATGGTTCTGGATTGTGTCTGAAAACAACATCATCACAATTAAAAGACCACTGGGAACACTGAAATTAAAACTAAATATGATCAGAGTGGCACTTTAAAACTGCTGAAATCACTGGAACTGCTTAAGATGAAGCAGGAGTTCTTGTGAATTCTAAATCAGAGGTAAAAGTGGGTTAAATTCTCCCTGTAAACCTTCAGGTAAATGTTAAGTGTGGTTTGACACCTGCTCTGCTCTGCCTTTACATTTGCTGCATTAGACATTTCACACTGTTTAGCACCTGTTCATTTCTCTGCGTTGACATCCAGCAGCGTCTGCCTCCATGCTGCTGCCCTGTTACTGTTGCTTCACAGGGAAAATGCCGCCTGTGCTGCGCTCACACAACTCCAGCTGGATTCACAGGCGCCGAGATTTTCCTCTGCTGTCAGTGCTGCATATGCAAATGTGACAGCAATGTACCAACTGGTCATAAAGAGCAGTGGGAGAGCTGTGTGCATTAGTCATCCGGGCAGAGTGAACCGCACTGACACAACCACTAATTAATGGTTAAAAAAAGATTTAAGAGAGATTTCCATCCAGCTCTCCTCCACCTAATCAGTTTATAATAGCGCTTTTGTCCTCTGGGGTGATAATATCTTCTTTCAGATGTCTCCTCGCACTGTTATTAAGCCCTTGTTGGAGATAAAGTGGTTTTTTTTGTGTAGATACCTTCACTTGAAAGAACACAGTAAATAATGCAGGAAAGGGAAAAGGTTTTGGATAAATAACATCCAGCAGAAGTTTGTGTTTGTCCCACATTTGTTACAGTCTTGGTGCCATTAAAAGTGTTTACAGGAAAACTTCATCTTCAGGCTTTTAGCTTCTCTGTGTGACTCGGAGTCTAAATTAGTCCTACCGTTTCAAAATGGGCCTTTTTTCTTTCCAAACTCGTCAACAAAAGAGTTTCAGCTACAAGACCCAGAATGCAAACAAAACACTGAAGTTTGAAAAAATGTTTTACATCCAAACTCATTTGGCTGAACGAACAAATGTATTCAGTTTTATTCCCGTCAGAAGAAAACTGGATTTCTTTCCAGAAAAGATGTAATTTTTCAGACGTTGAGCTGAGGAAATCCATGAAGACGTGTGTGTTTCGATGACCTGAACGCAAACAGGAAATCAACTTTTTCATATGACTCATCGGCCATGTTAAGATTTAGCATTCTGCTTCTCCCAGGCTTAAACATGTTCATTCTGGATGGTTTATTTTAAACCAAATCCACAAATTCATGTAATAACTACAGTCTGGAACATTCTCCCTGATCAAGTGAGATGAGCTTGCACTCTGGAGAAACTCACGTTCAGAGTAAAAATGTTCTTTTGGCTCAGAGTGCTACAGCTGAAGTCTTCTGTCTTTTTCATTCATGTTTTGAAGTGATTTCAGATGATGGTTTTGATGGTTTACTGTTGCTCTCTCCATGCTTTTAATTTGCTTGCTTTTATTCCCTGAATGCTCTTGTGCATGAATTCGTATCTATAAAAACACTGGCTTTGCCTTCATGATGTAGTTCTGCTGGAAACACTTAAATTCAATCTTGTGGAGTTTTTTTGTCTTTGTTAGCCCGCCTCTGCCTGACGACAGCTGGAACAGGCTCCGGCATCGCTGTGACACTAAAAGGGTTTAAGCGGGATAAGAGACAGATAGTTGGAAGGAAGGAAGGATCAGTGGATTGATGGGAGCATGGATGGATGAATGAATGGAATGCTGGGATTTTTTTTAGCCAATCAGGGCTTCAGGTCTTCTCCTCTGTTAACAGGATTGTCCGAACTCCTTCCCTGAGACAGACTCTACTGCTGTGACCTTCTTACAGAGGATTTGGTTTTTGGAGGCGGTTCTGATGGTACCAATCTTACCCAGCTCCAGAGGAGTTTCAGTTCCACTCATTTTCTTTGTTTGCAGGAAATCAAAGTCTGGGAAAAGCCAAACGGATTTAGGCCTCCTATGGTTTGATTTGAGTCCAGCCGTTAGTAGTTTAGTTTTAGATATTTTGATGGACCCTCTGAACAGCAGAGTTTTAGCCCCGCTTTCGGAGTGTTTTTTTCTGATCCGAAAGAGGTTCTTCTTGAGGACAGATTTCATTGTTTTCTTGAGTGATGCTGCTGCATTCGCTGCAATATAAATGTCACATCAGCCATGGAGCCACAGCCTGATGACACAACTTAATTGTTATAATTAAGGATGAGAAATAAAAGCTATTGGTTTGACCATTTCAGCGTTTAGATAGATCCCACCGCCACGCCCAGACACTCACACATGCAAACACATTAAAAGAGTAAGAGAGCAGAGCTGACACCAAGTTCACTGACACCTCTGCTGAAGAAGTGTCCAGGAAGCGATCTGTTTAAGAGAGGCACTTCTATTGAGTATGTATCACAGATACCCCGCCGCCCCCTTCGCTTATCTGAATGCACCAAAACAACTTGGGGCAGCCTTGTCCTGTGGGGGGGTGACCAGTCAAAAGCAAATGACTTGATCTACGTTGGTGAGGTCAGTGAAGGCACATCTTTTTTTAGCTTCATTTTCTCAGTTCTTTTGGTGGATCCACAAAGACACACGTTTCTCTCTGCTCTGATTTTTTTCTGACAGCTCCGCATATTCATGATCATTCTGGTGAGCTTCATTTTTATCAGCAAAGTAAAAACTAAGAACTTCCACCAAACTTTTGTTTATTCATCCCTTTATGTGACTAAATCTCGTTCAGAGGCTTTTCTTTCTGTCTTTCTAAGTATCTTTAATCAAACAGCAAACAGCATTGCAAATACACACATTCTTTTATTGCCATTTTTTAAGATTATTTATTTGAATCTTCATCTATTTGAGAGGAAACCCTAAAAACTGCACAAGAGCTAATAATTTAAGTAAGTGCATATCCCACAACCATAGATGTCCGTATTGTTAATTAAAACATGTAAAACTGAGTCTGGTGTTAATGTTAATAAAATTGAAAATAAATTCTGTTGCTTTTAAACTTGTAAAGCAGAGGCACAGAAAAGCACAGTGCCGTCACACTCTGTAAATAAAAGCGCAGGAGCGTGCAATCATTCACTGGGAGTATCATTAACCTCAATAAATCATACATTAATTAACTCTATGTTTGTATGACATGAATTAGAATGAATTGCTGAGGCAGAAAGAGAAATGTGCTCGATTAGGACATGAAATGCAGAGCTGCTTCTGCTGTGTTTGCATGCACATGAGCACACGCAGGACTGACAAAATCAATAAAAATAACAGCAGTATCCACATCACTTAACAGGATTTGTTCCTTGAATTACTGTCAAAAAGGTTTACTGAGATCTTACAGTTTGGGAACACTGGAGAATAGTAGTATGAGGACTGGACTAGTTTTGATTGATGAACTTTAACAAAAAGGAGGTTTTTCATGATGGGCTGGACTAAGATCTGGTTTGCTTGTATATATTAATAAAAGCAGTTATAAACCACAAAGTATTGTTCACTAAAAGTTTCGTAGCATTGAAGAAATAAAAACAAACACTGATACTGTACTTGGCAGCAGTGGATGTAGTTGATTTTTCACTGACAGAAATGATGCTGTGGAAGTTTTTTTTTGGTTTTGCTCCCCCAGCTGCAGTGTTTGAACTAACCAGGAGTCTGCTGAAAAACATCTACCGAGCTTTACTACTGTGGTGACCAAATGCTAGAACAAAAAATGATGTATTGGTGTGGCAAAAAACATGAGCTACAACACCCTTCCCCTGTTTCTGTGAGAGAGAATTGTGGTGAACCCACTGACTTCCAAACAGGAAGTACCCGCTGGCTTCAGAGAAATAAACAGCGGTTATGAGACTGAATTGACTACATTTGGTTGGAGCTGGAAGTGAACCACTTTTCATGGATGATGTAAAACTCACTTGCTCCAGTTCTCATAAACAGTCAGTAGGTCAACCCTGCCACTAAATAGTGCATCAATTAATGCAAAACATAAAATATGTTTCTGTAAAGCTGGACAGGACAAACTTCAGACAGCCTGAGCAGCGTTGTTTGGCCTCTTTAAGGCAGTCATAACGTTATCTCCATTTGGTGGTCAGTGGGTGGTTTTGGATGGACTGAAGCAAAACTTCAGTGGATCCATCTCTTCCTTCATAAAAAGAAATGGAAATGAAAATGTTGATTTGGCTGCAGAGCAGTGCATTTTGTGCTGGAGGCACTGATCTCATAACATATTTGATAGTTAAGCAACCTTTTCCCCAAATGATTTTAACTCCAGTCCTTAAAGTGAGACGTCTTCATGCCTCTGGCAGCGGTTTTGCACTTTCTAAGGCTCAATCCTCCCATGTGGTTTAATCTCACTTGCATTAAAGTAGACACAAAAAATCTAATTGACAGCAGTTTGTATTAAAAAAAGGTAGATGTGCCCAGTCCAAATGTGATGTGAAATAGGAAATATTTTTCTTTATGTTGTTTCAATGAGCAAATGGTGTGAAACTGGTGTGAATGCTGTTTGCTGTATTTGGTCGCTGAATACGCTGAAGCTGTTTGCAGTAAATGCTAAAGCTATTTGCATACTACTTAAGTTGAAAAAGGACTTCAAGTTGCATCAATTGCAGAAACTGCACAAAGAATTAGCCATCATTAAAACATCTCAGTTGATTATAAATTAGCCAGAAAACGTTAGAATGCTGCTAAAATATTAGCTTAACTCAGAATTAGCCCCCAAAAACCTCAGTATATACCAAATTAGTCAAAGAAAAGTTGGCATGTGCTAAAATGTTATCTTAATCTAAATTTATTAGTACCAGCATGACTGTCCTGAATGTGCTGAACATTTTGATACCAAAATTGCATGTTTCAAAAGTGCAGGTTTTTTGAAGGATTTAAAAAAAATCCTATTCATATTGAATGGGGCAAAAAAAATTGCATAAATCTTAAAAACCGTAAAATTTACTGAAACCAAAACTAGAGGCAGTAATGTCCTGAACAAGCTGAACGTTGTGAAATCAAGATTGCTGAAATTGCTGAAAGTATGATGGAGTTTTTACGTGCTGAAAAACGTACAAAAGAAAGTAGAAGGATCGCTATTGTGTGAATGTTTGGCAGAATACACACAATAAAGACAAACAGTATCACAATAGTGTGAATAGTGTGAATGCTGACTCAGCATTCAGACAATATAAAGAAAACGTGTCCTTAATGATTCTAAACAATACTTTGTCCTTTTCAGAGCACTGCTTCATCTGACACTTTGGCTTTTGTGTTTTCAGATGGGTGGCAGACTGAGCAGCTAAGGGCATCAGCCAGAGTTCATGCAGACTGACGGACAGTGATGCTGAGCTGCCCGCCATCACAGGCTGCTTACCTCTGGCTCTGTGTGTTGAGTTGCCACCCGCGACCCCTGACCTCCGGCTTGTCACTGGGTTTTGATCCGGCAGTCAGCCAGTGGCAGGACAGCTGTAGCAGCACAGGGAGCTCTCCTCAGGCCCCAATTAGGCTCCCAAGAAGCTGCCGGTCCGCCGTGGAAGCCCTCCTCCAGGGAGCTGCAGGCTTGACACTGATGTGGCTTAACAGCAGCTGAAGGGGAGGGCAGCAGGAGGTGCCACCTTTGAGGCAATGCCAATAAGTGGTTTAAAAATGTATGGCACCCTTGTCAAACTTTTATATCACGGTACCATAGCAACAGATTTGGTCCTTTGGCCTATTGGAGGGAAAGAAAGAAAAGAAAAGAGAGACAGGGAGCTAAAGGAGGTCACATTTATTCTTCCTATTACACTGACAGACGTTTTCCTGTAATATCCTCATGAACTGCAAAGCTGGACTGGAAACTAAATGAATGGATGATGTCTAGTTTAGCTTCTTTTCTACTCACGAATAAAGATCTGGAGATGAGGATTAAGGATGATGTGGTTTTTGTGTCACAGTCCTGCAGAGTTTTGTTGGTGTGTGGTGTCAGTTACCTTCGCGAAATGTCAAAAGCTGGCCTCAGTTTCAAGTCCTTCATAACGTGGTTTGAAAGATCAAACACACACTGCAAACACAGGCCCATCAGAAGCAGGACAAAAAATGGTACCCCATTAGCAGCTTTTATTTTTTATTTTGGCTTATTTCTAGAAGCAAAAAAAAATCTGTCAATGGGGTAAGAAAAATGGTCACACCAAGAATTCTTATTGTAAGAAAAAAATCTACTTACTTGTTTTACTATTAAAAAACTTTCTCAAAAGGAATATTTTTCAATGAAATAATAGATTTTTTTTTCTTAAATCAAAGGTCTTTCCTCTCTTACGATGCAGTGCAGTTTCCTGCTTTTTTAAAGTCACAGGTGATGTTACAGAAATCCATCCTGCTCAACACATTTGTTGTCGTTTTGCGTTAAAAGAATGATCTGAACTTTAGCATAATTAAGCAGCTGTTCGTATGTGAACCAAATGGTAAGATTTGGCACATTCTGATTCTAATTTGGTTTTTTTTCCCGAGGTTCCTCAGAATCGTGCTCCTCCTGCTGGCACGCCGGCAGAAATACTGTCCTCCTTCTCCATCGGCGGATGCTGCAGAGAGGGTGTTTTGATCAAAATCGAAGTAATGTTTTCTAAACGGACAACAACTGAAATAAGACTGAGATAAAACTCCTGCAATTTTGAAGTTCTGTTTGACATTTCAGTCATGATCAGTAATGCCATAAAAAAACAAAAAAAAAAATCAGGGTCAATATTTCTTAAACGTTGAAAATATTTGGTGAACTTACAGTTAACATCTTGTAATGAGCTGTCGCAGAAACCCACATTCCAGACATATTTAAAGTCACTCTGACACATGCTGGGAAATGATTACTTCAACCTCTTAAAGGAATTTGGTAAAAATAGTAGCGTTTATCATATTTCAATGTCTCTTATCCGTGCTTGGTGTGCACATGCAGGTGCATAACTATTTTGCAATGCTATAATGTGATGCTCATGGAAGTGAATGCGGCTGACAGCAACCACCAAGCTTATGTTAATGAGCGTCTCCCAAGCTGAATTCTGGCCAACAGGCTGGCAGTGAGAAGGAGTGAGAATCCATGCTGTCAATTATCCAGTGTGAAAGTAGCCTGGTAGGACAGCTTGTAGCCTCATCGCTCAGCCACTAAAAATAGTGCTCCTCTCCACCAACCCTTTAGGACACTTGTTAATGCACACAGGCTTATTTAAATCAGACCTGAGCTTGGCACTCGGGGACACAACTCTTCACAGCAACATTTGGTTTGACTTTTGAGGCAACCGTGCGACAGTCGTGTCCCGGGGACGTTTCAGATCAATGCAATATGATTCAGTTATTGTGTGGCCTGAAGCTAAAGTGTCAGGCTTCCTGTTCACTCCCCTGCAGCTAACACACCAACACACACCAGCCAAAACCCACACAGTAGAGCATTAGTGATGGAGGGCTTCACCTGAAATCACGCTGATGTCACAAAACTAAAACAACAAGATCAAAGGTGAAGCCAAAGAAGTTGGATTGTTATTTGAGTATTTCCCACAGGTGTTCCTTCTTCAGCTGCTTGAGTGGAAACAATGTCAAACTGGAAAAAGGAGGAAGTCCAAACACTTTGGCTGGACTTCAACCACTGACAGACCTCCAAACAGATGTGTTCAAGTCTGTTCATTTGATGATCATAGTTTGTTTTCTGGGTTTGTCAGAAGAGGGGGAATTGAATTTGAGCTTCTCAAAAGTCTATTTTCCAAACGCAGTTGGCCTCTAAGTGGACAAAGCTCTCAATGAGGGTTGAGGGTTTGGTCATGGTGGTGTTATCGAACTCCTGCAGCATTACTGCTGTTCAGCAAGCTTCTCTGGACAGACTCTCAGAGGGTTCAAACCCTTTGTCAGATTTGCCAGTGCTTTGTTCATTTGCAATTTAGCTCTTTTTGTAATGTATAATTGCATCAGAGGAAATTCAATTGATTCTCTGGGATTAAAATAATTGCATTTTTGAAAATCCATCTTGAGTGTTTTGGAGAACAAACGGGGAGGGGGTCACTGAGTCTATTCTGTATCCCAAGTTTCAAAGGTGCAGTTCCAGGAGGAATCTTCTTCACTAGCAAACCATGAGGAGAAATATGTGAACATCAGAAAAATGCTGAGAATATTTGACAAAGTTTGCAGCTTCAAAATCTGACAAAGAGCCTCAAAGAAATAAAGTCACAACTGAAATGGAGAAGATGATGTGAGTATTTGAAAAAAATGAACAAAACAAAAATCTTGACTACTGAGTGTATTGGTCAGTAGTGCAGATCCTGCAACAAACTGGTGGCCTGCTCAGGGTGTACCCGGTCTTTACCCAACAGTAGCTGGGACAGGCTCCAGCAACCCCATGATCCTGAAAGGGATTCAGTGAGTGGATGGATGGATGGATATATGGACGGGTGGATGGATGGATGGATGGATGGATGGACAGGTGGATGGATGGATGGATGGATGGACGGACGGGTGGATGGATGGATGGATGGATGGATGGACGGACGGGTGGATGGATGGATGGACGGACGGGTGGATGGATGGATGGACGGACGGGTGGATGGATGGATGGATGGATGGATGGAAGGATGGATGGATGGATTAATGGATGGACGGGTGGATGGATGGATGGACTGACGGGTGGATGGATGGATGGATGGATGGATGAATGGATGGACGGATGGACGGGTGGATGGATGGATGGACGGATGGATGGATGGACGGATGGGCGGGTGGATGGATGGATGGATGGATGGACGGACGGGTGGATGGATGGATGGACGGGTGGATGGATGGATGGACGGACGGGTGGATGGATGGATGGACGGACGGGTGGATGGATGGATGGATGGATGGATGGAACGATGGATGGATGGATGAATGGATGGACGGGTGGATGGATGGATGGACTGACGGGTGGATGGATGGATGGATGGATGGATGGATGAATGGATGGACGGATGGACGGGTGGATGGATGGATGGACGGATGGATGGATGGACGGATGGGCGGGTGGATGGATGGATGGATGGATATATGGACGGGTGGATGGATGGATGGATGGATGGATGGATGGACGGGTGGATGGATGGATGGACGGGTGGATGGATGGATGGATGGATGGACGGGTGGATGGATGGATGGACGGGTGGATGGATGGATGGATGGATGGATGGATGGATGAATGGATGGACGGGTGGATGGATGGATGGACGGACGGGTGGATGGATGGATGGAAGGATGGATGGATGGACGGATGGACGGGTGGATGGATGGATATATGGACGGGTGGATGGATGGATGGATGGATGGACGGGTGGATGGATGGATGGACGGGTGGATGGACGGGTGGATGGATGGATGGATATATGGACGGGTGGATGGATGGATGGATGGATGGATGGACGGGTGGATGGATGGATGGACGGGTGGATGGACGGGTGGATGGATGGATGGATGGATGGATGGATATATGGACGGGTGGATGGATGGATGGATGGATATATGGACGGGTGGATGGATGGATGGATGGATGGACGGGTGGATGGACGGGTGGATGGATGGATGGATGGATGGATGGATGGATGGACGGGTGGATGGATGGATGGTTACAGTAAAACATGCAAGCAAAACACTAATTTTAAAAAAGAGCATGAACTTCACAGACATCTCAAGAGTCATATCACCAAACTGAGAAGATGAGTTGAAGAGATTGTCAATTAAAGACAGACTTCCTCTCAGTTATGTCACTATTCACACTTTTAATCACTGAACAGGACTGGTCAGCACCAACCGTCCTTCATCTGCTACAAGCTGCAATAAAAGGTTTCCAGAATCCCAGAATCCTGAAAAAATGTGAAACACATTTTCAGACACCAACTTTTTAATGGTTTATCGTATATCTTCCAGCAATGTCCAGCCTCTAATTTGGGGTTCATTTCTAACAGGAATTAGTTGTTTAGACACTAATAGTCTCTAATAGTGGCCTGGCTCCTTTAGACCCCCACCCTCCTGTGTACGCTCCACGTGTTCAGTCAGGCAGAGGCTGGGGGGTGGTTGTCTGTGGCTTTCAGCTTGTAATCCAGTGCAGCATGGCTCATTCCATTCTGTTTAAACTTTTTATGGTGGAATAAACCAAAGGGAAGTCTGGTAAGGAATCTTCACCACATTTTGAGGTTCATTTCTAAACATATGCGATAATGTCACAAGCAGATGGGTGAAAGGGTGGAAATGGATGCAGAAAGAACATAGTAGAAAGAAAAATGAATAGTGGATCAATCCAGTTCTCCTGAACTTCTTTCATTTTCTTACCCTGCTGGATCCCTTCGGGGCAGCAAGGTTTCCGGAGCCCGTCCAGTCTGCTGCTGTTGGATGAAGGCGGGCAAACTCTAGACAGTCTGTAAGGACTTATGGAGCTGGAGCGGACACTCACTATGCTGCTACTGGGAGAGGAGCTGGCAGCCAGAAAGGGGGTCGATGCGGGATAGGAAAGCAGTCTGCTCGGGCCTCCTAAATTTTATCTTCATTGAGACAATGAATGACAAATGAGATAAACACAGACATTGTTCCATGTAGCTAACAGGCTAAAAACATCAGCTGCTAGCTCCAAGTAGCAATTCTGAGATGAGTCCTAAACGTATCCGAGAATGGCGTAAGGAAATGGGAAAAACCGCAGAGACGGCTGCAGAAAGAAAGTGACCAAGCCTGGTTTCCTGGTGAGCAGAGAAAGCAGCAACAAATCAGAAGAACCGGTTTGAACGTGGATTACTGAGCAAAGGAAAAGGTGCTCGTGTCTCCAGGAAAATGATCGTCATGAAAGTGAAACTGATTTTTGATACAGAGATTGACGTTCACAGCCAGTGTAAATCAGAACAGAATAAAATGTTCTCATCTTTCTATAAATCCTGAAATGTTCATGTGTTATTTTATTGCTTTTTGTGATCACATTTTATGCAGAATGAACCCATTAACCATCATCATTCTGTCTGTGATAGAATTTACGCCGGTCTCTATTAAACACCCCGGCTACTATTGGAAGACATATGGTATCATTTATCCAGTCTGTTTCCATGAGTCTTAGCATCGAGCATTCCTCCATGCGAATCCTTCAGTTCACTGAAGAACAGCAGGATGTTCTGAGCTGAGTGTGTTGTCCTGGTTTATATGAAGAAGGTTATCTCTGATGTTACTCGTGCTGCACGTGAGATCTTCAACTAAAGTGACAGCACCTCCATTAACATCACCTGATGATAAATCAAAGTGACGGACTCAGGCTTTAACAACTGTACTGTTCTCAGTTCTTTATTTGCTGCTTCTCTGGTTTTTATGGTAAAGTTCCAGCGACTGTTTCTTCAGAAACCTCAAAAAAACAGCAGAACATGGGACCTGCTTACTGTTGTAATGCAACGTCAATGGATGTAGGAGCTGCTGAGCGGAAGATTTAAACGTGGTTCCTCAGGCAGATGAGTGAATGAAAAGTTAAAGAACTTTAATATTTTAATCCTAAAACAAACTTGAGGCTCAGATATGGCAGACAGCTCAAAAACGGAGCAGAAATCTTCCAACAGCCCGGAAGAGTCCAGACATGGTTTCATACCAGCGTAGAACAGAACTTCACGGATTCCTAAATTATTTACAGCTACTGGAAAAAGTAATTAGTTAAGCAAATGGAAGAAAAGGCAAAAACAAAAAAAACTTCAAAGGTGAAATGTTTGAAAAAAAACTAAAAACGAGTGAAAACAACCTGGAAATGCAAACATGTAATCAGTAGGCAGAGATGCAGGTAATGTTAAAGCTTTTTTTATAGCATTTATTCTGAACTTAGATTTAAACTGAAGAACAGATTCCAAAGTGCACTCAGAAAAACAGCAGAAAGGAAAACAGTCAAAACGGTCAAAAAACCCCAAATGGTGTCTGTGACGCTCATTTTCAATCTGAGACAGCGTCAGATAATTCACAGTGCTCAAAGACAAAGCTGCTTGTTGTGCCCTTTGTGAGGTTTATTTGTTGGCGGTGGCCGGATTGGCGGTGACATCGCCAGGGTTTTGATCTTGTGTTCTGCACTGCCTCCATCCGTCTGTGTTTAACCTTTGTTTGACAGCGTTCACATCTGCCCCGTCTCCTGCTGAAAATGTTACACAGATTGCAGTCATGTAACACCAACACATGCATCTTTATCATACTTATGCAGCAATCTGCAATCTGCAACCTTTCCGTTATCTGTCAGGGTGATGACTGAGGCGCGAGAACACCCAAATTCTGGTAATTGAGTTATTTTTGGGGCAGAGAAGATGTCTAACCCATTTCACTTGCAGTCTGAGTCTCTGTAAGCATTTAGAACTACATCTTCTATTTTTGCATTTCATCATTTCTTACAAATTGCTCAAATTGTTTTTTTTTTTCTGAGAGATGGATACAATTTAGAGGCATACCTTTAAACTAAATTTAAAGCTGGTCTTTGGTTCTGTTTTCAGTAAAAGGACGAAGAGCCTGATCTCTGTAGCAGATGTACATTGGGTACAGAAAGTATTCAAACCACCTTACATTTTTCACTCTTCATTATATTGCAGCTATTTGCGGGTACTTAGTAAGTCCTTAAAGTACTTTTAGTACTTTAAATACACTGTACTAGTAAACACACTCTTTTTTTCTTATAGTAGTTTATTTGTTTGTTGGAATAATACTGCAGACACAAAAGTCTTTGCAGTTCTTCTTATCTTACTGCCGATGTGTTTTGTGCACACAAATGAAACTTCTGAGATAACACTTTAGGAATTTTAATATTTCAGACAATAAAAATGAAGGAAACATTTCCTCTCTGGGCTGTTTTTGTTCAAAA
Organism: Oryzias celebensis; assembly: GCA_014656515.1. NCBI lineage: Eukaryota > Metazoa > Chordata > Actinopteri > Beloniformes > Adrianichthyidae > Oryzias > Oryzias celebensis. The sequence continues at coordinate 22,042,973 of BNCR01000011.1, read as the reverse complement.
GCCGCATATTGTATACAATTTAACTCGTAAAACAAAAGTGTGATTTATTTGATTTGTTTTTAATCATTTGACTGCAGTAAAATGAATTAAAATCACAAATTAAATAAGTTCACTTCCATTCCACCAATAAGTTTGTACATTTAATGAATCTGCTTAAATGAAAAAGGAGGTGTAACCAAAGTGAAAGAGGAAGAGTGTAGTGAAGATAGGCCTTTTTTTCATTGAAGTAAGTTTAGATCAAGAGCATGAAACAGTAAATCCAGTTTCATGCTCAAACAATGAACTTGCTTTCTTTGAGTTTCAAATCAGCTTCAAGGACAAAGTCAAACAAACCACTGAGCTTGTGAGGCCCCATGTGCTGGGCTCTATTTGGCCCCGTGTGCTGGGCTCCTCTTACGGCCTCGTGAGGGCCAGGGCTGAAACCACAAAACATTCATAATCCCACATTCTGCCGTCCAGCAAATCTCTTCTGGAGAACAAAAGCAGAGCTAAAACTGGGACAGACTTTTGCTTCTCAAAGACAGCAAATGTAAAGAACCACCTTGAAAAACCTTTAGGTAGGTCATTTTGAAGAAACCCACTTCTGTTCCCATGAACATCGTCAGGACAGAAAAAACAAAAAATCATTTCACTGACCGTGTAAGTGGGACCGCTCTGGAAGTCCAGGAGAACATTTTTTCCTAACATACTCCTGAGATGGTGTTATTTTTCCCCAAGTGATTTATTAAATGGGGACGGTTGTAGAACAGCGTAGGGGAGACCTGCTACCAGCTTCCCCAGAGACCTGAGTGCAGACAGCTTTGAGACAAATTAACACGAGGAAGTTGTTTCAGAAGCACCGTTCGGGGGAGGGGGGGCACCTTTTTTCAGCCGATTAATGTCATCTCACCGCTTCCACCAATGGAGGCTCTGCTGACCATTTCGACAGTTCTAAGCCGCACAAATGGGGTTTGTTTAATTAAAGGGAAAACGGAATTACCTTGTTGTACCTGCTATGACTCTGGCCTACAGGAACATGCTGCCATTTCTGAGCGAGAGCTGTCAAATGAGCTCTCCACTGGGGATGACTTTTCTTTCAGGAGAAATGAATGGTTAAGAGTCTACAGAGCGAGTGCATGGTTGATGATTAAGATATTACCCTGTGACCGAAGCATGAGCCAATCAAAAGATCTGTTGTCCAAGCATCTATCGTATTGTAAAAGTATACATTTGATCATTTGAGACAAAACAAGAAAACTGAAGCAAAGGTGATAAACCAAACTCATCCCATGCTTGCAGAATGAGAAGAACCTGCATTTTTACATTACAGCTGTGAGGCTGGTCTCCATGGTGATGAGTTTCTGAATTTAGATTAATGATGCTACCATATTCTTATGAAAGCATTCATTCAAGCATCCGACCTAAAGCAGTAAAGCTGTGCCGCTGTTTGCCACCAAATCTCTTTTTGTTTAATCACACATCATCATAAAACATTTGTTTAAAACCCCATTTCAGTGAAAATCAAGTCTTTGGTGTTTCCCACATGTTCTTGAAGCCTTTTTCTGATGATAGAGAACTAGTTTAAGAAAATGAACCTTGAAATTGACTTTCCTGTTACGGTCAGCGAAAAGGACGCGTGCCGCAAGCTCTGTGAGCGATCTTCGGCTAAAAGCGACTAAAAACCTGATTTGTTGCAGAATTACAGCAAAAGAAAAGCAGTAATTCCTTCACTACAACGGCCCCAAAGAAGAACCAAGTGACGAATGTCAACTTTGACATCAAACAGGCTATTGACGAGATCAATGCTAAGCTAACTCCTTTTCTGGACATTCAAGCTAATTGACTCATTGACTAATACCTCTGACAGAACTCCTGAAGGAGTTCAAAGACAGCGTGCTCAGAATAAACAACGTGATAACTGGGTTGACATCCTGGAGCAAAGAGTGAATGACATGGAACAACAAAGAAGGCAGAAAAATGTAATTCTCACGCGATTACAGATCAAACTCCTGGCGAGGCCTGTCAAAGCTACCACTAACTGCTGCGGTGCTGCTTCTGATCCAGGAGACCGCGTGGAACGTCAAATTGAATCATTTCTGAAGTGAAAAAGATCCCTGGATCTAAATACCTTCAAGATCTGCCACTCGCTCCCCAGAGGAAAGGATGCAAGTAAACCAAAGATTCTTATGAGGTTTGTGAATCAAAAGTACAAGGTAGCTCTGATAAAGCAAAGGAGAAATCTAAAAGGATCAGACGTCTTGATTAATGATAATTTAACAAAACGATACGCTAAATATGCTAAACATACCATCATGTTAAAAGGCCGTAAGGAGAGGCTAAACACTTGGGTAATGAACTGCAGGCTCTTCGTTAAACCACTTGGTCATCCAGAGCGATCTAAAGAAATTATTGTCAACAACATGAGAGATTTTGGGACGTGCTTGAACAAAAACATCTGAACCAACAAATGGAGTAATAGAATAGCCGAACAATTTCACAAAAACCATGGCGCCCAGGATCTTCCACTATCTCTAATCTTCAACTGTGATTTCCAGCAGAGTTCTGACCTGCAGACAACGTGCTTGCCGCAATATCTATATATATGTATGTATATATATATATATATATATATATATATATATATATGTATGTATATTATTCTCAGGACTATGTGGGTGGCCACAGGCCAGGCTGTCAGTTCTGTTGCGCTAAAAACATGTTAACTCAAAGTACGTTTGACATGGTCAGTTTTTTTTTACATCATTAATTGCAGATTTTGACCATATTGGCACTCGCACCTTTCCATACAACTGCGCCGTTCAGAAGTACGAGGCAGTAATGGACGACAAGAAAGGGCTCATAAATGACCGTGCCAGAGTTTGATGGGTAGTTTGATAGATAACGAATGAAATGCTGCAAAGCGTACCACAAAATGTGTCAGGGTAAGTAAGTCAGAGGCAAGGGTAAGCTTTAACAATTTCTCAACAAGTGAAAAGAAGTGATCTTGCAGGGAGAAGCAGCCAGGATCATGCCTATGTAGAGGTGGAAATTAACAATGAGGAGCAGGTGTGCAAGAAAGCACCAGGATGAGAGTCAGCTGTGCCCCCTGCCCACACTCTGCAGAAGCAAAAGAAGGAAAAAATCAGCACAAAACAACAAAACCACGACAAGGAAAGAGAAGAAATAAACCAAACCAATAAAAAAATGTTTCATTAAACTATTAAACAAATAAATGTTTATTGAATTTGAATGAAATATTGATACATGTATTGGCTCTTTTAATTATTTTTTTCTAATTTTAAATAATTAATGACACTTATATTTATTTTTTTATATTATATTTATTTTTTTAAATACATGTATTATAATTTGTCTCTTCCAGCCCACACTGAGACCAGGAAATAATTAAAAATGTCATAAAATGCTTAAATATGCTTTTAAATAGCAACTTTAATATTTTAAAGCCACATATATTTGAACATGTACTGACTGATTTCCAATTTTATTTATTTCATATCAATTTTTAATAATTAATGACACTTTTAAATAACAATTTAATGGCATATTTCTTTATTTAATACTGTCACTTCTGGACCTCTATAAAACTGTAGGCCAATAAAACATCACGGTTAGTGTTCTAATTCTACAAATTAGTTGGATTCTGAAACACTCCGACCAGAACTCCTCTTTGATAAAAACTCTATAAGTGATTGTCATAATGTTGACTTCACTGAAACCATAAACCTCTTGCTTTAGTACATTACAGGAAGCTGATTTTCCAGCTATTGCTGTCTATTGCTGATACTTTCTGCTCACCATTCAGAGGCTGCTTCAGAAAATAAATTTGAAAACCTGTAGCACTGCATTAGAGACCTGAAGTTACTCAGCTCAGGTACAGCTGTGGCCTACTATCATGTAATCGATTCATCAAACACATGACCTTTCTGAAAGAGCGTGTCCGACAGGAGAGTTTTTAACACTGTACACGCTGAGAGGTCAGAGTGCACGCAAACTGAGCCATTTTCAAATCTTGTGTCCAATCAGGAATGTCAAAACCGAGAAAAAAAAGTAACAAAAGAGGGATGCTGGAATTAAAAGCAGGCCTGAGCCAGAAGCAGAAGGTCAGTCTGAAGAGGAGAAAGGAAGCCGGCCAATTCCTTGCCATGAACAAAAGGATGGACGGAGACACAGTGCGAGGGCCAGGAGGTCTGGCTGTGTCCTTTCATTTGGAGGAAACCAAGAGAGAAGAGCATCGACAGTTAAATCAGCGCCGGACATGATAGGGAAATGCTAACATTGAGACGTGTGCAGACTGTGGATCATCATGAAACAGACAAACGCTGTTCTCCAGATCCTCTCCTAAAGCTGCCCCTCTCTGCTGGCTTTATGTTTCACCTGCATTCTGCTTCTCCTCACACGTCTCATCAGACTCAGCTGGTATGAGCCGTTTGACGGTACGGCGGAGGATTGTCGAGTGTTCCTCACTTCATGTCGACTCCACTTTGAATTAAACCCAGGAGAGTTTCCTCCTGAACAAAGCAAGGTGGCATTTGCTCTAAATTTATTAACTGACCGGGCCAAATGATGGGGGTTGGTGGAGTGGGGCCGTGGAGTTAAGCCGTCCCACTCATTTCAAGTTTTCTCCACCCAACTCCAGACAGTGTTCGATCCCACCATGCCTCATCGGGCTGCTGCTTCGGAGCTACTTTGTCTTCAGCAAAGAGACTGCAGCGTTTCTGATCATGCTGTGGACTTCTGTACTTTGGTGGCCAACACCCTTTGGCCGGAGGCGGCGCTGGTAGATGTTTCTCCAGTGCTCCAACAGACGAGCTGGCAGCGAGGGAAGTTCTAGAAGAGTTGAAGGAGTTGTTCAACCTGGCTTTTTGCATCGATCGGAGGATGAGGGAGCGCAGCCAATAACCACATAACTTCTTTCCTTCAGATCGTGTACGTCTTCTGTCAGTGCCTCTTATCCCCTGCAGTCCTCATCAGGACTCTGCCTCTCTCCGAGAGCCAATGCAGATGAGATCCGCACGGCTTACCCCTGTCGAACGAAGAAGATGTATGGTCCAGGAGCGGTGCTTATATTGCGATGAACCGGGGCACTTCATCACAATTGTCTGGGAAACGCCAGGGCTCACCAGCAGTGAGGGAACTGGTAAGTCATGACACTTCCTTTACACCTCCCCACGACCACCCACCAAGAAGGAATGGAGGAACTGGTAAATGACCTGGAGAGAACTCGGACTACAGTAATAACGGTTACTAGCTACATCTCCTTAGGACCATGTTGAGCCTCCTTTACCTTCAGAACTGTCTTAATCTTTGGTGGCGTAGATTCAAGAAGGTTCTGGAAACCTTCCTCAGAGTTTGGTCCATGCTAGCATGATGCAACACACAGTTGCTGCAGATTTGTCGACTGCACATCCATGATGCCGATCTCTTGTTCCACATGTGTTCTATTGGGTTGAGATCTGGTGACTCTGGAGGTCATTAGAGTTCAGTGAACTCATTGTCATGTTGAAGAAACCAGTCTGAGATGATTCCAGCTTTATGACATGGAGCCTTATCCTGCTGGAAGTATCCATCAGAAGATGGTACACTGTGGTCATTAAGGGATGGACATGGTTAGCAACAATACTCAGGTAGGCTGTGGTGTTGTGGCAACAAAATATCCCACCACCATCCTCCTGAAACTCTGATCCGATGCAGGATGGATCCATGCTTTCATGTTGTTGATTTCAAATTCTGACCCTGAATGTATCAGCAGAAATGGAGACTCATCAGACCAGACAACATTTTCCAATCTTCTATTGTCCAGTTTTGGTGAGTCTGTGTGAATTGTAGCCTCAGTTTCCTGTTCTTAGCTGACAGGCGTGGTAACAGTGTGTTCTCCCTCTGCAGACCTCAGTTGTAACCAGTGATTATTTGAGTTCTTGTTGTCTTTCTATCAGCTGGAACCACACTGGCCATTCTCCTCTGACTTCTGGAATCTACTGGAATCTCTGTAAACCCTAGAGATGTTTGGGAGTGTAAATCCCAGTAGTTTCCTGGCAGGAAAATTATATTTCCCAATTATCCAGCTCTGCTGGGGAAAAAAAAGATATTAACAGCAAAGTTCTGCCACTTTTTTTTTTTTGGCCAGGCGACTTCAACAGAGTATGAAAACAATGAAACGGACCCAGAAGTGAACTTTTATCATTGACCATATTCAAATTTTTTCCTACTCTGCTACGCAAACTAATTGTTTGAAAATCAAACAGTGACATCCTGGATTCTTTTTTACATCCTGTCTGTCACAGTTGAAGCGTTTCAATGATGAACATTACACTCAACTCATTCAACTTAATTTATATAGGACTTTCAAAAGCAAAAATCTAAAACAAAGTGTTGCAACATGCACAGAAACACATAAAATGCAATACCATTAAAACAAGACAATAGACAATAAAATCAAGTAAAATAATAAAAACAATGAATTATCAATAAAACAGCAGGAGTCTCATGTTTCGTTAATAGTTAGGGCATAAATGGAAGTCTTAAGACAAGTTTTAAAAGTGGACAGTGATGGTGCTTCTCTGGTGTTCAAAGGCAAAGAATTCCAGAGTTTTGGAACAGCGACAGCTGTTAAGGACAGAGTCTATTATTTTAAACAGTACTCGTGGGATGTGCTGATTAGAAATAATTATGTCTGACAGATGATCTTGTCTTGCTGTGCTAACAGTAATCTGAAAATTTCCAGCAGTCCGTCAGAATTTGTAGTGAAACTTGTAGCTTACCCTTCTTCCACTTGCGTTCAGCTTTCCTTCAAGTTCTGCAGGCAGCCCCAGGTTCTACCATTGAGCCAGGGCTCACGTTTAGATCAAGGCTTTACTGTCTTTGCAGGAGCCACAGAGTCCAGGATGTTGGTGCAGGTTGAGTAAAACTAGGAACTAAGCTCTTCAACATAAGCAGTCGGGGAGGGGAAAATGAACTAGTTAAATGCAAATGAGAACAGACTGGCAGAGGAGGGTTAAAAATGCTGCATCTTTGAGGAGGCATGCTAGACTTTACTGCAGCATACCTAAGATCATCTTAGAAAATTACAGGCATGTGATCTGAAACAGCAATGTCATAGGTTTCTAAATTAAACACAGGTAATCCATATGACAGCACAAGGTACAGTATGATTCCTTTTTCCATGGGTGGCCCCAGAAACCCACTGAACGTAATTAAAAGAGTCAAACATCTCTAAAAAGTCCTTCACTAATGGCTTATCAGGACAACACTGACAAGATCTGAACTTGGACAAAAATGCTGGAACACAGAGTAGGTAAGTAGTAACTTTTGCATTTATTGCAGCAACAAAAAATAACTCATAATGGCTAGAAAGCTCATGGTAACTTGGAAAGCACACAAAACTATCGGACAAAGAGTGACAGAAGCCAGCAGCCTAAAATAGGCAGACAACCAATTAAGCACTATTGCAAATGAGGAAGAACGGAAGGGGAGCAGGAAGGAAGGAAGAAGAAAAAGAAACAGAAGGAAAGAACACAGAGGAACAAATAAACGAGACCCCTGGCCCAAGACACCACAAACACACATGTATATTAAAATCCCCAACAATAAGAACATGATCATAATGAGGCATGATTTCAGTCAAAAAGTCAAATCAATCATTCAAAAAGTCTATGTTGTATTTGGGAGGTCTGTAAATAACTGCACAGCACCTGATCGAACCTTCCCACCTCAAATGAGGTCAGTTCAAAGCTGGAATATGGGGATGACATGCGGCTCTGTTTACATTTAAAACCATTTATAAAAACGGACGCAGTCCCTCCTCCCCGACCAGACATTCTCGAGGAGAGAAAATGAGAAAAGCTGCAGGTTAAAGTTTCACAAAGACACTCCTTACTGGGAGATGTCCAGGTCTCAGTAATAAAAAGGACGTTCAGGCAGCGGAAAGTGAGGAAATCCCACAAAATAATGTGGTATTATAATAAAGAATCTGGACGTAGAAGCAGCCTGTAGATCGGAGGACAAGAGCGATCCGGAGAGCGCCATGAGGATCCGCGCTGGTGAGGAGAGGAGCTGAGGAGAGCAGGAGCGGTGGAGCTAGGCAACGGGAATGATGCAGACGTCAGGTGGATCCAGGAATGTGAGGAAATAGTCGAGACCCTGCTTGGGAAAAGGACAAGTAACGCATCCAGGAGGCCTTCAGCTTCACAAGGCGGCCGCTGCTCTTCACCCGTCTGCGCCGTCGTTTCTGCCGCACAAAGAAGGCCGACGGCCTGAACAGGCGACACGATATGCTCAAGAGAAACAGGGGTGGCGTTTTACGTCTGTACCAGATCGAACTTAGATCATTGTCAATATACTGACAAACTATGAGGAACAGTACCCAGCTAACAGTACCCATTAGCTGTTAGCCAGGTACAGAAGAACGAAAACAACATCAGCATAAACCACAAGCAAAGAAACAGACAAGCAGCAGGCCTTGTGTTACTGGTGTTTGGACTAAATCTTTCTTTGGCTCCTCTGTATGGAACTGTTCATGTCAAGTGATTGTTAATATGATTAAAAAAGCATCACTGAACCTTTCATTCATTCATTCATTTTCTGAACCGCTTTATCCCTTTCGGGGTCACGGGGCCGCCGGAGCCTAACCCGGCTACTCATGGGCAAAGGCAGGGGACACCCTTGGACTGGTCACCAGTCTGTCGCAGGGGCCATAGTCACACACTCACGCACACTCACATCCACACCTAGGGACAATTTAGAGTGACCAATGAACCTAAGAAGCATGTTTTTGGATGGTGGGAGGAAGCTGAACCTGCGAAACATGCGAGTGATGGAAGATTTTTTTTTCCAAAAGCAGCAGTTTTTGCATAAATGCCATCAGTGATCATTTGATGCTAGAATCATTTTAATGACTTTTTATGACTTAATCATTTACTAGAAACAATGTGTCTCTCTGGTGATGATGTAACATTTGTGCTTGTAGCTTGTTGAACCAATCAGCCCTGAGAAGGTAAATGAACATGACCAGTTTGCCCCCCTATGTGCCCCGCCTGTGTATAACAGCTGAGCATCTCTTGAGGATCTTTTATTTATTCATTTCATTGTAGGCAGCTGGGCAGCATCAAACTCCGTCTGTGCTGCAGTGACCTGCCGAAGTAGCTGCTGAGAGCAAACGTACTCTGTCATTATGTAGCTTTAAGTGGCCAGAACATACCACGGTGACTTCCTAAGTGCTGTATTTCTCTGAAGCAAACATGCAATCACAGGTAAAATGGATTTGAAGCAGCATGGCTCTTGTTCTTTAAAGACACAACTGCTTATTATTTCCTGCTTCAGCGGAGGGGCGCAGACTGAAGGATGGAGCTTGAAAGTGCAAACTCATCCTCTGTGCTTCCATGTGTGATAGGTTCGATCAGGTGCTTGTGTCTACATGATGGAAACAGGGGCCGTGGAGTTACCTACATCACCCTCTGACAGGGGGGAGACCTCAAGGTGCTCCCAAACAGCCAGGAGTTTTAGTTCCTCCAGCATGTTCTGGGTCTTCATTGGGTTATTATTGTTGAAAATGTACCAGAAACACTCAAGTTATAGTTATAATCTTAGGCAATGCAGTTGGAAGAAAAGAGGGATTTCGAGTCCAGGTGGGACTGCCACATCCTCACAGGTTTGTTGGGGAACATGACCACTGCCGTCACTGCTGGAGAAATTTAAAATCTTAATATAATCCGGAGAACCTGGATTTAAGCTTTTAAAGCAGCTGAGCAGGAAGTTTTGGAACAACTGCATGAAAAGATCTGTTTTTCTGAGCAGAAAGATGAATTTTGAGGAGCCGTTGGTTCATGTGGAGATGCTGGAAGAGTTCCTTCAGAGATTTCAACCTGTTCAAAAACAACAAGCCTGTTTGTCTGATTTTGCTCTCTGTGCACAGATCCGTAGTGGGGGCACAAAGAGATGGACTTTAGTCTCACATTTCACACGGCAGAGAAACGGCTTCACAGTAGAACGGCCTGAAGGATGGAAGAGGAGAAAAAAGAGCTGCTGCATTTACACAAGGAGAAAGATGCAACCAGAGCAGCTGTGCAGCAAATATGTAATATTTAGAAGGTTAAAGACTGAGGCGGCTCTGCTGCACAGACACATCTGATTTACAATCATTATTTCATGGGCCCTGTTAGCAGGCTCTGAAGCTGGAAGAATGAACTGGTTTGTTCCTGCAGGCGGTTTTAAGTCAGTTTAAACCAAAGACTCATTTGTGACTTTTTTCTTTTATAAAAAAGCACTTTTGAAAAGTTTATAGACAGTTCACAGCATAGAAATTGAATGCACAATATTGACTGTATTGGTTGACAATGTATGATGGTCTCTGTGGACCCAACGTCCCCCAGAACCCACAGAAAACCAGTCAAAATTTGGACCAGAACAGCTAGAAGATGTTTTTGTTCAAAGTCAAATGAAACACTTTGTTTTGTTCAAAGTTCATTTCTCTGTTTAGTTTCTCATCTTTGTTGTAAAGCTTTAGACCCCCCCCAAAAAAACAAACAAACAAACAAACAAACAAACAAAAAGAAAACAGAATACTTGTTAAAAAAAAAAGGCTAATGGGAATAAAAAATCCATCCCTGTGGATACACAGCCTTAACAGAGATCGATCTTGATCAATATCAGCTCAGCCTGGGAGGGGGGAAATCAGGCAGACCCGTGGTCACGTTGATGGCTGCTTCCAGTGGAGACACAGGAACACTTCAATATCGATCCGGTCCTCTTCATCTGAGCCAGATTAGGAACCTTCTAGTTAATTACAGAGCCGGCGGCAGGAAGCAGCTCGTTAAGATCCTGTACATTATTGAGAGGAGCCATGGATTTTACGCCCCGTTCACAACAACTGCATCAGGCAATTTTAGTCCTGGTGGGGGCATAACCAGTTAGCAGAGACTTTCACACCCGTTTTTAAACATCTGTCTCCCAGAAAGGTGGATCCCATGAGCCTGAAGGGCTTTAGTTTAACTGTGGTGCTTCTGTCAGAAAATGAGGGTGGAGGGTTACGATCAGGGTGGAGATGTATTATATTTGTCAAACTAATAAAGTACATAACTGGGTCATTTCTAAATCTAATGTCTGTCATTTTGTTATTATTCTGTTATTTATTCCTGAAGTTTGTGTCACAAAACTGTGGGATTTCCTAGCTGTGCTTTACTTCTTCTGATGTTATTTATTCTGACAGTTAATAGATGTGAACTTTCATGAGTGAAAACTAAAGAATTGGACTGAACACTGCTCGTTTGTGTGTAAAAACAGTACAGCAGTCACCAACAACAGGCAGAAACACGGAACCAATAACCTGTAGAAGAACGACAAGCTAGGAGGAGAAGCGTCAGGAGAAATGTTAATCAGTGCAGAATTTTATTATAATTTGCTGTTGGAATTTATTTCTGGGGACAAAAAAAATCTCAGACTTAATCTTCATGTTGTGATTGTTTCACAAGTGTTTCATGAAAATGAACATAAACCCTTTGAAGACCCACTCTGATGAAAATGGTGGTCTTTTGGAGTTTTTAAAGTGTTCTTGTTATTTTTTTTAATGATGGAGGCCAAGAGAATTAAGAGTAAAAAATGTTTTAGGCCCCTTGGCCTGAGCTCTTATCAACTTGAAGGGGGAGGGGTCAATGAGGCAAGACAGCGGTCAGTAAGAAATGTATTCATAAAGACAAGGTTTGTGGACAAATTCATTAATTCTCCACAAACTTTGCCAAAAAAATATGTCGACACGATTTTGTTCTTTCGTTTGACATGCCTGTTTTAAATGCAATGAGTCTTTGTTTTGAATATGTCTCTTGCTTGTCAAAAATATGTCACAGGGTTGCTGGCATAGACATCGAGTCCTGAAACATCGATTCAACAGAGTGAACATGAGCGTTATTAAACTAAAACAGAATTACCAGTAAACGTTTTGGAATGTTATTGTTTCCCTGGCAGGTATCCTGATACTACAGCTCTGCTGAATAATAAGAATAAAAAAAGACATTAAACGCCATGTCCTGCAGCACTTTTTTTTTGAACTGGTAACAATAGCGACCCGGAAATATTGATGATAAAAACTGCTTCAGACATCCCTCATTTTAGGTGTAAAAAACTCCATGTTCGTCAAAAAAGAGATGTTAGTAAGAGAATGATGAAAGAAAAAAGAAGCTCGAGCAGGCAGCAGAGGGATCCCCGTCTCTCTGCTGCTGCCGCTCTAATGTCTTACCGCCAGACAGCGGCGGTCTGGAAGCAGGTGGAAATTCCTGTGGCTTCGTAGGCCGGTTTATTCCCGGGACAGGCGGCCGCGCTCGCTCTAGCCTCCTGGACCTGTACAGAAGTACCCTTCCTTTAGCTCAACAGTAGCCAGGACAGGCTCCCGGCAGCGCCGTGACCCACAAAGGCTTATAGCGTGTTAAGAAAATGGAAGGAAAATAACAAAAGCAGCTAAGCTAAGCTAACCCGGAACTAAAGTAGGCTAAATAGTTAAAAAGAAAGAAAAAAACAAAATGGGTATTCTGTCCCGACTGACATTTTTTTAAATATATTTTTATTTAATTATTTTTTTTACTGCTGCAACATTCAACTGCCAGTTAGCCTCTTTAGCTTAGAGTTAGCAGAGCTGTTTTTGTTTCATCATCTATGCTAAAATGCTATTATCAACCAATTTGGACAGACATGTTTTTTAACACCTTACAAATGGAGCGGTATGTCTGCTACTCCTTTTGGACTGTTTTTCACCATTTCTGGTTCTGAGACTGTCCACTGCAGGATTAACACGGATCAGCTGCTTTAGCCTGACAACCACAAAATGCGTCCAGAAAGCACTGTAATATGATCTGTTTTATTCCATTTTCAACAGAACTATGGCTGTCATGATGATTTTCCTGTTATTGGATCAATAACAATGTAAAAAGATCTATTTTATTTTAGCTTAATAAATAAACCTAAACACACATCAGCAGTTTAAACAATCAATGTTTCTGGACTTGATATATATGCCTGTGACCCTGTGATGTGTTTTAGACAGGTTGTTAACAGGAATAATTTGTATTCAACACAAGCTAGAGTCGTATTCCAAACAAAAACATGTCAAAAGTAAAACAGAATGTTGTATTCACACTTTTTTTGCAAAGTTGTGCACAAATGATTAATTTGTGTGCAACTTTGTCTTTATTAGTATGTTTCTCATTGACAGCTGTCTTACCTCAAAGGGGTGCTCCATGTCAACAGTGCCCACAACTCAGAGGTGAATTTTTAATAAACGCTCTGCAGAAACTATGTCCTAGAAAACAGCACAAGGTTATTTTTTTGTATAAAATCAACACAGCCATAATTTTAAAAACCACTGAGAGTGCTTCGAAAATAGATCAAAAAATGATTGGAGTTGAGCTTTAATCAGCGCCAGACCACCACACTCCCACTGCCGTGTTTGTGGATATGATCTAAGGTTTGCCTGATGTGTTTGGATGTGACAGGACACCCACCTATCAAAGTAAATGATGATGCTGTTGTTTCCATTGAAACAGGAGGGTTTGGGCAGTTGTTAATTGTTTGGTTTTGGACAGTTTTTTTTTAATACACAAAAACTTGACTTTTTCTGTGTTTCAAAATAATCCTTTTCATGCAAGCATGCAAATAAGATACGTGAGGGAGGGGCTTTTCACAGATCTTTATTTCAACATTTGTACTGCAAAAGCAACATTTTGCTTAACATTCAAATCAGGAAACTCAAAGAGCCTTTCCCAGTAACAAAAAGCTGCAGAGGCTGGTCTTCAGCTGTCTCTGATGCACACAAACATGGATTTGTAGTAAGTAAAGTGTTGCTGGCCTCCTGAACATGAAGCAGAAGCTCCGCTTTCGACCTGATTCTACTACACACCAGAGGAGCGGTTGGTGTTGTTGGGATGAAATTGACTTGTCTAGCTCTCAAAGATCACTACACCCTCTTTGTATGCATTCCTAATCAAATAAGCAGCGCTGGCTTTATTAACTTGGACAAGCTCGCTTCAGATAAGCCTGTCGCTTTAAGCCACTTCAGAGCGGGAATGAGCCCCGGAGGTGATGAGAGGTGACTGGGGGGGCTCGGATCTGAGCTTTAGGTCGCCGCATTATTGTCTGAGGCTTGGCCTGCAGCTCCACAGAGAATCACTTCCTCTAATGGAAAACTATTGTCTGCCACTGAGAACATACAAGCGTGCAGAATACAGATCAGCCTATCTGGACTTATGCACAGGACTGTGTGGCAGGAAGCTATTTCAGAGCTGCTTCATCCACTGATGCCTTTTGTTATTAAGCAATACATCTGAAATGGAGTGTTCCTGTGTGCATCTTTTGGAGGGGAGGGGGCGGTCCTGGCAGGAAGAATAATGCTTTTATATCTTAACACCAACATGGAGAGTAAACATAAAGCTGTCATGGTGATGCAACAATAAGGCACTGGAGTCATTCCTTCATGGGCCAGACTGGCCCCAGATTGCTCACGTGAGAGCAGAGGTGTCTCTGCTGGAATTATGATGTCTTTCCTTTGATGTCCTGCATTATTTATTCACCCCCCGCCAGCTAACAGCTGAACAAATCAGATACACTCCTCCACCCCCAGCAGAAATCACAACAGACAGTTCAGGTTCACCGCCGGTTCATCCCGATTGTAACACAGTCAGAAGCTCTGAGAGAAGTTTTCCTTGAACATCCCTGAGGAAGAGGAGCTCCATTTTCCTCACAGCATCCCCCATCACCCCCATAACCCCATTCTCCTCTTTCTCTGGAGAATGATGAAGTGTGATACATGCAATCATTTTTCCATCCTTCCTCTGGATCTCCATCCTGGTCAGTCAGACTTGTCCCTTTGTAGTCCAAGCTGTGAGAGATCGAAGGTTCTTTATTTGTTTGGGTGGTTTTTTTTTGGGTGGGGGGTCTTTTCATCCACTGTTCGGTCACATGTTTGGACCGTACTTTAGTCTGTTGGAAAAAATGGGAAAAAAGAAGAACATGTGAGAAACTCAGTAGACGAGGATTTCATTATCATTTACACTTCCATCAGTGGGACATTGGACTTGCTCTTCTTTACATAAACGGGGGGTGCAGACCCTGATGTGACTCAGACGGTCGACAGTGAGGCAGAAGATCTGATCTCCCTCTGGGGTTGGGGAGGATTTGAGGGTTCAGAAAAACGGTTTCATTTTAAACATCCATCAAGAGAAGATCAAGCTGCTTCAAAGTGCTGTAAATATTTGATGAGTCATGATAATGTTGGATCACCCGCAGAATCTAACATGCTGGCCATCATTACTCTGCAGGGTCAGACGTTCACCTTGTGACTCGACCACTAAGATAAAAAAAAACCAAAAACATTTGAATAACAAAAACCAACAATTGTGTCTCCAACACAAAGAAGACAGATGGAGGATGACAATATGTTTTCATTTTTGGTATTTCTAGAGTATCACCATTATTTGTTTTTTGAAGAGTGGAGGCTTTCTTCAGTGAGAGCTTTTTGTCGTTAATTTCACTTTGTTTCAAGAAAGACTAATTTACCAGCTGTCCAGAGACAACAACAGAAAAAGTCTTTTGGTTAATTCTCAGAGAGGCTTGTTAATGTGCAATGTCCCTGTCATAATGACATAAAAAAGGATGGGTGAGGTCAGTAAGGGTTGGATCTCACAGCGCTGGACAGTTCATCACTTGAGCTGAGGTCACTATTAATTATATTATATTATTATATAATTAAATTTATAATTATAATAAAACTGTTGCTGTTTGATTTGAGTCAAACTGAATTGGTTTGTTTGGAGAAAACTTCCATCAAAGCTCCTGTGAGAAGCAAACCTTTTAAAGTCCCACTCTAATCATCTTTTAAACTATTGCAAAAGGGTCCCGGTGGTCTTTTAATTATTTTTAGGCTGTTTTTAGGCAAAATAAACATTTTAAAAACTGTGTCGCCACTGACTAAAGTTAAAGTTCCATTAGTTGTCACGCACCTCGGTGTGTGAAATTTGCTCTCCATATCATCTGAAGGTGGGGAGAGCTGCAGACACAGTCATGCTCAAGAACCATTTGGTGGTTTAACCCCCCAATCCACCCCCTTGATGTAGAGTGTCAGGCAGAGAGGCATTGGGCCCCATTTTTGGTCTTTGGTGTGACTCTGCTTGGATAAGAAATTCATGACCTTCCAGTCTCAGGATGAACACTCTACCACAAGGCCAATGAGTTTTGGGTGGGACTGTTGGCATAGTAGCAAGCCTTGGTTAATATCCCATCATCCCTTTGTTTACCCACTTTGGCTTTCAGCTCCTCACAACCCCAAACTAGCATCACTGGTGCAACAGAAATGGTGCTCAGCTTTGATCCAGATTTCAGCTCAGACGAAGAAAACAAAGAACTTCATGGATCTGTTTGTCTGCATGTGGATATATCGAAATGGAGCAGAGCAGAGAGCTTGTGGTTTGCCCATCGCAGTTGCTGCATCACATCTACAATCGTTTTCCAATGGCCTTTTTTTTCATAATTTCATCTTAACTGTTTGCTTTATGACCTCCATTATGAGGAAAAGGCCATGCCAGAACACGTCAAAAACACAATTTTTATTGGAGTAGGTCTTTAAAAAATGTTGGAAAATCTCTAAATTGGGGGAAACACCAGTTAAAATGTCACCATATGGGATGGGGGTGAGGGTGTGATCTGAAGGCTGGAAGTGTGGACTTGGGGGCGACCATGCTTGGTGTCATCCTTCCCTTCAGAAACCAGCCTTCAGTGGTCACTTCAGATACTGTAACCTTCAGAGATTCCAGGCTGGCTTCAAATTCAGGAATTTAAGGTGAGGGCTTGAGTGAGACTGAGTTGAAACCTAATATGGTGTTTTTTTTTTGTTTCTCTTTTGAAGCTTTCTGGATTAAAAACCTACTTTTTATAATTTAACCCATTATTTCCAGAGCTGTCGCCATGTAACAAAAAATAAATAACAATTTTTGAATTAGCAGAACTCTTCAACCGTTTACACAATGATCGTATTTCCAACATATTGTGAAACTTTAATATCGTAAAGTGTTGTGTCGAGAGAAACTGTTGTGCAGCTTTTTGCTGCTTCAGAATGTGTTAGAAATATGCTAATACGGTCAAAGAGTTACTGTAGTTTAAAGAGCTAAAGCTCCAGTGATTACAGCTTATGTTTTCTTAAAGATGTTACTTTGATGCAGCACAGGCCAAATTTTCTCTTTTCAGATATAGAAATGTTTTGCGTCATGGTCCACCACTGACACTTTAGCCTTCATTTGAGTTTCATGCATTCTGAAGTGCTAATGTGCGAGACACCACCCCAGCCCGCCGAACAGAAGACAGCAAACATACCGCCTTGTTGCAGGGCGTCAGGGGACAGGCGGCGCTGAGCAGCCGGGACCTCGGCCTGGGGAGGAACACCAACAGAGCTGTGAGGATTCAGGTTCACTGGTGAAAGCTGCTCAGCATCATCATGAAACACAACATGGGCAGAGCTGATCCATTTACCAGAGTCTTAGAACAAAGTTTACTGCTGAAAGATTACTGCTATTTATCTGTTTTCTTTAGCTGGTTTTACTGAGGTCTAATTATGAATCCCTTGTGGCTGAAACATGACATTACACTAAGGTTTAGAGGGTTTATGAACATCTGTGTTAGGGGAGGGTTAACTGGGTCGGCTCGTTTACCTTGTGGGACGGAGGTCTGTTAAAACAGCTACTGCCATCCATCCTGCGGAGGTCAACTGGGGGTCAATTTAACGGAACGGCAGGGTCACATGACCAGAGGACAGCAGAGAGATCAAAACAAAGAAGGAAGAGAGAGAAGCCCCACCCTCCTGCTCTTTACCTCCCCCAGTCACCCCCGTCCTGCTCCACCTTTTACACAGGTGAACGCTCGGAGGTTGGGGTTTTCTGCTGATGCTGGCTGATGAAGGTTCGAGATGCTGTCAACCCCCCCAGACCTCAGGCGGAGATGTTTCCACTCAAAATGGAGACAGGACGAGGTCTACCCAAAAACAGCATTTGAGGATGGATGCTGCTTCTGCTCCGCCTCTTTCCACTCCGGGTTTGATGCTCAAACTTTGGAGGTTTTGCTGCTTTTATCAGGATGACGTTTAACTCTGCTTTTCCACTTATTTATGTTAGTTTAAATTATAAAAGTTTTTTATGAGACCATAATTATTCTCTTCAACACAAGAGCTTTGTTTGAAAAATGTTTATTCAGCATCAACAAAGAAGAAAATATTAAAGGGCTTACATAAGCTCAAAGCTGAACTAATCCACAGACGAATGGATGTTTAGGATCTTAAAACTTAATATTAGGCTCTCAAAAGTTAGAAAGGTGTGCTATTTAAAAGTTTGGAAAACAGGATAACATTAAAGTACTTATTTAGACAATCTAAGAAATGAAAGCACAGACATGACGGCTGCAGCTCAGAGGAGGAGCAGCACTTCTACACAGCTGTTTGGGGCAGGATGGATGGATGGACACAACTACAACAGGCTGGTTAGAAGAAAACATTTGTCAATATCCACAGTGACACACCATGCTTTTATAAGCCCCTTAACAGACTACTATTTTACAAAAGAAGGAGGATACAGCAATACAATATGTGTACAGACAGACGGGTTTCTCTTTTCCAGTTTGCAAATGTCTCATTTACAGGGGACACAAGTTTCACCAGTTACTGAAGTGCAGTTCTGCAGAGTTTCTACAGAACCGCACCGTCCTAAGCTAAGCTACTACATTTCAGAGGTCTAAAGAACAGAGGAGGAAGAGTTCTGCTGCGCAGAAACTTTCCTCCATCAGCTGACTGAAGCTAGCCGTGAATCATTCTCCACAATCACAGCGCTGAGAGGAAACGTAACCTACTGTGGGCTTTTCTTTCTTATTCTTCCGATCCAGTCACATCTCCTGGAGGGGAGGGGGGCACATATTTTGTGGAAGTGATGGTTTGATGTTCTTAATTATTCAGAGGGATTGTATTAATAAAATCCTTTTTTTTTTACTAAATTATTTTTATTTTAATTCTAAAAAGGTGGGAACGTCCATAAAAAAAAATCCATTACTTGGGGGGGGGCTCAGGTGCGGCTCGTATAAACAGTTCAATATCTGGAGTACGGCTGGTCTCTGTAGACTCCCTTGGTTGTTCTTGCTGATGGGGCCTTGCTGCGAGAATTTGCCCACTCTTCCTGACCTGATTAGAAGAAAAGAAAATAAACAGATGGGGACTGATTACAGAGGCGCTCCATTTAAATCATTCAGTCACAACAAGCCTGGAGGCCCCGCCAGGCTCCGAGCAGACACACAGAATGTTCTCCTCTGCTGGAGGAGTAGCAGCAGGAATGGTGGGCGTTGGGTATCGACGTTGCTGGTGAAAAACAAAAGCGCACTTTCACCAGACGCCTCGCTCTCACCTGGAAGGATTCATCTCAGATAATTGAATGAGAGGATCAAATAGCTGCTTGAAAAGGAGCCGTTTAGTGGCTCCCAGCAAAAAGGTCACAATTACCATTAGCCCAAATCAGGCCTGTTCACCCGCTGCTCCTGTCAGTGTGAAAGCGCCAGTATTGACGGGCCCTTTGTCTGATCTTCAGCCAGTCCTGAGACTTCCCCACAGCTGAGGCGCACAAAGCCTGATTTCTTTTCTCTCTGCTGGCAACACACAGCCAATCGGCCTTAATTAAAGCTGTCACCATTCCTGCGACAGTCACTTTGAAGAAACGAACCAAGGTAACCTTGTGTTTGGAGAACAAGAAGGCTCATCAGCGCTGTTTATCTCTTTCCTTTGAACTGTCTCCTTTTCTGCACGAACCTCACAGCATCCTTAGAATGCTTTTTACTTCAGCTGATCCAAACTCTAATGAGCATCAGGAAAGTTTTAAACTCTTTGCACTTTCTTCTGGGTGAGCTGGAGGGACATTTTCAGAGCAACTTTCCTGAAAATGTTCATCACTTTCAGACCAACATCAAACCTCAGCCTCTCCTCTGTAGTGGGAGGAGCAGTGACAGGAGGATCTGGTCTGGGTTCAAAGAGCATTCATTCACAGATACAGAGGTTTGGAAATGGCTTTTCTTTGAAGAAAAAGAACCACATGAAGCTGATTTGTTCAGGTGTTCCACAGGGCCGGGTTCTCAAACCCTTTGACTTCTTTACATTCTATTTACCACAAATAACAGAAAACATGCAGATTTTTTGTTGTCACTAAATTATGTTTTATCCATCAAATCCAATAAAACATTTATGTTAAAAATTAAAGCTGCATTTGTATTTTTATGCCATTAAACTTGACCCTGAAGCTCTTTTTTGTCTTTTCTCTGGAGAATCCCATCTGGTTTACATGGAATCTTTTTAGCTTTTTACTCAAGTTTCCATAAATATCTGATGGTTAATACAAATAATTGAGGTGATACAACATCTGATACTAACGACTGTTTTGGGGTTTTTTTGTTGTTGCGTGGGACAGGCCAGTCTGTGCTTTAAACAAAGACAGAAGCCTTAAAACGAGGCTGGGCAGGGAAACACTTTAGGAATTACATTTAGTTCCGAATTCTTAAACATAAACTAAGCATAAAGATAAGCAGCAGAAAAAGAAGCTGCTGAACAGAAGAGGTAAACTACACATACTAAGAGACGTTAACCTCAGACTAACATTTCAGAGTAAGTTTTGGTTCAACTTGAAATATATTAAAGGTCAATAAATGTTAGACTGACATTCGTCATTATTTTGGAAGCAAATATTTAATGTTTAGAGAGTAGGTGCGAGTGTTAGATTTTAGGAGGATCTTTATCTTTAAAGATCGGCCAACTTGTACTAAGATTGTATTCTCATTTTGTTCTAAAATAAGTCATTTCCATTTTTTACACCAGTTTTTTTGTCACTGTCATCCAAATGATCTACAATTAGGTTCATAAAAACAAAATAAAGTAAAAAAAAAAAAAAGTTTAGAGCCAGCAAAAAATACTATTGGTGTTAATTAAAATTCTATCTACTGGTTTTTAATCTTTTTTTATTCCCTTTTTGAATGCTTGTGTGATTTCTAGAGTTTGAAGTTTCTTTATAAGATTTCTTGTGAAGTAAAAATGACCTGCTGCACAGACAGATCATTATTTGTAGTCTACCTCTGGTTTTTCTAGTAATAAGCGGCTCTGTGTGGTGCTTTGGCTCATCTTTTCTGTGACCTCAAAAGAAAGTCCTAATTTTTTTTTTTCCACATCTTCTCGTCACACATCAGCTGTGAATCTGCATCTGTCCTTCCCTCCATGAAACCCTGTTTTCCGCTAAAATGAATTATACATTTCAGTCAGAGTGTCTGGTTGTCAGCTTGGCATTCTTTTCTTTGCAGGCACACTGGGATACTTTTAGAAAACCACAAGCAAACACCAACTGACTGAAGTTCACCTAAAGGCCACAGACTCTAAAAGGAGAAGCCACCTTGAGCTGCAGAGCAGCAGCGCGCCGGAGCGCCGGGCAGGAGAGCGCCTCTGCAGCAGCTTTGACCTTGGCCCACTTCTCACTGTGTCCTGTCAAACGCTGACACAGGTCTGCTGAACGCTGTCTCCGTGGTTAGTCTTATCGGAACCTCACCAAGGCTCCTTTCAAACATGATAAACCACTTCTAAACTGGGGGGCAGCTATTTAAAATGACCCCAAAAAAGCAGGTATTTGATTTAGTGATACAAACAAAATCCCTTCCTGCTGTAACCGGTGAGCTGCTGGGATCAGGGAATTTCAATGAGCGAGAAAGAAAACACACAAATGTCAAACAGGCTGTCGCTTCTGATCCACTTTCATCGTTGATGCACAAATTTGAGAGCATCTCAACGAACACAATATTTTTCAATCTGACTAACATTTACAGCTTTACTTTGGTGCAAAAACTTCTGATGTTATGCAAAGGTCCTCAGTTTCTTCTTATTAAAGTCACCTCAGCTGTGTGATTGCGGTGGTCTTCGGCTTTGAAGTCTGTGCGATGTCATGTAAAGATGTGGGGAGCAGCGGCCTCCTTCAACCTGGTCCACAAAACTAATCCTCAAAACCCGCTTCCAGAAAGTCTGCCTGATTGGCTGCTGCCCCCCAGAGTTTTCAGAGTTTAAATGATACTTTTTAGCATTTTATTGTTTATTACCACTTACTTTACATCTAGTTAGTTAAATCATTTGTAGTGGTTTTAAACAAAGAAGAAATCCACGTGACAATGGTCAGGTTAGAGACAAAAACATTTTTGATAAAGTTTCTTTACCGCCTTGTTCAGTTCTTTCTGCTCTTTTTAATAGAAGAAAGCTCCAAGAACATTTTGCAATTAAAGAAAATACCTAATAATCCAGTTTTCATCCAATTATCCGAAAATCCCCCCCCCAAAAAAAAAAAGTTGAAGTTTTTCCTTTTGGTTGCTCTGAGTGCGGCTGAAAGTCCACTCTGGGTAAGAATTTGTGATTTTGAGTGCTGCTGCTGCTCCCTCCTAATTATACAAATGAGCTGAAGAGTTTCTAATTTGCAAGAAATTACTTTTTAACTTATTCATTCAGAATGTTTCTAAAACAGCACTCCATTAGCCGGGCGCCATGGCAACAGAGAGGAAGCCTGAAAACCCCAGCAGAGCCAGGAAATGGAAACAGATCTAATTGAAGCTTTAAACACTGGAGGAGGAAGGTCTGCGACTCACCGTATGAATCATACGACTCCCCGTTGGGCCCGTATTCATAGTAGTCATCTGAGCTGCAAGGAGACAGAACATTTGGGTAAATATATCTGCATGCAGAGATTAGTACAAGAAACACTCAAGAGTGAGAAGTTTGTTTGAAATGTTTTTGAAAGTCAAGCATGTGAAGGCAGCTCTCAGTCACTTCAAAGTTCACCACATTTACAGAAACACGAGGCGATGTTTTCCTCCTTTCTGTCTCCACGGCTGCGAATGGAAACGCATGAGAGGTGGCAGCTTTAATGAGAAACCAAAAGATGGGGAAGCAGGCAGCACGGCGCTTCATCTCCCCTGTTTATTTTTTTATCTAGCGGTCACCGGTGAGATGCTGACAGAACAATCCGCCGTCGCTATCACTCAGTTACAGCGCTATCATTCAGGAGAGGCAATTCATCATAAGGCTGCCACTGAGCCGTCACAGCTGGGCCCTTCCTGTCAGCCTGTCAGCCACTCTCTGCTCCGCAGATTAGAGAGCTCAAACCCAACCCCACCTGACAAATGCCGCGCAACCCCACCTGAGCGCCCGGGGCAGAGGGGTGACAGCCATGACACCGCAGGGACAAATATCAAAAGTACGTTGAGCTCGTGCTAACTTCCTGCTTTTACCTTGTAGAAAATGTCCTTTATGAAAAACGAGATCCGTTCCTCCTGTTTAGTCAGCTTTTACTGTCAGAATCGACATCAAAACTGCTGGACAAAACTTTTCTAGAAATCTGTTCTAGAATTGATCTGGATTTGTCATGCCGTGACATTAATGAATCCTTTCTAGTACTCTAGGAAGTGTTTTTGGTTTTCTGACGATGGAGAACATGTATGAAGAAAATTGAGATTCAAGCTGAATTTCTGAGTATGAGGACATGAGCACAGGTTTACTCCACGGCCACAACTCCTGCCGCTCTGCAGAAAAACTGTCTTAGAAAATGACACAGGTTTTTAGATTATGGCAACAAACAGCATCATCATCATCCTCACTCAAAGACCACTGGAAACACTTTGAAAATAGATCAGAAGATGATTGGCGACTTTAAAAAGCTGCATTTTGTTTTGTGTTTGGTTGGAGGTCCAAATGTCTTCCTTTTCTGCGCTGAAACAAAATCTCTCTTCAGGCTGGAAGTAGAAGTGTCTTCATGCCAAAAACACAACATTCTTGGAATTTCAATACATGTCCAAAATCTTCTTTTTATGGATGTAAACAGGAGAAAGTGAACTTTAAAGTCTTTTTCTACAAAAAAACGGTCATTTCCTGTTCTTCTGTCTCCTCAAAGAGCCCGTCAACTGCAGACTAATGACAGTATCACACATGGAGAATAAAAGCCATCATTGTCGATTGATTTCTGTCCATCTGCTGAGGGCCCTTCTTATGCAGGGGCCACAATCCTCTCAAAGGAACAGGTGACCTTGCCTCTATCACCTGTCCGGTACCTGTGGGGTCATATGGCTTTTTCTTTGTGCTGCGTCTCCCTCCAAAAGAACTGAAGTCTGAAACAGCAGAGAGATAAAGAACAGCTCTTGTGTTCCTCGTGTTGCATGAAGCACAGAAAATTCCTCCGTTCTTCTCAGGTTAGAGCAACACAGATCCAGTTCAGGCCGACGCCTTCCAAGCCCCAACAAGAATGCAGCCGAAGCTGTTAGGCGCCTCTGATTTCTGCCTGACATTTCATCAATAAAACTACACAACTTCCCCCACAGGTATTTTCTCCCTTCAATTAGACGGAGCAGGGCTGCAACCTGAAGGTCATGCACATTCCAGAGAAAAGCAGAGCGCCGAGATGAGGCGTTAAGTCAGGTCCAATATTTCACCATGTTTGTTATAAAAAAAGGTTCTCAGTTTGATGCTAAACATGAGATTTATCCACCCTGTTTTTCATGGCAAACGGAGGTACGTTTTTTTTATCGCTTTTACTATATTAAACAGAGTACCACATTTATTGTTTAATATAGTGTAGTCAGCTGCACGGTGGGGCAGTGGTTAGCACTCTTGCCTCACAGCAAGAAGGTTCCCAGTTCAAGTCCTGACTGGGGGAACAGCACTTAAAACAGCGTCACTAATGGGGACCTTTCTGTGTGGAGTGTGCATGTTCTCCCTGTGCATGTGTGGGTTTTCACCGGGGACTCCAGCTTCCTCCCACCATCCAAAAACATGCTTCATTGGTCACTCTAAATTGTCCCTAGGTTTGTGGGTGTGTGACTGTGGCCCCTGCAACACACTGGCAATCAGTCCAGGGGTGTCCCCTGCCTTCACCCATGATTAGCCAGGTTAGGCTCCAGCAACCCCAAAAGGGATAAAACAGTTTAGAAAATGAATTCATAAATAGGGGGGGGGTTAAATTGCATGTCTTGGTTGGTCTGAAATCTAAGCTTTTCCGGGCTGGTCTGTCCTCCAGAAAGTTTAAAAATTCTTGCTCTCCTCATGCGTCCGCATGTCCTGGTTTTCCATTTTCATTTTAGCAGAGAGCTCCATTCAGCTCCGCCCCCACAGTCGGAACTCTGCTCTGCGATGCAGCCATCAGAGATTGACGTTCATTTCTCGCCTTATTTGTGAAAATAAAACATCGCTTTTGTCCCAAAAACTACAAATAATTGCCATATTCTCTTTTTTCCATAAAATGTTAATCCCAAAAATATTTAAATAAGTTTAAGATTATTTTAAACAGTTTTATCACAGCTGTACTGCAGGACACCTGAGGGTTCCAAAGGGTTCAACAATAATAATAATTAAAATAAAGAATATTTTAAAAAGTACAACAAAAGATATCAATAATAACACAAACAATTAAAAGATATAAACATAAAAGCACTTCTTCTGTTTTTAAGGTCACCAACTCCAGCTCTTTAGATAAAATGCAAATTCCGCTTTGGACGTCTATTGGTCCATCAGATTATGCGCCATTACATCCGCCAGCAACTCTGACCTCAAGTCAGCTCTGAGTTTTCATGTATTACGTTGTGCAACTCTTTTTTAATGAAAAAATGAATGAAAAAATTGTTTGTGACTCTTTGGAACATTTGAGTGTGACTGAGACTGACTTTTTGTTCTATTTTTTAATTTATTTTGTTCTTTCATTTGAAATATTAAAGATATTACATTTAATTTCTATAAATATTAAGGAATAAAACTTCATAAATAAACTGTTGGTTGTTTTTCACATTTCTTGGTGTTCTTTGAGCCTACATTCAGTTTGAGAAAAATGTTCTTTTAAAATCGAATACTGTAATATTTTTACTCCAGTCTTTTCCCAATTGGTGACTTGTAACTTGTAATGGAGTCATTTTTACAGTAAGGTATCTGTACTTGAGCTCAAATATAGTTTTCAGGTATAACTCTGTGTTTATGTTCTCCAACAAGGACATCATGCTACAAGATCATGTTAAAAAGCAGCGTTTCATTGGAGTGGATCTTTAAACAGTACTGTTGCATTCTCATCTGCTGCTCCTGGAGTGAGACGGCTCTCTGTCAAAGGTGTAAAAAATGTTGACTTTCAAAACATGTCTTCTAATTTAAAAGTCATGAGATTTTCTGCTTCCTGACTACTGAAATTCCAGCAATGAGCTTGAAAAGGAAATAAGACACAATCCAAATGTTGGATGGAGCCGGGGAAAAGAAACCATTGTTATAAAGGTGTCTCCGCCTTCAGGCGTGGGTTTGGGCCCATCTTTCCAGAGTCGGCGTGGTGCCTCCTCCGTGGAAATGCTTCATCTTAAGCATTGACGCTGCTGGTACAGGGCACCGCCAAACAGATGGCTGAGTTAAATCTGAATGATGTAGTACATGTCCCATGTGGACTTTGTCTTCCAAACATTGCCATTACTCTTCCAGTCCTCTGTGATAAATCTGAGGGGATGCAGTGGGGCATTTAGGGGGGGCAGCAGTGGGCAGAAGCAGCTTTTTTCTGTTCCTGGTCTTGCTTCAAACTCTCCGTGCTCCTGGTAAAATTTCCCATCGATTTGCCGGACAAGGCTGGAAATGCAGATGAAAAGTGCCCCACATCGAACGCTGTGATTACAGCGGCTCTGTGATTTCTACCACAGACAGCCCAACAATGAAAATAGATGGGGAGAGAGGAGGCCACCCCCCCAGCCTTACAATTTTGTGTGGAATGAAGCCCACATAATTTCCAGTGAATAGCTTCGTTATGGATGGTGATTGCTAGATGATTGCAAAGCTATTGCCACTGCTGACCCCCCCATTGAGAAACACAATGAGGGACAAAGTGGGCCATGAAAAAAATGTGACTTTTGAAGTCTTCTTTCCAAATTGGTCGAACTGTTTCTGAAACTTTGTTTCCTTTAAGGAAAGCTAAGTGGAAATCAGTTCGGAGGAACATCTGCTGGAATGGACGGGGGGGGGGGGGGGGGGGGGGGGGGGGGGGGGGTTGTTGGTTCGGGGGGGGGGGGGGGGGTCCAGTTTTCCATCAAATCCGTCTGTGACTTTGCATTTGTTAGACGCAAGGTCATCACTTTTATAAGGGATGCTTTGTCTCCAGACAGAGTTCTGTCGTCCCCCCATCACTTAATTCCTGCCACACTCTCTCTCCGTCATCTTGACGAGCTGTCTGCTTTGAAAGCAGCATCTTGGTACAAAGGCGTGTGAAGCCACCGGGGGGGTTTGGTAGCAGACAGCTAACACAGCTTACCTGCACCGGGAGAAAAAACACTCCTGTCTGCCTGAGGGCCTCGACAAGGTAAACGGCCCTCTGTGTCAGCACTGACAAAGGCCTCTGAGTCACTCTGTGTTGTTGAAAGCACTGTAACCGCCATCCCCAGTGACCGCTGACAACAAGCAGACTCTAGCAGCTGGAATCATCAGCCAGGTGAGCAGAAGAAAACCAAAACAGACAAATGACCCCCAAGATGAATTCTATTTCCAGCAGGAATCGTGTTTTATGGTGTTATTGCTGAAACCTGTGTAACTGTTTTTGCTAAAATGGTCAAGTTTTAGCAAAAAGCTGCAATACAATAAAACACCTCAAGCCTAAACGAGGCTGAATGTCTAATAAGCTCTGGGAAACCGGAAATTAGCCTAGATATGAGCAAACCAATGCATATGGCATTGCGGAATAGTACTGACTACATGTGGGGTTATGGACCCAGGACATTGGTTGTTGTTGTTGTGTTTGGGTTTCACTTCCTGTTTTATTTTGTTGTTGGTTGTACTTCCTGTGTTTCACCTCTGCTTTTTCAGGTCTCTTGACACTTCCCTCCTGGTGTGTGTTCCCTCCCTCCTTAATTGGCACACCTGTTTTCAATGACCTCATCCCCTCCTCCTGGTTATGAGTCTTCGTCTCCCCTGCGCTGGTGGTCGGGTGGTTTTTGTTCCTTCAAGGAAATGTCTACTGGTTTTTTCGAGTACTATTTTGAAAAAATGAAAGACTTTTCATTTATAATTGCCGTCTGCATTTGTGTCCGCACGCCAAGACATAAATATAAATATTGGAATTTTGAGAATTATGAAAGATTTTAAACCTTTTTCAGAACAGCTCAGATATCCACCAACAGCAAAGAATTAGCTAGCCAACGATATTTTAGTTTATCATTTTTATAACTGAAAGTAAAACAGTAAAAAAAAAATGTAATTTTACCGTAATCTTGGTGAAAAATTTCAAATTGCTTTAAAAATTGCTGAAGAAAAAAATAATGTCCTCAATTTCTAGACCCTGGTCTCTAACAAACGCCGGCTCGACTGACAATTTTTTAAAAATAAAAGCTCCGCCTACTATTGGAAGATATACGGTAATCAGAATATTGTTTTCTGCAGTTCCATGCAAAAGCTTCTGATAGAACATGTTTAAACAAAAACCAGACTGAGCGCCCCCCCCTGCATGCATGGTGCCGCTCCCTTTTCTCCCCCCATCCCCATCCCCACCCCCGTCCCCCTGCTGCAACACTGCTCCTCTTTTCTTTCTTCTTGGAGGTTCTTGCATGAATTTGGTGTTTACCACTTCTGTGAAATGTGCCTCTGAATGGATGAGCTTGTTTGAGCTTTTGTGTGAACGTATTTGTGTGTGAAAGTCACATCTCTATGCAAACAGGCGCGGCTTGTAGGAATCACCTGTTGCCATGCCTGCTCGTGTTTTGCACACCCCAGGCTGCTTTTAGCGCTCAAGTGTCTGGAATTTCATCGAGAGAATCCGGTCGATTTTCAAACCAAAAGATTTTTCAGAATAAAAGATTGTTCAGACGTAGACATTTTGCTCCTTGACCAAAATTTACAGCTCAAGTGATTGAAGGTGTAGCTGAGAGAATACAGATATTTTTCAAAATAAAATATTTTTTTTGGAACAAAACACAATAATTAATTATTTCTTCCGAGGCCCGGTGGCAATTGATCTATGGACGGGTACCGGTCTGCAGCCTGGGGGTTGGGGACCACTGTGCTACACTATTCTCTTAACAATCTAAAACAGTTAAAAACTGCACCACCAATAATAAAAGCAACTTAGCAAACATTCAAAGTTTGATGCACATTTATGTACAAACTGAAGAAAGAGCCATCATAGCTCAATCTCAATAAATATTTTAAGTAACAGAAATAGACCTACAGTGATTTATTTACTGTTAGCAGCAAGAATAAATTCATTGTTACAGTTATTCAAAGAGACCCATCCACAGCTCAGTGACTGTCATGTGAGAGTGTGCAAAAGGGAGAAGAGACAAACAATAGATGAAACACGCCCCAAAACCCCCTCACCGAGCCACGGCATCAACAATCACCAGTCAGTCCAAATCCAAACCTAAATCATTCTAAAATGGTTTTACATTTTTGCATATATATGCATTTTATTAATTTAAATCTATATAAATATTTACAAAACATCACATCTTCTTTAGACCACTCAACAACCTGCATCATTGTAGAAAAAATATATTTTCATGACACACGTGCCATGAATATGTCACTGGATAAGTCATGAATAGGGTCACTGATCACTGGCCTTTATGATGTACTACACATGAGATCCTCAGTTTTAAAGTACAAATATTTAAATTTACTATTTTAAAAATGTTTCATAAGTAACTGTTTCCAGTTTGAGAATGTTTGTGAGTCTCACATCAGGAAAACACTTCAAGCAACACAGCAAACAGAGACAGTCTGTTCCAGGATGTAAACTCCTCCCTGTCACTGTCAAATTGATAAAGATAACTCATTCTTCAATATACTCAAAAGGCCACACCCATCTTTGTATCCATCTATGCTGGAGCCCATATGCCTGCCACTGGAAGCAGACAGTAAAGTAGCATGTTCTGTTACGTCTCTATAGCAAATGGCACCACTGCCATTTCTCTGGGTTTGCCTCCAGCCTTCACTGGTGCTCCTCAGAGGCTGCCGTTGCTTCTGCCGTCCTCACACCTGCAGACCTGGAATCCAGCAAATTGTGCTGCGTGCCAATAGAAGGTGGCATGAGGACTCTCAGGTGTCAAGAAAGAAATCAAGTCTGAAAAAACGCTTTGATCAACAGCTGAGCTTTGAGGACTCACCTCACTGCAACCTCTCCAACCGTCTAACATGCTGTGCTGGAGCTGTCAGTCCTCTCATTTCCCTACAGAGACCACTCTCTCTAGTGGAATCAAAGACTCTCCACATAAGTAGCCCCCTCCAGCCTGCTTGACCTTAGAACTAGATTGGTAGCTAAGTGCTACAGCTCTCTACAGCTGAAGAGATAAAACCTTCAACAGCCTCTTCAGAGAAGATGATAGCTTTGTGCTGTGTGAAGAGCAGGCTGTGATGGTGGAGTTTCTGGGCCGACTGTGCACCACCACCCCCCTCCTCCAGGTATCAGCTCCCTAAGCTAAAAAGACCCAAAAGATCTTCTTGGGATGTTCACACTCCAGAAATACCATCTCAGCTTTCTCTTCTGAGTCTTAACATGAAACTTTTTCTCCAAAGAATAAAGAGAAGTTTTACAATTGATGAACAATAACAGTTTATCTTCTTTATTTTGATTTAGACCAAGAATACATCATCACATTATGAAACTACTATTCTCAGCTGTCATGTTTCTAAAAGGAGTTTTTGAAGAAAGTGACCTCAGACACTAGTTGGATGATTTTAAACCAGCTGTTAAAATCCAACTTTTCCTTCTAAGTGTGGTCTGACTGTTTTTCTGCTCTAAAAAGCACCCCTCGTGTAATCGAAAGTTGCGCAGGTCTCTAAATCTGAAAACTCCTCTTTATTTTGGGAACATAAAGGAATAAAGACTGCAAGGGGCATTGTATGGCCCACAAGTGCTACCTGACATGTCCTCACTGGCTGTGCAGCTGCTACATGACCCTCACCCCCCCATTCTGTCTCTGCCACCCTGGTGGTCACCCTGGTGGTCACCCTGGTCAGAGCTGCACTGGGCAAATTCAAGTACAAACAAAAGAGTTTGTTTCAAAATGGCTGATTTTCTGTTGGTTTATCTCCATAGCAACCATTTGATGTGTCGATTGTGTGGGGGTGACAAACAGATCTATGTCATTTTGAGAAGAATTGGCAAAAGTAAACTTTGGATTTCCTTGGTAACAGAGGCTTTGTCTTAACATGGCCCACATTCCTAATATGTTCATTTATTAAATTGGTTTGTTCAACGTGAGGCAAGAATTCATATATTAAATTTTGACAAAATTGGGGTAAAAAGTGTGCGAGTAACACGGGAATGCCACTTTTGCAAGCTCGCCATACTAACGTGGTTCAAAAAAAATAAAATATTTGAATTTTGAAAAATTTGATTTTGAAAAAAAAAATGTTTCCAACATTTTTTCCCAAGTAGCTTCCCAATGATGCTTGAGGAGCTATGAGGTGAGAGATGAAGGAGTTTAATTTTGTAGAAGGTACTTTTTTGGTCTTTTTTGGGGGGAAAATTCAAGATGGCGGCCTCAGTTAAAAGGTTAACAAAACTTCAGTTGTGGTTGTTGACTTATTATGGTGGTTTGCAGAAAACTTCATGAAGATCGCTCACACAAAAGTTTATTTTCCCATATTGTTGGAAATGTGAAAATCACCAAATTTTACACTTCGCCAAAAAAATGGCCACCAAACTGTAGGATCTGTGGCCATCTCATAATAATTTCAAAACTTCCTTTAGATATCTCCAACACGTGTGTTTGGGTTTTGTTAGTGGATCTGAACATGTTCTTTGAGCTCCACTAGAGATTTATTGTTGGATGGTTTCTCCCACTGTGATGTCATCATTTTTTGGGGGGTGTCATTCACTGTTTGTTCCAAATTCACTTTCACCGGGTCCTTGGTGTGTGAAACTTTAGGGGACTTTTTGAGTTTGTGGTGGTGGCAAAACTTTGACTCAAACGCATAGTGAGAAAGAAAAACTGTGAAAATAATCTGGTCCCTGCAGTCCAGGACTGCTGCTGCTGCTGCGGGACACAAATATATATGTTTGCTTATTAGTTATTTAATGTCATGTTGGTGCTCAGCCCTCATGAGATTACAAAACCCAAAGGACAAAAGAAATAAACATTTAAGCAACAGAAACATCAAATATTTACTGTACTTTTACACAAAAATGAAGCATTGTGATAAAATGAGCTAAGAAATGATTTGAGCTCAAACAAAAGCTGGAGTCTGTCTTTACCTGACACCTTTTAACTTTACAAGATTAATCAGAAACTCCTGTTTTATGTGGTTTCATGATTATAATGAACATATCTCCAAAGGCAGATTAGACAAAAACATATCAGGACTCAAAGCATCTTTTATTAAACAGTTTGTATTTACTTAAGATTATATTTCATCATTTCTGTGTGTATGATTTCAAACAAAAGGTTTAGTTTAATGAACCTTTTATTACAACTTGTTTTGAAAAAGGGAACTGCAACTCTCTAAAAATGACCTACGTATATTTATTAGACAGATCTATTTCAAGAGTCAATCCAGCCAATTCTGTGTCTGAACTACTAATAAATCTCTTCTGTAATGGAGGTGTAAATGAAAAGTGTGATAAAACCCATTCCCACAGGCTTTTCATGTTGAGCACAAAGGTGTGAAATGATGATGCCTTAAAGGGAAGCAGATAAATTGCATTGATTACCGGCAGCTCCTTTCCTGATCTGTACAATGGGAATATATTTACGATTCTTTCCCATGTATGTTCTGATGTTGAGGAGCTGCAGCCCTTCTTCCTCCGTCCCTGTCTGTGTGAGCCACCGGGGTAAAAGCGTGACAGGGAGACAGTAAATTGTTGTGCTTGTTATCCCGCGGCAGCTGAAATCCTGCCACGCAGCTGCAGCTCAGCCGGCTGACTGGGAGCTCTGCAGGCAGCAGAAACGTCGTTGGGAAGCTTTTTGTCCGTCTGCTCAGACAGACAGACAGACAGACATCCTCTTTAGGGCTCTGCTGCAGCTGAGACCTGCTGGGATTCTCCTCAGCCTGGAGGAGAAGCGACGGGACCATTGTCCATAACTCAGCTAAATCCAGCTGACGAGAAGAGGACTTGGAGCACTGCATGGTGCCATAGTGTTTTTAGCTATTGTAATAATGGCAGAAACACGCCTGACATCATCAGGTTTGGATTTGGATTGACCTTTAATAACTCATTCGTTTGTGAATTGTTTTGAAGATCAGAAGTGACAGAAAAATAAATGTGGAGATCATCAAAGCTCATGTTTGGACCCTCTACAGCTTTGAATTCTTTAAACGACAGACGCGTGAACACAAATGTTCATGAAATGTTGGAATCTCCACATTGGAGGACGGAAATAATGTGTTGAAATGTCTTTGCTTGAACAAAAGCTAAAAGAGGAGTTTCATTTTTGTTTCAGTGAAACGGCTGAGAATCTTTAACCCTTTTTTCTACTCAGATTTCCTCGTTATTTCATCTTGTTTTAGTCACGCGTGTGAAGATGTCTGACAATTACTTGTTTCATTATCCAACAGGAAAAGTGCTTTCATTTCTCTTGCTGCTATATTGTCCAACAGAATGTCTGGTTTGGTCTAAACAGTCTCTACTAAGTCTATGTGGAAATAAACGTAAAGTGGTTCAGATGGATTCATATTTTGAGTTTTCTTCCAGAACTTGTGCTTTGTTATAAACATCTCATGTGTAACCTGGAACTGTCAGAAAGAAGCTTCTTTAACTGATGCTCAATTTAAGAATAAAAATACTTTTAGTATTCAAATACTTGGAAAAATGGCTTGTTTTAGAAATTACAGTAAAAGTCCCTGAAAATAAAAATATGGTGAATATAGTTTAAAACGACAAACATGCTTTAGTTAGAACGAGTGGTGACTTATGGATCTCCGCAACTGCCTGGAGCTTCAGAGCGGGTCTCCCTTGGCGGGTCCTGGCTCGTACCTGGGGCTGGGGTGGGGGGATGCTCAGAACTCCTGGGTGGTGGTGGGCGGCTTGTCTGGGGTGGTGGGGCTCTCGGGGGTGGGGCCCCGCGCTGGACCGCCCGGCGCGGTGGGGGGGCTGCTCTCCTGACTGGGATGGGCCCTGCGCTCTGCGCTTCCGTACCTCACTGCGCTCGGGTGTTGGGGGCCCATGTGGTGGTCCTGCGGGCCCTGGTCTGGATCCTTGGCCGGACTACCTGGCGGGCGGATCTCCTCCGTTGACCCCACAGTATGGGTGCGGGGGCGGGCCCTGGTCGGCGCTGCTGCCTCGTTGGGGGTCTTGGTGTGGGGATGTCTGGGAGCTCTCCCTCCTTTTTTTTCTTTCCATTCCTTCATCCACTTCAGCTTAACATAACATTCACCTGAGCACAGGCGTCGGCTCACCTTTGCACCTTCAAATAGTCTGCGTGTCAGAATGTAATGCTTTACATGTGTTGGTTGGTATGCACAAGTGTGCATGTGAACTGGTTGTGGACAAGTTTGTGAACACTCTTGGAGCCGGCAGGTATGTTTGTAACAGCTGAGTGTGTGGACAGGCCCCACCCATTTTAGACCAACACTCACTATTGTAATGGGTATAAGCTTCAGCATTTTGTTGCCTGTAGACTTACAACTCTACCTTCCCTTTCCATTAGTCATCCTCTAAAATCTATAACACCCCCCCCCCCCCCCCCCCTCTCTTTTCCCCCTTTCTTTTTCCGTCCGGTCCAACAAAAAGAACACAAACAAAATTAATATTAATAAAGTTTCGTTTAAATTACAAAAGGGGCTTATACCAACATACATTTTGTGTTCCCAATGATTTATAACCCCCGATTGTAAGAGTAAAATCTGTCTAATGCAAGAGGCTCCCAGCTCATATCTGTTTGCTCAGCTGTTGGACAGGACAAGTTTAAAAAAAAAAAAAAAAAAAAAAAAAAAAAAGACAGAATCCCTTATTCTGGTAATTCTGCCGTCATGGTAAATGGCGTTTACTTATATAGAGCTTTTCTACCTTCACTGAAGGCCCAAAGCGCTTTACAGTCATTGTCCCATTCACACATGGTCTAGACATGAGGGAAGTTGGACTGTTAAAATAGGATACATTTGGGGGAAAATGTATAAATATTTTTAGTTTGAAGACAAACAAAAAAAAGCAATAATTTTGTTTTATCCTTTAATTTCTCAGTGACAGTGCACAGTAAAACCATCACTGCAATGAGCCAGCACTAGAATAAAATGGTCTAATTTAAAAGCTTAAAAATCACTAAAAAGAATGTACAGTGAAAATACAAACATAAAGAATGAAAAAACTCACTCTGAAAATGCATACCTTATAAAACATTGAAATGAATATAAAATACATACAATTGCATAGATCAGATGAAGGAATGGAGGCACAGAGATGCCTTTTGGCGTTATCTTTTGAGCATTTGCATTATTTCTGAGTTTTTCTGAGCTTTTTGTTCTCTTGGTTTTGTTTTAGTCGTTGTTTCTGTAGCAGTTACTGTGATCCCTGTTTTTGCTCAATAAATGGAAGTATTTGATCCTTTACTAACCCGAACTCTTTGCTTTTCTTTTTAACATTTGAAACAACAGAGAGAGAATGAACATTTGAGTAAAGAGTTTACATTTTCTATCAACCCATATTCCTTTGACACTTCATTAATATATCTGGACCCCCCATCCGTCTCTTTATAAGATGATGTGACATTCTGGCATGTTCTGCATTAGTTTGCCTGAAAATGATTTCAAATGAAACAACATGTACTGAATGCTGATGCTTTAGAGCAAAACAATCCACCTTAATATTATTGGCTGGTGTTACTCTTTTCTTTCCTTTTTGAGAAATGGTACATTTTCCGAGTTTTCACTGTCTTCCCTTTTTTGAATGACAGTAATAAGATTTGAAAACATGTCCCAGTTTGAAACATGAGGCAGCTTCTGCTGGACATGTGTTTGCTGTTGGGCTGCAGAAGCTGCAGAGTTTTCAGCCAAATCCTGGACATAAATAAGGGGACAACTAAGTGAATCAGCTGTCTCTGGAGGCGGGGGCTTCAGCGTCTGGGCCCTATTAGCTGCTTCGTTCCCCTCCAGACAACAGACATGAAAATCTCTTTGAGTCCCTGCAGCTCTCCTGCGAAGAACGCTTTTTCTCCTGTGCAGTCAACAAAGCCTGCACCAAAAACACACTTATTCACAGAGCTGTCCTCAAAAAAAGAGCAGAGGCGGACCTCCACAGCGAGCGTCTGTACACCCAACACACTCCAAGACAAAAACCTCTTCATGTCTGAGGAGCAGAGGAAACATCTAGACCAGAAAAAACAGATGGATGAGGCCTGAGTGATGTACAACCTGACACCTCCACAAAGAAAACATCGGCCACCCGGCAAACAAAAGCCTCAGACGGAATTATGCAGCTTTCTCTTTCCTCTCCAGAAGGTTATGTTGCCACCGGTTCAAAGTGGCAGCAATCTTTTTCTCCAAGACGAGCGGCGAAATTCAACATCACTCCACACGTTTGAAAGTGTTGATGAAAACAGTGGAAGACAAAAAGCCTTTGACTTTGTGCAGCATGGAGGGTGTGATAGCTACAGGGATAGAATAAAATCAATATTCTGCATTTATCTCTGCATGACCCCCTGTGAAATGGACCACCATGGTTCTGAGACGGGCCTGACATTAAGAAGAAGGCATGTGAAACTTCAAATGGTAGAAATGATTAAAGCAACATAAGCAGCTGGTCCTTCCCTAAAGAAAGGTACAGAGTCACGTCTTGTTTGCTGGAAAGCTTTTAAACATTTTAAATACTACCCCCGGTTGGGTGAAAGTGGGACACAGACAACAGCATGGTATGTTCCAGTTTTCTTTGCCGATCTTGAAGGAACACTTAAAGGTCAGATGGAACATTTCATGGGACATGAAATGCCTCAATCATAGGTTGCATCTATTTGCTTCAGAGTGCATGACTCCATAAAGCAGCTCTGTGCATCTTCCTCTTCTTCATTACAAATGATGGAGCTTTGCTGCCTTTCCCTTTTCTTCTTCAGTATCTTTGAAGTCCCACTCTGATCATCTTCTGATGTATTTTCAAAGTGTTCCCAGTGGTCTTTGAATTATGATTATGCTGTTTTTAGCCCAAATCAAAAAACCTGTCATTTTCTACGACATAGAAAATATCCATTTTCTACAGACATTCATTCATCTTCTATGCTGTTTTGTCCCTTTCGGGGTCATGGGGCTGCCAGAGCCTAGCCCACCCACTCATGGGCAAAGGCAGGGGACATCCCTGGACTGGTTGCCAGTTTGTTGCAGGGCCACAATCACACATCCACACCTAGACCTTTAGAGTGACCAATGAACCCATGAAACATGTTTTTGGATGGTGGGAGGAAGCCAGAGTCCCTGGAGAAAGCTCATACATGCACGAGAACATGCAAACTCCACACAGAAAGGTCCCCCACTGGTGATGGTTTGTCGGGTCCCTCATTAGTGGGGCCACAAAAATGGCGAGCAATATTGGAACTTTCCATCCGTAGTTTTGATCCAGATTCCAGCTCAGACAAAGAAAACAAAGACGTGCAGGGATCTCCCGTGGATGCAGGAGCAGGGAGCTTGTTGCCCGCTGAATAGCTTGTCACTAGTAAAAGCTTTTTCCAACAGCATTTCATTATCTGCTCCTGATCCACAACAATTTGAAAAAATAAATATTCAGAAATGTAATTTTAAGATTAATTCTCTTTATAGAGATGTCTTAGATTAAGAGAAAAAGGCTACAAGAGTCGAAGAGTGTGTGTTATTTAGGTGCTGCCAGCAACATCTCCGATGTTAAAGGGTCAAACAGCTTGTTGATAGAACATTTGAAGACGTTCTCCTGCATGCACACACCACACTGGGGGATTTTGAGCAGAACACTTACTTTTGTCCTTGATTACTGTAGTTGTTGTCATATGACTCGTATCCCTGGTCATCATAGGCGGTTCCGTATCCGTCATCATATTCCTAGAGTAACAAAAGAACCCAGTTAGAACAAAAGAATGAAGTCATAAATGTAGACCCCCCCCATTCCTTCTGTGCAGCTGATGCTCGTCCCAAACTCTTTTCTCTGTGAGCTGAAGTCACTTTTCTTGTGCTTGTTGTCGCCTCACAGTTCTGACAGCATCTGAGGACGGCAAGCTTCATCAACACCTCTGAGCTTTGAACTTCGGTTGGTGTTTTCCCAATCTGCCCCCTCCCACTGAGTCTGACGCTCTACTACGAAAACGTCAAAGCATTTCTGCCCCACAAAAGCTCCAACCCCTTGTTACACACTTCTCATCGCTCACACACCTCGTGGATAATTCCAGTTTGTGAGCCGGAAACAAACATCTGGAAGGTTCAGTAGCAA
Source organism: Oryzias celebensis (assembly GCA_014656515.1). Taxonomy (NCBI): domain Eukaryota; kingdom Metazoa; phylum Chordata; class Actinopteri; order Beloniformes; family Adrianichthyidae; genus Oryzias; species Oryzias celebensis. Next base: position 22,004,589 of record BNCR01000011.1, on the reverse strand, counting down.
CAGAAGAAACGCTCATCTAATTCTTGTTAGCGCTCTAATTCCTTATTGCATTTGCCACATGTTTGACTTTTATCTTTAATGCTGCAGACAGAGTTTGTGTGGCTGTGAGAGGCCATGACGCAGCGAGCTTCTGTCCCTCCAGTGTGCAGCTTTAGATGATGTTACTGGAGAACACATACGTCTCTGGAAAGGGTCTCACTAGCAACACTGTAAGATTAGCTGATGAACTGACCACAGGAACAAGCTTTCACAGGTTAATAAAGATTCAGTTCAAAGCTAAAGCTGTTTTGGTAAATTTGAGTCCTAAAGGTTTTCAAACTTTTCTTTAAAGCGTACCTTTTTAATCAGGAAAAGTTATTGAGATTTTTCAAAAGATGCAGAAAAAACAAAAAGCCGGACAATCGAGCAGACAGAATTCAACAAAAGAATATAGAAATGATTTGAACCCTGAGGGTTTGATAAAAAACACGCAAACAGAGATGAACTAATTTAATTTCAACATTTTCTTTTGTGTTTTAATTTCATCACATACAACGGCTGTTTCCTCGTTTCTGTTTGAGGATTTGAACCCAGAACCAACACCAACAGTGAACACTCCAAGGGCTGTTCAGCTGAAAGAGATCCTGCAATCCACTGCAAATGCATGCTTTTAGTTCAGAATACGTCTAAAAATCTCTTGTTTCTGGTGATTCAAAGTATTTACAGGAGAAAAGGTGTTCTCTCTTTGAGTTCTTTTGCATCTCCCTCACCAGCTATGAAACAAGTGTGCAAAACGCACACAATGCAAAAAAATGTCAAGAAAAAAACGGCATTTTGTGCACAATTAACTAAATTCCATCCACTCCCTCCATCATTTTGCACGTTCAACCAGAAACGTGCTCAGAAAATCACCATTTGTTTTTGTTCACTGTCAAGTTCTCACTTTTTTTTTTACACATAAACATTGAGCAGGTCAACATCTTTGTCATTGGCATTACAAAAAAACACATTTGAACTCAAATGAAATCCTAAATAAACCAATCTCTCCTGGATTTTCTGTGAATTCAACCAAGTTCCACATTTTTCTCAACACTGTCCTGTTCTGTCATATATGTTAGCTCTTCCTCTGCTCTGCTCTTGTGATGAATACACAGAGGAGTTCGGATCCTTTTGCAGCCGGGAGTTTATTAAAGACCTAATCAGTCAGGGGCAAAGACAGGACAAAGTCAGAGGTCAGGCCAGAGTCAGAAACGAGAGGCGAGGAAGAACGCCAAGAAAACAAATGCGTCCAGTCTGAATACACCCTTAGAATTTAATTTGAATTCAGTTTTAAAAACAATCATGTCTCTACCATCAACACAGGAACATCGTTTCATAAACTGATTTAAATTTCAAAAACACATTTACATATTCAATTGATACGTTCGGAACATTAACAAGATTAAAACTTTTTCAATCTACTTTTAAATTTAGTATAGACTTTTGAACTGCAATTATATGTGACCAAAATTTAAATAAATTAAACTAAATAACGGCTGCACGGTGGCACAGTGGTTAGCGCTCTTGCCTCACAGCAAGAAGGTTCCTGGTTCAAGTCCTGGCTGGGGGAATAGTGTCACCAATAGGGGGACCTTTCTGTGTGGAGTTTGCATGTTCTCCCCGTGCATGTGTGGGTTTTCTCCGGGGACTCCGGCTTCCTCCCACCATCCAAAAACATTCTTCATAGGTTAATTGGTCACTCTAAAATTCTCTCTAGGTGTGGATGTGAGTGTGTGAATGTGGCCCCTGCGACAGACTGGCGACCAGTCCAGCGGCGTCCCCTGCCTTCGCCCATGAGTAGCTGGGTTAGGCTCCGGCAGCCCCGTGACCCCGAAAGGGATAAAGCGGATCAGAAAATGAAAAAAATGAATGAACAAAATAAAACATACATACAAATAATAGGAGAAATTATAAGATTTAAAATATAAATTGATTAATACAGTTACAGTTAAAGCCCACAAAATCATAAATCAATTCTAGGAATAATATTAATGTTTGGAGGGTAAAACATAACAAATACTAATTCATTAATAACTCCTTCGCTTCGTAGCCAAAAATGTGTTCCCTAAACTCGTCGCCTCAGCTGTGTGTGGGAGGAGCTAGCAGCTAATGGTTGTAGTCTGATTACTACTAGAGCTGCATCTGTTGATCTCATTTACAATCCATGGGAGACACAGATGATGTTTAGAGATCAGGTTTATTTATTTCAAAGAGTTCTACCAAAACATCAGTGATCACGTCTCCATGTTTGGGTTCATAGTTTCCCTTTAGCTCCAGTGAATTTCTCTTCTGCTACTGAGTCTGATTGATGGTCACTTCTGCTGCTTTTCTGTCTCTCCCTGACCGAGTTCAAATGCTTTCTGTTGCGCATTAACATGAAAGGGCAAAAATAAGAAAACATCATAAAGTTCAGGAGGTCTGATCAGACTGCTTTCCCATCCAGCTTTCCCTCTGTCTGGCTGTGAGCTCTTCTACCAGGAGCTGTCATAGTGAGCGTGTTCATTACAGCTCCATAGCTCCTGTGACAGACCCTCTAGAGTGAACCCGCCTTCACCCAACAGTAACCGGGATGGGATCTGGAAACCCTGCTGCCCAGAAAGGGAAACAGCAGGTTAAGAAAATGAATGGAAGTTCAGGAGAACTATGGATCCATCCACCATATTGGATGTTTTCTCCCCGCTGTCACTGTAAACATCACATCCCCAAAGTTGAGTTCCTGATTGGTTGAAGAGACACAGCCACATCCCCAGAGTTCAGATTTTTTTAAAACTCAATTTGTTTTGTTCCCAAATTTTTGCGTCGGCTGCTCAGTTGGCGGCGCAGAACCTCAATTCATGTCTAAACCATAGACTTTAGTGCATGAATCGCGCTCGGTGTGTAAGCATCTTCAGGAGGCAGGACCATCACCTGAGGAAGGCTAACAGGGAAGGGGGTGCCAGCTGTGACAGGTGCTTCAGTGGGGGTGTGGCCTGCATGCTGTCGGTGCTGCCACATATATTTGAGCAGAAGTCATTTAAAAAAAAACTTAAAATCTAGGATGATTCTGAAGCGGTTTATTCCAAAGTCCTTTTTAACAGCTTCAACCATCTCTTTGTGAGCTAAACAGCCTTTACATTCCAATGTCAGAGGATGGAAGGAAGTCTGAAACATCAAAGGTAAACTCTGAAGCAGCTAAATCAGGATGGGAGCATGAAGAACATGCAAACAACACGCTGAAGGTGGAGACCTTTAATGTTCTGCATCCTTTCACAGAGAGGGGCTGAAGCTTGATTAAGCAGGTTAGAGTGCATGCTGAGACCTCCACACCAAAAAACCAGAGAATCCATAAAAACTGCAGTTCATCTATACTTAGCTGTTAGCCAAAATGCTGTTAGAAGATGTGTTGGAACCGTTTCTGCTTTTGCCAAGTTTTTCAATTGAAGCAGGAATCTGGAGCAGCAACAGGTGCTCCCAAATGTTGGTGCCTTTTTCAGGATAGCACCCCCCCCGCTGTTCATGCAAGGTTCCAGTTCTCCATCATTACAGCTGCTGACACTTAAACACCCTCAGTCCATGCAAAGGTCTTCTGTCTGATCCTGATCTTTTCCGTTCATCACGTTGAGCAGAACCTAAAAAGTACAAATTGCACTTGCTGAAAAAAAGGATCCTATTTTAGACCTTTTGAGGCAATTAAATGTAAATACTTCCAATAATTTCCTGCAGGGGGCTGGAAACAGAGATCATGGCAGTTAAATCCATAAATGAGGTGTTTAGCCGCGCTCCAACTCTCAGCTCTGAACGAACAGTAAGTATAAGAAAAAAAGACGTTTCATTACAGTCTCACTTGGCTGCAGAGCAAACGGATGTGGAAAAGTCAACATCAAACATCTGATTGTGTTTGAAGCCAAGTATTCAGCAGTTAATGACACAGGATCATGAAATGTTTGCTCTGAAAAGGCAGATCTAATTAAAAATAATGAGCTGTGTGGGTTGCAGACGACCAGCACCAAACCTGCAGCACCGTTTCAATTCTACTGTGCTACAAGTTACGGTCACAGCAGTGCATAAAAGGGCACAAAATACCCTCTTCTTCTACTGGATTATTTTAATCATTCATTTCATTAAAAAGAGAATATAACTTAATATTTTCTTTTAATACAAGTCAGACAGAAAGCTTTAACGTGCAAAGACAAGTTTCTGCAAAACAATCATTGAAAAAGGAAAGGAGGGAAGGAAGACTCCAAAATGCTAGTGATAAACCAGACTTAAATGTAGCTTTTATCTACACACACACACACACACACACCCGCACACACACACACCCGCACACACACACACACCCGCACACACACACACACACACAAACACACACACGCCCGCACACACACACACACCCGCACACACACCCACACACACGCACACACACACGCACACACACAAACACACACACACCCGCACACACACGCATGCACACACACACACCCGCACACACACCCACACACACGCACACACACCCGCACACACACAAACACACACACACCCGCACACACACACACACACCCACACACATGCACACACACACACACACACGCACACCCACACACAAGCACACACACGCACACAAGCACACACACAAAACCACAGAAGCTGCAGAGGATTCTCAGAGTCACCTTCAAGGACAGCAAGACAGGAGCACATTAGACACCCCCCCTTTAATGTGCACACCATTTCAGCAGCTTATTTTATAGCGTCAGCGTGCACAAAAGTGTTCCCATATCTTCTGCGTCAGCGAGGTCTATGCCAGACAAAGATTCCAAGCACACTGTGATACCTGACGTTCAAACTCTTTAGAGAAATGTTGAGGATTGTAGTCGCAGTGGTCGATGGTACAGACTGTAGCAGACACATGGCTGGAGAACCTCTCTGGCTCTGTAGCGGTCACTCTGAACCTCTGAACAGAGCTGTGACTCCAACCAGGCATGGATCGCCAACCTCGGAGATCCACGATTTTGAGTCTTGCAGGAAGTGCTATGGTGACAACTCCAATACAGTTTGATCTTTCAGGTCTAGTGTTCCCTCTCTGGTTGCAAAATTCCAGCTTGATGACCTGGAGTTGATCTCAGAATGGACAGCATCTGTCACTTCAGGAACATGGGTTTGAAATAGACGTCATTCACTTTTCCTCAACCCGTTGTTTCTTCACTAAACCACAAACCTTTTAAGTTTTTCTTTAAGTCCATGAATTGGCCCCTCCTTGAAGTGATTGAGACGCGATCAAAGCTGGGGGAGAAGGCGGTCACTGTTAACGTGGTCTTAACCTTGTTAGTGGCTCTTTCGGGGAGCTGTCCCCTCACACTAAAAAAGACACATTAAGGGCTGCATTAAACTTTAACAATGGCCTGTTATTGGCATTTATCTGAGCAGCTACTTCATAATTCAGTTACACAGAGCAAAGAGGAGAAACATGCCTGTTTTGTAAATGACACATTCTTCGCTCTGAAAACGCAGAGCAGACGTTGATGGGCGCAAGCTCTGACAAGCTCAGATGTGCAGCCTCCTTTTAGAGTGCCACAATGCAGCCGCAGCCATGTGTTTCCAGCAATAAACAGGATTACTGTGACGCTGAGAGGTTAATGGAGGGGGCTGGTGATGAAACGGCGGGCAGGAGGAGCGCAGCCCCCTGAGTGAGTCTTTCATTTGTATGCCAGTCCATGGCTAAGAGGCGTGTTGTTAAAAGATAAGGCCTGGCCTCCGAGGCCACTCAGGACCGACTGAGGCTTTGGCGTGGCGTGCTACAACAGTGCTATCACAGCCGCTCCTCTGTGCTCTACAACAGCGCTGTAACAGACACGAGGGCACAGCGTTCAGGCTTCTGCTCCCTGCAGCCTCACCAATATTCAAAAGACTTCACCTGCAGATGCTCCTCACATTACTGGCCCAACATTACACACTCCAGCTGCTGGCAATAGGTGTGGTGAATGCAGCTGAAGGGAGCAAATGAAGGAGATGAAAGACAGAGGCAAAGCGCTGTTCATCCCCAACAATGTGCCTGCTCCAAGACAAGCAAAGCCTCAGAACAATAAAGTAACACAAATCCCACATATTGCTCTGTAGAGAGCAAATAATCCAGAGGTTGCAACCCTTTGCCATTAATCATGGTCTAGGTTTTCTAAAAGTAGCTTTTTGTCATTTCTTCAGCTCCTCCTGCCAGCATTTTTCAGAAAGCTGAACAGGCTGGAATCTGCTGGAACTGTTTTGCTGCAGGGTAGAAATAATACTCACACCATCAGATGGAGAATGCCAAGAATCTGGGCCTCATGCATCAAGTTGAAGTATCACTTCCTTGTGTTTTGTCTGACTAATCCCTTTTTGCTGTCCAGCTTTCACACGTTTGGTTTGGATCTTAGGAGAGTTTTCTACAGTCTGTGCATGTTTGCCAAGCATAACCTGAGGAGAGCATGATCCTGCAAGCATCCATCACTGAAGCCTCTGTTTCCTCCTGGCAGTCCAGTATGGAGACAGGAAGCCCCGCAGCTGACCTGAGCGCAGAGTCCACACACTCCTGCACCTGGACATGATTTAAAGACCAGCTGATCAACTGAGTCTTCATGAAGGAAGACTCAAAGCTCCTAAAAGAACATACCAATGGTTCCACCAAAATAGATTCAGCTCTACTACGGTGGTCTGGGGTTTAGCATTATTCCCATTCTCCCAGTCTCAGGAGAGAGCCAAAGCATGAACTGATCATTTGAGGGTGCTGTTGTCTGATATCAGCTTTGAACATAAAAAAGCAGGAGGTAGGACAGCAGCCAGTCCTGATGATCACGTATGAAGAAATGTCTTTCTTTTACCCCACAAACTTCTTCATGATTCCTGCTTGACGTAATCCCATTCCTGACCAGATTACTGGTCCTTGTTGGAAAGGAGATTAAGACTCTAGTAAAGCCAAAAGTTAAAGACAGCTAAAATGGTTCATGACCCGGAAAGCCACTAGAAATCCACAAAATCTGCATTATCAAACTCTTTTACTAAAAATGAATACATGTGAACAATTCAAGCCTTTGTCCCCTGTAACCCTAGAGGTGCTGCAGGTTTTTGCTTGTCCAAGGCTGTAGAGGGTTGTAAAGAGAAGTGACCACATCTTAAGGGGAGCACAGGTGTGTCTTGCAGTTTCCTTGAAGCTTGTTCAACCACTGCAAGGAATGGAAATGGAAATCCAAATGGAACGTACCATTATTGTGAGTGTGGTAAGTTTACCGTGAAGTATTTGTAAGGGTGATGGCACATACGACATATGGGTCATGATGTTGTACGAAGTTCTTACGTCACATTCTAGTCCTTAGTGAGGTGTGAGTACTGGCTTCTTACTGATCGCACACAAATGCTGCATGCATGGGGTGTGTATGTGAAACGTAAGTGCCCGTAGGATGTCATTCACTCTAATTGTCTCATTTATAACAGTCAGCCTGAACTTAAGAAGCCTGCACTTATGCTGTGAGCAGCACCAATATGCCCCTTATGCAGACCGCAGGATTTGGAGATCTAAAAATGAAAAATCTGTCTGTCTCATCTACTTTATCCTTACCTGCTGTAAAAGTGTTTGTTATGACCTGTCGCCTGCAGCTTGTGCGTAGAAAAAAATGTGAATGAACATGTTCACTCTACGAACTCACTAAACGGTCTAAGACCTTGATATTTCATGAGGGCCACCTGCGTCCCCATGCAAATGTCACCATTTTTCACCCGCAGACAGCCCATATCCACCTGTCCGGCCAGGTTTGACTAAGGCTTTAGGACCCACATCAAATAATTCTCAAAATCCACGGGAAGAAGCTGATCAGCTCAGTTGGTTGAGTGTTGGTTGGCACACAATCAGTTCAATTCCCAGGGTGTGCAATGAGCTTCATTCAGTGTGAGTCCTTGGGAAAGACCCTTTGCGCTACTGTCCATGTAGCAACAAGGAGGCCTCAACCTGAGAGTCTCTATGCCCGTCCCCAGCCCATTTAAAATACAGGGTTGTTTCAGGAAAGGCATCCGGTATAAAAATGTCTGCTACTGCACCTGTGCATATCGGTGAAAGCTGATTTACTGTGGCGAGTCCAGAGGGGGTGAGCCCAAAGGTGAACAAACAGGAATTCTAGGGAACTCTTGATAATTATATCCAAGACTTAGAAATAATCTACTCATTTTATTTGCACATTTTATTTGGAGCAAATTTAAAATGTCTCATCATATTTTAGGGGTTTATAAAACTCTATTTTATTCCAGAAACTGAAATCTTTTCTCAGCCAGAATGTTGCAGAATGGAGGTTATATCAGGTCTTGGAGGAAGTCTTCAATTTATATCAGACATCAAGGACAAGATCTTCACTCTGACTTCATCATAGTTTCATTTAAACCCACTCAAAGACAGACAGATCCAGCTTCACAAAACCCCAGCGGTCTATTCCGTATCAGAGATGCTGGAAAGATGACGATCTGTCACGCTTTCTCGTTTCTACAATGAGAAATATGGAATGTTTAATTTCCCTCCAGTGGGATTTGCTGCAGGTAAGACAGAAATCTTAATGTGCCTAATGGATTACATCAAATGAGATTTGGCTGCCATCGTGGTAACCATTCAAGACAGATGGGGAAGCCAAGATTGGATCAATGGATAATAACATTTTCTGCTATTTTGTTTGGTAACAGTTGGATTCAGAGTAATTTACTGCTGATTCATGCAGAAGCTTGGGGAAAAGTGGATCAGCAAACCAAAGGAACAGCCACAGTCCAAGCATTTATGCTCATCCAGGGTTGTTTTGTGTACCGAGGCGGAGGAGAATGTGGTTTCTCTCCAGCTGGGTGGGTGCTGTGGCCTTTTGACATACATTTTCAGCCAGAAAGTATTGAATAGATGACAAGCAGAGAAAATCTGTCATTTCATTGGTGATTAAAAATGGCTGTTCCTCAGAGGCTGGCAGAGCGCACCGACCTGTCTTTGGGATTCATTCATTTTGAACAAAGCAGCAGTTATTCAGCCGACGATTTTCAGCAACGGGGCCAGATTTATCATGCGGCAGATGTTGGGGGTCTCCTTTTTCCTCCCAACCAGACGCACAGGTGCAGGAGTCGGGGGACGCAGTTTACCACCGTGACAATGATGGGAAACAGCTGGCCCACGACTCATTCTGCACGACCTCCGCACACTTGATTTGCGACCTCGGAATAAAGCTGTCAGACGTGGTTATGGGGGCTGCGGGGGCCAGCTTCTGTCCTCCTGCAGACTAAACGTGTGTCTCTGGGGAGTTCGCTCTGACAGTCCAACATATTTATCCGTGGCAGCAGCTCCAGTCAGGTTTAAAGAAGACGGTGCAGCGAAAGACCAACGACAGATCCACATTCCTTTCGCATGCTACCCGGGCTCACACTGCATGCGGTCCGGCTCCGGAGCGGTCTGGCTACGGTCAGTAACTCACACTGATTGTGGTTTGCTTGCGATCCTGCTGCAGACAGGCTCTGCTGCACACCTCGTGGATCTCTGAACTCAGGTAGGTTGTCACGAGAACCCGCCATTAAACATGACGTCATTATAAACAAAGCCTCACTCCGCCGGGATTATGGAGTTTATTCACAACACGTCTTTTTCTGCGTGATCCTCTTGAATCAATGGATTTACAAAGGTAGGCATCCGCTGAAATAGCACTTGGAGACCCCCGTGTCAGCAGAAATGACTTTTCATGTTACGTAAAGACTCCAGCGTCTTCACCGCGGCCGCGCCGCAGCCAGACTGCATGCAGTGTGAGCTCAGGGTTAGTCTGCGTTCTCATGAACATGGATGCTCTCGTGGGTCATGAATGTTCTCATGTTACATGCATGTTCTCATGATCCATAATGATTGAAATCATATTAAGCCCAACAGTATTTGCTCTTTGTTGTTCTCAGTGTTTTTTATTAACTAGTGCTGGTGGTGTGTGACGGGACAGAGAGGCATATCCAATAAAAAAACTGGAATCAAAGAGCAAAGTGTCTTTAAAGAGCGCCACATGATCAGTAGATGATCAAACTGAAAGGATTTGTTTGATGATGACTGTGACAAGTTGTGGACTCAGATTTAATGAGGGTTACTTCCAAGCCACCTCCTAGAAGCAAGACTCTGATGTCTGACAGCAAACGCCTCCGAAGAGGACTCGGCTCTGGACCGTCTGCACTGCCTGACAGAGGCTGGAGATGCAACACAAAGGTTCTGTTTCAGAAAAAAAACAGGTGTTTTCTTCATGAGGAGATTCTGAAGATGCATTTGGTGAAATGGCGTTTTTAGCTTTGCAGTCACTCGTGGAGCTGTCACAGGGACACAATGAGGCATAAAGGCAGCAGATCATTGTGAGCCAGCTCCCATCAGGACTTCTAATAATCTGGATGATGCTATCAGAGTTTGGTCGCTGTCGTCTCACTACAGACCAGCCAGAAACTGATAAGAAGCTTTAAAATCCAGATCTATGAGCTTCCAGATATTCTCATTCAAATGTTGATTTTGACTTTGAACATCAGGATGGCACATAGACTATCAGTAGAGAGTAAAAATGCTTGTCTCTTGATGTTAGGTCAGGAAGCATCACCTGATTAACACCTTCACATCACTCTACTGCCCCCCCACCCCGTTCTCTCTAGTTTACATTCTGCGTCCGGCTCCCAAAGAGAATTACCACGAATGGACCGGCTCTGAATGAAGTACTCACATATTCACCGTACGTCTCCTGCACTATGGGGGGGGCTGGCCTGTAGCCGGCTGCGGGCAGGGCGCCTCTGGCTCTCTGGACCCCTCTTGCTCTGGAGGATGGAGCCCTGCTGGGAGGGGCTCCTCTGGGTGCTGCTCCTCGAGGAACGGCTCCGTGGAGAGGAGGAACTCCTCCACGAGTCCTGAGGAAACACAAACACTCAGGTTGAACAATCAGTTATAACATTAGAGAGGAACAGATGAAAGAGAGTCCAGCTTTTCCTTTTCACACAAACTGAGCGTTCTTCTAAAAGAAAAAGTTGTTCTTCTCATGGTTTGATGTTTTCCGTTTCAGCTGCTTTCTCTGCATCTGTATTGAACTATTCAGACTTAGGGCACCGGAAGAAAAAAACAAAACCCAAATCGTCTGACTTATGGGGACATCAGGGAGCGTGGCTGAGAAAAGACAAAAGCACGAGTGACAGAAGATTCCTCTTCCAAAATCTGCATTTTTATTTCAGATGCAGGTCAAAGAAAGAAAGAAAGCCAAAGTGTTGAGTCTGAGCATCTTTCCCGCTCAAAACCAGAATGCAGTGTGTGAGAGGACCTCCAGACCGTCCTGTGGGACCTTTGAACCCTGATACTAAACTAGACATATGCTAATCAACAGCATCATTTCAAACCCAACCAAATATTAGCCCAGTCCCTGTCAGACAAACACTTCATCTATGTGACCTTGATTTTTTCTAAAATTCTGGAGAAAAACAAGAAACTGTAATAATCACTGAGCATGTTTTACTCCTAAAGCACAGAAACAGCAAAAAGTGTCTCTGCAGCTGTTTTCCTCAGTAAGTGAGGGAAAGATGCAACCATTGATAATTCAGATGAAATGTGTGCCGTCGCAGCCTGAGCAGTTGATCACACAGGGAGGGGCGTATCTGTGGAGGGTTTGTGTCCTTTGTCCCGAACAAACATCCAGGCTCTCTTTGCTCCACATATTAATCATTTGGTTTAAAGTAGAAAAAACAAGAATAAAATCTCAAAGGGAAAGAATACGGGTCATTTTAGACCCAATCCAGCCCTTTCACTGCACTGTATTTATTGTACATCTTCATCAGTGAGGAAAACTTTCTGAAATGTCTGAAAGATCATTTAAAAAACTATAAATGTAATGTTATTCTGTAACTGGATTTGCTCAACATTTGATTTTGGCAGATTAGCCAGGTCTCAGAAGTAAACCCAGCTCTGACCCGTTTCCTGTTTCTGCCCTGATTTCAGTGAGATGAAGTCAAACTGCTCTTTGCATCTGTTGTTTGTCTTCAGAGCATAAAAGTGAACAACCAGGAAAAGGAAAACTTATAAATGAAAACATCACTTTTTAAAGCAGGAAGTCAATTGTCTAGGAGTTCCTTGCTGTGATTCCGGCTGAGGTTTGCGCGTTGTCAGCACCGAAACAGACAACGCGGCTCATTGTTCTGCTCACAGAAGAAGCTGCATAATATCACTCAATCTTGTAAAATGTATGAAACCGCCCCCACTGCCACGATGAAGGAGGGGGGCTCTCATTTTTCAACTGTTTCTATCTAAGCAGGGACGGACAGGATCTTCGTGTGTTGCTTGTAAATGTTCCTGAAAGAAGAGCCTGATTCCAACCGCAGGTTCCTACGCTGATTTCCTGTGATTGTTCACGGAGCTGATGTGACCTGCAAGCGCACACCTGTCCATGAGCTCTTTGTTTTCACAGAATCCTCTTCAACAGGAAGTCAGAGCAGAGCCGCTGAAACCATCTCTGGCTGCCTTCCACTCATCACAGTTCTGATTGATAAAACCTGAGGAAACTCAGATCTGGTGGCATTTGTGCTGAAGAGCATCATGAAGACGATTCAGCCTTTGTGACTGGCATGCCGCAGGCCTCGCACTGAAAGCTTTTCGCTCTGAAGTCTGTATGAAGAAAACACCTGCAGACAGTTCTAATCTGAATCCAACTGAAGCTGTCCGGTAAGATCCTCCACGACTTCGTTCCAATGCTCACATTTCAGATCAAAAGCACACAGTTTGTGAGCAGATTTACAGACGAGGGACATCAACATTTACAGGATCACTTCAGGTCAATCCTATGAAAAACAGAGAAGCATGAATGCAGATGGAAAGATTTAGTGAGATTTCTGCAGCTTTCTCTGCTCAGATGACACGCCCCCGCCTCTGCTTGTGACGGCGTGGACGATTGTGAATTCTGCTGGAATGAAAAAGGTAATCTGCTGTGGTCAGTTTAGCACAGAAAATTGTCTTTTCAGGTGGGAAAATGGAATTCTTTGTGACTTTGTGGGAAGTCACAAAAACGTCTGCGGCTGGAAAAATCACTTTAAGATGATTTTTGTGGGAACATCACAGGACACAAATTTGTAATATTCAAGCCACAGAAATATATGGGAGATTGTTCAGTTTTTTTCAGAAAAAGAAAAGGTAAAAAAAATATATAGTTTTCTGGGAAACAGAATCATTGCAGGATGTAGAGCTCAGGTCTGTCGTTTTTACAGCATCCTTTCTTCCTGATGACAGAGCTGCTCAGTTGTCCACCAGCTGCTGAGACTGCTCATCTGCAGATCTTCAGCTTCTAAGAGAGAAGGATCTATGGGAAGGATGTCCTGAGTTTGAGACAAAACTGGCGGTTTCTTTTAGGAATGGGTTTGGCCCATACAAGTGTAACAAATAGATATTTGTTACACAAATCCAGGAGACAAAACCCTCCCATCCCTGAATCCCTGAATCCCAACCCGGAATCCTCTTCACTTCCATCCAGAAACATGTCCACGCCATGAGAAGAACCGGCCATTCCATCTGAACAAAGAGCTGAGCTAATCATTCGGCAGACGTCCAAGCAGTTAAGAAAGGCAGAGGCACCTTCACGTGGTGGAAATCTGCACATCTGATTGATCTGATCACTTTTCTGATGCAGTTTTATGATTTCTTCAGGTGTTTTCTCTTTTTCTAACAACATCATTCTAAAGATTTTGACAAAAAAAGCTTAAACCTAAAGAAATGAAATTGCATTGTGTTTCTTAGCTTCAAATAATCTGACAGGTATTCGATGAAATCCTGAACTCTGTGCAGATCAGCAGGAGTGAACTGAAGAAAACATGTTTATGTGTCAGGTGTCAGTATATCTGCTGCCTGAGATTTATCCAGTCGCATGTTGGTTCACCTACAGGAAGAGCGTTCCTGAACCTTAACACGTCTTTACAGCCTGTTGGGCTCAAAACTTAGAGATTCATTTATGGCGTTTGTTAGAAAAAGAGGAAAAAACGTGATTTTATTTTCCACTTAATGTCAATTTTTTCCAGAGAAACTGGAAGCCTTTCTTTTAGAGAAATGAAATCCAAAATAATCCCAGAAAGGTGAACTGTTCAGATTATTAAAGACCTCTTCAGGTTAAATACTTCTCGTTTAATTAGAAAACATTTTCATCCTTATTATGAATTGCTATTTGTGTGGATGTGAGAATACCCCATGATTATCACATGAAAACCTGCTGATCAGATATGTAAAAGAATTCTGGTTCTGGGAGTTTGGGTTCTGAACTGAGGTTCCTGCTTCACTCCAGCAGAAGTGAGCTGCATGACTGAACGCCTTTCCATACACTGCTCCACATGTCAGAGTTTGGTGTGAAACATCACTTCTCTGCAGGTCCATCATTATTCCAGGTTAGCGTCTGCTGCTCTGCCTGACTTCCATGTAAACAGGAAATAAAAACACCTCCATGGAGGCAGCAGAGACACCAAAAATGTGAGGAATAAAAGCACAACCGCTGCCATTGTAGGTTCAATGTGGCTCCATGTTTTGTCCGACGGGAGGTTCCAGTCAGGGCAGCACAGCCCGTCCTTCCTCTCCCTCTGCTCAGACTATTTTCAACAACTTCCTTCTCTTGCTTCTTAGAAATTTAAGCCATGTGTTCATTACGTCTCAGTTTCAATTTTGTTGATGGACTCCAGATTAAAAATGAAGAGCCCCTCCTGATGTATGTAAATGACAGTTCTCAAATGACCTGTGCATGCATGCACACCCCCACTCTTTAGCCTCCGTTTGAACAGGATAAGGGGCGGAGCTAAACCTAAGAAGTGAATTGGGATTGGAACAGGGTTGTAGCCCACCAGCTGCTTCACAGCTGATCTGAACCTCAGGTCTGCTTTCTTTAGTGCGATCCACACTAAATAGAATGTAAAGATTGTATAAAGTTTACTGTCAACTAAGGACTTACCCTGAAACCTGAAAAGCAGCACCATACCATGATGCCCTCTCCACCATTTCTCAAAATTAGCAAAATGCTGACAGGAAGGAATCTGAAATATCCGTATTTTTCAGAATAAAAGTTCATGTGGCTCGGTGAATTATTGCATGTGGGACATCACATCTCTACGACGGTGCACTGATGATCCCCCCCCCCCGTTCCGTTAGAACAGCAAGCCGGTGTGAAGTTTCTTGATTTGTAAAGGATTTTCCTGTTGCAGACCACACTGAACATCACTGAGCTCCTCACAATGACCCACCTTATAGCTGTAACAATGGCTCTGAATTCAAATCTGTCTTAATTCTGCCGTGCACGTGTTAAACACAGGTCATTTCTCTAAAGTGAGGGGAGGGACAGATGACAACCTCTACTGGAGCAGAGAGAGCAGACCAGCTCTTTTTACCAGCCTTTTTATGGACTGCCGCTGATTGAAGATGACAAATGTGTCCAATAAAATCTGTGCAAATCTTTTCTGAGACAACCTTGACTGACCGAGAGCTGAAGTCTGATGACACCACACAGGATGAGGAGAAATGTTTCTGACCAACTCGGATAAGGAGCAGAAACAAACAGCAACAGCAGCAGATGCAGGGCAGGTTACCTGGGGGGCCCTGGAGCAGGGGTCCCTCTTGCACGTGCAGCTGACTTTCCCCTGACCGACGGCACCTTGGCATCTTCGGAACCTCCATTCAGGTACGTGAGCTCCTGCAGCTGGGCCTGCCGGATCTCATCGTTGTAGTCCTGCAGACAGAAGCGTGGTGTTCACAAACCCCCTGACCGTTCCACTTCCACTGGATTAAATGACAGGCTTCATCTGCAGGGCTACAGCCCAGGTACTCTCTGATGACTGTTCTTTACAGGACGGCCGAGTTCCTGAAGCAAAATGTTTCAGTTCTGCCCCGAAGAATATCCAGTTAGATTTGTTGATGACAGTTGATGTCAGTCAGTAAAAAGGTTTCGCTTTTATTATAAAATGTTTGTGCTTCTGTAACAATGTTCTATATTTGTAGAAAAGAAATTGTTTGTCTGTAAAAAGAATATTCACTTGTCCAAACAGATTGTAAAAACACAGTTTTGTCCCTGTAATAAAGAAAGGTGTGCATCTGTAAAACACTTTAGAAAATGGTTTGCCTGTAAAAATGTTCTGACTGTGCGTGAAACGTCACCCGCGCATTGATCTACAACGATCAGCAGCCTTTCACTGTCACCCAATCACTGCAGGGCTTCCACCTGCCAATAGGATCCATGAAATCCATGCAAGGAAAAAAGGAACATAAAAAACATGTCTTCACTCTACATGGAGGAGAAAAGACAAAATGGAAGACGCCTGAAATGTAGTAGTTGATGTTTTCACTAAGACACTGTAAATAAAGAAAATCTGTTATAATTATTTTTCATGTAACTTTAGTGGTATCTTCCATCCTTTCATCCTGTCTCCTTCATATCCCTGTTTTCCAAGCATGAATATCATCTGATTGACAGGTCTAAGCGGCGCACCGATCAGGTGACAGTGAAAGGCTGCTGATTGGTTGATTTATTGAGAAGCAAAAGAATTGCACTTGAAACTTGGGTTTTGTCACTGTAGATCAATGCATGTGCATGTGCATGTGCATGTGACATTTCACACAGCTTTATAAGTACAGACAATACTTTAAAAATCTAACTTCATACATAGATCTGACCTTTTCTTCTGGTGTTGTAAATTTTTCCATTGGGTCAAAAATAATTCACAAACGCAGACACTAAACTCCTCCCACTCTGGTGAGCAGCCAGATGGCGCAAAACTACGAGTTTGTGACACGAAATGTCTGCGTTACAAGCAGCACAAGTGTTGTATCTCTTTGTCAGATCTCACTCTCCTTTATGTCCAGCCCAAACCTAACAGATAAAATACATTTTCATAGTATCTAATAGCCTCAAATACAAAGGGGGTTTATACAAATAAACAACATTTGTGTTTAAGCATCAGATACCTCCTGTCCAACACTCAGGGTCTCAGTTTCTGTTTGCTCAGCTGCTGCGCTGTACCGGTTAGGAAAGAAAAAGACAGGCTTTGGCTTCAGGGCTGCAGCCCGGGGAATATCTGATGAATGTTTTTTACGGGACGGCTGTGTCCCTGAAGCAGCACAAAGTTTCAGATCTACCCCGTTAAATCCTCACTGGACCTCAATCTGCATTTTCCTCTGATGCTGTTGTTTTTTCCACTGAGGTCAAACATAACAATTCACACATGTGTACACGCACATACATATGCATGGGCAAACAACCACGTGCATGCATCTATATAGACGTGAGCCCAAACACACAAAACATGAATGCATGTGCACACTCACGCAGACACACACGCCTCATCCAAAGGCTCTGACAGAAAAAGTGTGACTTAAAAAAAGAAATTGCTCTTTGCTGTGAGTGACCGGCTTCACCGTGGAAAGGCAGAAAATGAGTCGAGGGAACCAAAGAGCACTTTCAGGAGATTCAGGATGTGACAAAGAAACATACTGAGGGAGATTGTGTGTCTGTTTGTATATTTGTGTGCAGACCGGGATGAGAAATTTCTTGATCTCCTCCAGAGCGTGACCCATCCGTGCGTAGGCTTCAGCCGGTGGTGCAAACACCTCGATGAGGACATGCAAGTCCTCGTTCAGGTGGTGGTACTTCGCCTCGCCGCTCTGCCGCAGCTCTTCTTCCTGATGGAAAGGGAAAAACGCCGTTTAGTTGCACAAATCATCCATCTCCAGAAAGAGAATGAGTGAGCTGTCACTGCCAGGAATATTTATTGTTTTGTTTTCCAGCAAAGATTTACTGCAGGGAATTTTTCCATAACTGTTAACATAATGAGTTGTGATGTTTCCGTGCTGCAGACTTACAAACCGGCAGACACAATATTGATGTGCGCTGTAGACGTCTGCAAACAGGCAGTCCTTAACCTCCTTTCAATTGCAGCTGTCACAACTAACTGATAGCTTTTGTCTACACTAAGCTGCCACTTCACAGCAAATAAGGCTGAGCACACACCTCCAGTCTTCTCCATTACTGCTGCTTCTGATTTCATGTTTGCAGCTGCTCTAAGTAGAAAAAGCCAAATAACCCTGATTTGGAGGAGAAAAGAGACTACACCTTAAATTGTTGTGATATTCTTCCAAAAAAGTGAGTGGCCAAATGGAACAAATAACCAATGATGAAATACTGATTTTCATGTGTCATTTAAAGCTATTTTGTATTTATAATAATGACATGGTGTCCGCTAGTAAAGCGGTGTCTTAACTAAGTCTCCTAGGAAAGCTAACGGCATATGTCCCAGTTCTCTATTTTTATGTATTTTTTGAATAACTTTAGAACATCATCTCAACCAAATAACCAAAGATTGATTTCTTGAAGGCTGTATGTTGTGTCTGCATCTGATCAAATGGTAGAAACTTGGACACTGTAAACCATTTGATACTTGCACAGACTTAAAATCTTGTTTCTATACATTCTAGGTGGATTTTTCTTTTTTTTGTTTGTTGCTTTTTTTTTTTACCTGGCTTGAAGATGCTTTGACTTCTTTTTTCTCTATACTTTTCCAAGCTTTTCTCTAAATCTGCACAGTGGAGATTGTTTTGGTCTCATTAGCAGTTAGGATCTAGAAATAAGGACATTATTATTAAAATTAGTCCAAATAATTTTGCTCCAAAGTCTTTATTATTGAAAAACCTGATTTAAGACTCAAAAAATGACAGATTTCACTACAATTTTGGCTCTTTTTCAAGGATGTTTTTTCAAATTTTAATAATTGTAAACAAGTTAGACTGGTATTCATTGTCATATTTTGAAAACAAAAAATTAGATTAATTTTTTAGAAAAAAAAATATTTTTAGGTTTTATGAGAATTGACCAAGATTCATTTTGTTCTAAAATGAGATGTTTTCAGATATTACACCAGCTTTTTTGTCACTCTCATCAACATTAATCACAATTAGGTAATTAAAAACTCAAGAACATAAATATAATTTGCTTAGATCTAGCAAAGAAAAGTCTTCTTTACTGGGTTTCAAAACCTCCTATTTGGAGTAATTTTATGTCACAGTTAGCTTTTTTTACCCTTTTTTCTCAGTTTGAACGTTATGCAAAACTCCATGTTTCTAGATTTTGAGATCTTATCGGATTTCTTGCTGAGTTCTAATGACTTGCTGCATGGGCAGATCATTTCACTACTTTCTAGTGATTAAATGATGATTACTCGCTCTTAGCTTCAACCAAAGCCTTTTTTCAAACATTGTTATCATGTTTGTTATTGTTTGTGGAATAACTTGCATGGTTTCTTTGTTTGTTTTAGTTTTTTGTTGTGGTTGTTCTTGTTGAAAAATAAGTCACATTTAAGAAATCTATATTTTTACGATTAATTCATTCTATTTTGCAGCGTGAAGGAGCGGTCAGAGGACACGTGTGTGTAAATGAGTTTCCAGGTCACATTCATGGAGTTCACCACAGTTCTTTCAAGCAACAACGTTTAGTTAAAATGATGTCTTTACTTTCAGGCATTACATTTCTATTCACTTCCTTCAAAAGCTGAAGTTTTTGCTGACGTGACACAGCTCCTCCAGAGTCACACGGAGTTCTAGCGTAAACAGACGACTGGACGGCTTCCACTCCACAGAATCAGGCCAGTCTGACGTTACAGATGCAGAGAAATAGGGCAACAAAAGCCTGAAATGTCTTCCAACACATCACACAAAGGAACCAACAGGTCTGCCGTCCCAGTTTTCCTATTTTTTAAACAAAAACTGTGGAAAAATCCACTCTAGTGCCTCTCCAGTGGCAGAAAGCTCTTCTTCCCTTCACTCTCTGCAACTCTATGCAAACCATTGTCTCTGATGTCACCTAATTATAAATAACCTTCTTTTAGGAATGCTTGTAGTATGTTAATGATATGTTAATTTCTCCCATAAATCTGTGCTTTTCCTTTGCGGATAGAAGAGCTGCCGGTGTGGGGAAGAGTGCGAGCAGGGGGTAGTGGGGGGGTGGATCTGTTCTCCTGCTCCATTTCATGTGTTTGCTGCTTCACTTACTGAGGTAAAATGTACAAAAAAACACACAGGCACAGGGTGATGTTTCATTTGTGGACTTTTTCTCATCAGTACTTGATAGTTTTTATGAAGCACAGTCTCTTCAAAAGACTGTTCAGTGGGCTCTGCAGTGTCTCAGAGATTCACATGTGTTGACCCTCTGTGCCATGAAGAGAGGAATAAAGGATCTAGCAGAGTACTGAAGCAGCAGCACACACGGCAGGTGATTACTGATCGTCATATCTCCTTACAGAATCTTCCATCTTTGAAAGCATGTTCAGTCTGCTAACAGCTTTCTGCTCAGACTCTCTTCAAAAGGGAATGTCTGAACAAACACTGGAAGAATCTTGTATTCTGTCTGCATGACAGGTGATGCATTTACTGAGATAAACTGCTCTGTGCAGACATGTTCATCTGCTCTTCTGACAGCCAGAGGAGCTGAACCACTAGAAGATGCTCCTCTTTTTAGCGCACCGCGCAGGCGTGCGTGCAGCCCCACTATGAGCGACACCTGAGAGCTTCCACTGTCCAGTCAATGCAGTTCATCATACGCTGTTTTCATCTGAATTCAACATTTAGGCAGCATCAACCCCCCAGCAGAAACACCAGTGCTGCTCTACTCCTCTCACGATAATCCTTAAAACCAAATCTGAAACCAGGCTGGTTTTTTGCTTCTGGGTAACTGCAGCAGCTCAATGAATCAACATGGAATCAGGTCAGCAAAAAAAAAAATACTTAGAATCAAAATAAATATAATTAATACAAACAAATAGGTAAACAGGGAAAAATTAAAAGAAAATACAGTTTGAGATGTAACTGAAAGGACTAAAACAGTTATTATTTTATTATTTTATCATATATTTATTATGTGTTTTATTCAGCTTTTTGAAAAATAAACAACGAAAAAAATTAAATGATGTGTGAAATTGTGCTGAACAAAAATCCAACAGTGTTCTCTAATTATTGTATGTAATGTTTAATTTTCCTTTCAAACTATAATATTTGGCACAGAAAAAGCATGTTTTCCCCTAAAATAGTTTCCAAATGAGATTTAAAAAATATCTCTCATATTCATTTCTTTTCTTTACTTTTTTTGTTGGCATTTGAAAAATCTACTGTTAATCTAGTGTTAATGAATCTGAATTGCAAAACACCGACGCCGCTAAATCATTCTGCTCTGACAGCAGCAGGAAAACAGCGGTGCCATAACCAGGCGGTCTGACTCCGACAGCTCGCAGCCTCTCAGGCTTCCTGCATCCACGCTCCTGTCAGCAGCTGATCAAGCCACAACAGGAGCAAATATTTGTGCAATTATTTCTCCTCTCTGCAAAACTTCCTGTAGTAGTTTAAAGAGGAGTTACAGAACGTTGTGTGGCTTTACAATTCATGCAAACATAGTTTCATGACATGTCTTGCACAGGGTGAAACTGTAAATATATATATTTTTTCCTGTCAGCCAGGTGCCACCCTGAAGGACAGAAAATGCATCCCAATATAAATACATGAGGGTTGTTAGCGACTCCGAGATTTAGAGGCCATTAAAAGTAGCTTCTTTTTTTGGGAAACAAATTCCATTCAAGTTTTATCTGATATGCAAAGAAAAGATGAAAATCACAAGGAGACAGATGTCTTGGCTCGCACCAGTCAGATCTGAAAGACGCTGATTCAGCTGCTGAACATTGAAAATAACAAAAAAGCTGAAGAAATCTCGCCTGTCAGAAAAAAAAACTGCTGTTCAGCAGCTTTTCAGTCTGAAACTTTCCAGAACTACCGTGTGGAGACATGTATCACACAGTGAAGCGTAGTGGAGGCAGCTGTGATTGGTCCTAGCCAGTGACGGTGCTGAGTCAGCGCAGGATGCTGGACACAGTTTCTGCTACCACGGCTTAGAAGCCAAACAACGAAAGAGATCCCTCCACCATGCTGGCGAGACAGTTCCTGCTTCTTCCTTGAGAAGACGGAACTTCTGTTTGGATTACGGGATTAGCGTTGAGCTTCCCCCTGCTACGTTGTTGGATCTACTCAGCGATTGACTGTGACTCTCTTCTCACAACAGTCTTGGACGCCCTCTACAGTTTGGAGGACTTTTCTGGCTGTCAAAATAAACTGCTTTAATCTCTCCATCCTGAGTCATTGCATTTCAGGGTCCACCTTCATCAATTAAACCTGAAACCCTGGTAGGTCGAACAAACCCTTCTGCCCCACTTCTTAAAAAGGAAAACCATTACACCAGTTTGCCAGTCCAGTGGTATTGAGGTGTAAGCCAAGACAGCATCCAATGTACTCCTTCCATCACCCAACAATATCCCACAGGTCCCCACCAAAAAACGGTCCCAGCAGGAAACTGTCCTTCCCTCCTGAGGTTCCAGATGGTATGTCAAGCCTTATGACAGACTGCAGACACAAGGCTGCAGGTTAAGCTTCCAGACATACACACAGCTTGTTATAAAAACCAAAAACTGGTAAGACTGAAGAAGAAAACTCTACACACCTGTGATTCAAAAGTTTTCCAACTTTAAATGAGGAAGCTTTTTAATATCCATTTTTGCTAACATGTACTTAATGGTGATTTTAGGCTTCACTTAGCAGATATGAAACGCATCATCCAGAATAATCCAAAGCGGAGGATAGATTCAGTTAGTTATAGTTTTGTGATGACTAAAGAACTGGTGTGGATGCAGCCTGTGATGGAGCTCCATGCGTACATCCTGACAAAGGCCAGGCATTCAGCGATGGACACGCTCTCTGCTCCAACTCTTTCAGCTGACCTGACTGAAGCTCTTGATTTTGCTAAAGTGTGTTTTATTGTGAAACATGAATGCAGACATGGCAATGACACTGGCAGTCTGCAGTTTAGTTTCATGTCTGTCTCTTGGAAGGCAGAAACATTCTTGGTCGTCTCAGTTTGGATGTGCACACGCTTGTTCAGCTAAAGCAGATCCAAAATCATGACTCATTTCTACTGTGAAATCTGTTTTAAGAGCAAATGTTGCTTTCAAATGTAAGATTCCTCTCCAGCAAGCTCAGTTCATAAGTATGTAAAAGGATTTAACAAACAGACATGTTTGTGCATTAATAATCGAGTCCTCTGGTCCACAGACTTCAGCTATGGTTTCAGACTTCAGTTTCAGAGAGTCCATCTCTGTTTACGGTCTATGAGCTCATCAGCAAAAAACACATCAGTCTGGACTCTGTAATAAGTATAAGTGGACCTGAAGCTATGTTCAAACCACCCTTAGTTATGTAATTCAAAACTCTTGTAAAACGGTCGCAAAAACTTGCATACCTAAGTTTTTACAACCGTTTTCGGTTGATTGCAAATTGAAAGTTAAACAAATTTGTTAACCAAAATTTGACCAATCAGGGCCTCAGATGTAGTAGTGAAGTCTAGATAGCATCTCCTAAAATCCACATTTAATTCACAGAAGTACCAACTGTTTGAAATTTGATCGTGGAGGGAAATTAATAACCGCCAGCAAATCTTCCGTGTGTCAGAGAAAAGCTATGAAAGAAAAAGTCTGTAGAAAGATTCGCCAGATTTGCACCACTTTGACATTTCAAACCAAACCTCTTCCAACTGTAGGTGGCGGACGCGGGCAAATAAACAGCAGAAAAAGAAGCCCCTCCCTGTTTGTCAAGTGTGAATACCACGGACAAAAAGCACGTTCAAGGAGGCTCATTTAGCAACTTTTTGAACAAACGTCAAATGCCCGGCATGTCAGAGCCATGTTCTTCTTGCGCAGGTCTCTCATGTCACATGTCTTTAACACCAGGGACAGCGGGAACTCATCCTTGAGGTGCTGACATGGAGATAGTGTCAGGATGGAGACCAGATCAGCATGCAAAGAACACATAACACCTGTCCTGCTTGAAAGGGACAAGAATGTCTCTTTTAAACAACTTTTCATGAAAAATAAAAACCCACCATAACTTTGCTCAGCCTGGTCTGTTAGCCGCTTTGGGAAAGTCCTTTTCTGGTGCTGCAGCAGCCTGACTTTAGAAACATCCACATTTTGTTGCTGCCCGCCTCATCCACAGTTCACCTGATTCCCAGAGAGAGCCCTCAGTTTGAGGGGAAACCTCCATGACAGACCTGTTCTACAGGAGGAGCCACTCCTCATACTGATCACAGCAATTTAAAGGGATGGAAGAATCATTGCTTCTAACAAGTGACCTCTGACTGACTGAGCCAAAGAGATTTATTTCCACTAAATGAGTCCAAAGTCAAAGCCCTTTAAAGTGAGCCTCTGAAGACTCTCATATCCACAGATTCCTACTCACACTTCCCACTTTTGTTGAAGCCATTTTCAGCCCGAGTGTGAATTTACATGAAAACAAAACCATCAATCCAGATAATGTGTTGTTCTGCGTGTGCCCTGCTCTCCATCTCCTCGCTGAAACAGAGCGCCGGCTTTGAAGGATGTCAGCCGTGTTTGGTGATCCCCAAGATCATTCTCATTTCCATAAACTTTGAAATTTGTTTTCAAGCTCTAAATGTTTTTTGGCAAAACTCTAAAGCAGCCGAGTATCTCCAGAGCTGTCAGTCAATTTGAATCTGAGGCACCGAGGTGACCGCAGACGAGCAGATTAAAGCCAGGAAGCTTTGGATTTGGTTTCTGCAAGATGTGACGATGAGAGTTTTTAAAATCAGCAACTTTAATGATTAGGAGCGAGCAAATTAAGGACATAAAGGAAAGCCTAATTAAGATCTTTTTAATAGTTACGAGGACAAAAATCTTTTTCTTTCTCAAAAGAAAAGATAACAAAGAGGTTTATCAGAAAAAAAAATCTGATTAAGTGAATTAAAAGAATTTTTTGAGCAAGCACTTCATGAAGCCAAATAAAAACCTTATTAAACCAAAAAAGAAAGAAACTGTTGAGAATCTAAAGTACTGATGTCGTTAACTGAGAGGAAAAATGTCCATATCTTTAAAAAACACAGCAGCACAGCGGGACTGACTGAGGTTACAAGTGAAATATCAGACAGCAAGGTTACCTTCTCTTTGTCCCTCATGGATCCTTTTCCCAGGATGGACATCTTTGTGAGGGTGTCCTCCTGCAGTCTCTTTAACGAGTTCCCACGCGGCCCCAGGAGTTTGCCCACAAAGTTAAACTGCAGCAGAAAGAGAGGGTGAGGAGAGAGCCTCAGTCAGAGTCTGAAGGAGACTTTGTCATGTCACTCTCCCGTGACGCAGAGAAGGAAAAAGCTCAGGTTAGGAAGAATCAACTGCTTCTCATCTGTGGATATGACATAAACGTAGAGTAAATCGAAAGCAAATATCGGATCTGTTCAACAATGAACAAACAGTGAAGGAAGGAGTGGACTGTGCACACACACACACACATACACACACACACACACATATCTGAACATCCCTCAAATGTTTTGTGAACCAGAAAAAGATGTGTCCTCTGTTACGTCATCATGAACTAGTATCATGGAACAGTCACGCATGCTGGTGGTAGTGTAATAGTGTGGGACAGCTTTGTAGCTTCAGGACCTGAAAGATAATTCCTGAAGCTATCATCAGCTTCAGATTATCTGGGATTGTTAAGAAAGAACAGGTAATCATGTTTGGATATTTTGTACAACTGTTGTTCAGTTTGAATAAATAAAAGTTTACATTTCTTGTCAGGTTTGTACGACTGAATTTTTCCATTCATCCATCTTTTAAATACACTGAATTCCTTTCACCAGGGTTGCTGGAGCCTATTCTACATTGGGTGAAATACGTTCAGCCACACACACATCAGGAACAACCTAATATACCTATGAAGAATGATTTTGGAAAAACATGCAAACTCTAAACAGAAAGGATCCAGCTGGGATTTGAACCTGGGACTTTTTGCTTTATGTGTAAGGGCTGACCACCACACTACCATCATCACATAACACAA
Source organism: Oryzias celebensis (assembly GCA_014656515.1). Lineage (NCBI taxonomy): Eukaryota > Metazoa > Chordata > Actinopteri > Beloniformes > Adrianichthyidae > Oryzias > Oryzias celebensis. Next base: position 21,978,668 of record BNCR01000011.1, on the reverse strand, counting down.
CGTCATCCATAATATCAGTTTTTCAAGGAACAACTAAGACCACAGGTTTTATGAATGTAACTTACCACTTCTCAAATCAACAATTTAAAAATCATAATTTTAACATCAATTAATATGAAAAAAACGTCAAAGACTTTTCACTGCAGATTTGATTAAACCTGGTTCAACATTTTCAGCCATAAATCTGATTCTGTCTTTTCTTTTTACTGTTCACAGAGCTATTTCTGTTTTCACTTTTTATTCATTTAAACATAATTACATTTTTTCAAAGCTGATTTAAAAGAGCAGTTTAGTTGACTGTTTACATTAGAATATGCAGAAATATGGCTTTGTCAGTAATTTGTCAGTAATTACCAAGTATTTTCTGTCAAAATGTATAATATTTCTGCAGTGTTTTAAGTGATAATGATCCATTTCTGCGGTCGACATCCTTTCATGTTGTTTCCTTTGTGAAATCAATACCTTCTCCCTGGAGGGTTGAGTATGTATATTAATTATCATATCTTTTAATATTCAAACATTGAACTTGACCATTACCCCCCCCCACCCACCCGTAACTAGCAGGATAGTAATTGCTTTGTTTTCATGGATTCACAGACCCATGAAGGGGCCTCTTTTCCTCTGAGGTGTCCTTTCTATTGCTGCCTCATCACTGAGTGAGGTGAGGGTTGCAGCAGTGGCCCCCAACCAGTGGGCCGCCACCGGCTCGTGGATCAACCACCACCAAAATATATGATTATGTTTTTAGTCCCGAAAATCGTTTATTTTGGAAAAAAAAAAATAAAAAAATAACTTGAGCTGTAAAGTTTGGTCAGGGAGCAAAATGACTACGTCTGAATGATCTTTTATTCCGAAAAATGTTTCAGTTTTGAAAATCAACCGGATTCTCTTGATTACATTTCAGCCTCTTCAGCGCTAAAAGCAGCCCGGGGGTGTGCAACACCAGAACAGTTGTATGTAGAACTTTCTTTGCAAATTGATAAGTTGCACAGAGATGTGACTGTCACGAACAAATCTAATCTTTTGACCGGGTCATCAAGGTGTACTACAGGAATAGATTCCCGGTCTGCTGGGAACCGTTCTTTATTTCGTTCTTTTGTCCTCTCTCCACTGAGTTTCACACGTTCACATAAAAGCTCACACAAGCTCATTTCACAAGCTCACAAGCTCATAGATGCACATTTCACAGAGGCTGTGAACACCCAATTCATGCAAGAAGCTCCACAAAAAAAGAAAAGAGGAGAGTGCTGCAGCGAGCGGGGCGGGGGTGGGTGAACAGGAAAAGAGAAAAGGGGAGCTGCGCAGTGCGTGCAGGCAACAGCGCAGGCAACAGCGCAGGCAACAGCGCAGGCAACAGCGCAGGCAACAGCGCAGGCAACAGTGCAGGCAACAGCGCGGGGGGGCGCTCAGCCTTGTTTTTGAGTTGTAGTCATGAGTTTGAGTTGTTCTAAACTGTTTTTGTGTTGAAATGTTTCAACAGAAGCTTTTGCATGGAGGTTCTTAAGTAATCAGATTACTTTGAAGCTCCAAGTACCAGGAGCTTTAAAGTAATCTGATTTGTTTTTTATTGAGTATCAATAATAGACTTGTTGGTGACATTTTGTTACTGAGATGATCTTAGAATAGTAAAAACTCACTAAATACACTGGTTTTTAACCACTCCTGACACCACACTAAATGAAAAGGTCTTCATTATGTTTCTGTTTTTTGTGTTTGTTTTTTATTAATCCTCCAAAATGCACACGTCAGCTGACTGAGTGAAATGATGATCAAATCTGTTGTCAGAACTGTTTATTATTGAGTTTAGAGCACATGTTCTCGTTCAAGTCTACCGTTTCTTTGTCATTGCACCCCCTGGGCCGCGGTAATCCTCATGGGTTGACCGGTCTGCAGCCACAAAAATGTTGGGGACCACTGGGTTAGAGGAAGCAGCAGCTGCTTTTGACCCTCACTGTTCTGTAGACCCCCCTGCTGCATCCTGCAGCTACTGCTGGGTCTCTATCCTGAACGTCTGCCTTTATCCTTCGTGCTTCTTCAGCGTTTAGTCTGTGAACGGATGTGATCAAACGTGCCTCCCCCACCCTCAGAACTGCTCCCACCTAAAGGAAATCCTTCATACTGCTTCCAGCACTGCATCAGCAACCAGGAAAAGTTCTGACCTCAGACATATGAATATGTAAGACGCGTCGCTGTGGACTTTAATCCTTTAATATTTCAGTTCCTCTTGTGTCATTTGCTCTTATTTCAACCTCCTGGAAAAATGCTGCTTTAGGAAAAGTCCTTTGAACTCGCAGCAGAGAATTTCTTCTCATGCTTTATTTCTCAAAAGGACAACACCAAATGTGCTGACGCATCCATCAGCTCCACCTGGAGATGGCCTTGATCACAGAGCTGTGCTCCCCCTCAAACAATCATCCTCCACTTCACAACGATGACTCTGAGCATTTGTACGGCGCTGGTGCAACCGCTCCACCCTCCTGACAGGCGGCGTGTCCAACACCATGTCCAGCATGTTTGCAGAGGGATCTCAGTCTGGTTGCACAGCAAACAAAGGGTAAAAACTGCTTAGACAAGCAGAATAGCGTGTTTGATGCTGGAGAACGAAGCATTTACATTCTGCACATGCGTAAATAGACTTTATGACCTTGAGATGACAAGGACAGGCGGTTTTACCGGAGACAAAAACACTGTGAGGCACATTTCAGTCAGATTTGCAAACGTTTATGGAAGCGTATCACCAGAGAGGAGCGTCCACAGATGACGTGTGAAAAGCAGCAGGTCTGCTTTATACAATGGAAGAACTCCTGAACTCATCATGACATGGAGCCAAATCCAACTTCTGCAGATGTATTAGCATCAAGCAGCATCAAAGACAAACTGTTCATGCTTGTTTCTCCTTTTCATTAGGAAGCAGCAGAGCTGTCACACTCGTGTTTGAAATGAGCAGCAGGTTTGTGCCATAACTGCAGGAAATCACTGTTTCATGCAAGAACATCTGCAGACTTAGATGCTCAGCTTGATTAAATGACTAGATGGATAGAGATTTAAACCCCTTTGCACCTGAGGCTAGAAACAAAGATCCTGGATACATTTCTGAAGACTAAGTTTTATAGGAAGCTGTCAGAGGTGGAGAAAATCTGGAGGAGAATACCAGGACAGAGCAACAGGAGGAAGAGGACGAACAATGCTGATGAAGCTGTTGATGAAGCAGTCCAGGGGCGTCCCCTGCCTTCGCCCATGAGTAGCCGGGTTAGGCTCCGGCAGCCCCGTGACCCCGAAAGGGATTAAGCGGTTCAGAAAATGAATGAATGAATTCTCGGCCAAACCCACACCAGGACCCCAGCCGAAGCATTTGCGGCGACCAGGGTCCCGCCACACCCGTACACACCCGATGTAATATGTTTGTGTTTGTTATTGGGGTGTATTTGTTACAAATTAAGCTTAAAACGGTAGTTCGGAGTATTTATTTATTCAAATCATTGGGAATACTTTGAAAATGGATCTATGTTCTTTCTATATACATCTATCTATTGATCTATCTATATTTAAAAATTGATGCTCAAAGTGGGCCTTAAAACATTCAAAAGGAGGGTTCTATAGGGTAAAGAAACTGTCAAAAAGAGACGTATTCATAAAGGTAAATTTGTATTCATAAAGAAAAAGTTGTATTCATAAATACAAAGTTGTGCAAAAATGTATATGTTGTGCACAACTTTGCTAAAAAAATATGAATACAACCTTTAGCTTTTTCACATGTTTGATTGAATACGACTTTTCTTTGTCTTGAATACCATTTTCTCCTGTTAAATTGCTGTCAAAAATACATCACGGGGTCACAGGCATAAACAATTCAATTCAATTCAATTCAATTTAATTTAATTCGACAGAATTTAATTTAATTGATAGAATGTTATTGATCCCCTGGCGGGAAAATGATCTTGTTACCGTTGCTGCACTGGAAAAAAAAGATATAAACTCCCAAGTCCTGCTGCTTTTTTTATTCTCTGCCAGGCGACATCAGTGGAGTGTAAAAACAATAAAACGGACCCGGTCCGTGGTGGTGGCAAAAAAAGAAATGTTTATAAGAGAATGATTAAAGAAAATAAAAACGCGTGAGCAGCGGCAGAAGGATCCCTGTTTCTCTGCTGCTGCCGTTGTGTCCATAGATACGTTTCTTCTGCCAAAATTTGAGTCTCCAGTCTCAGATATGGTTCTGGCAGAGGGAACGTACTTTGGCACAACACCAACCAGCGGCGGCATATTAGCGTGGGGGATCCCCGCTTAGCCGGGCAGCAACCCTGGACAGGAGGGCCGACCGCACCACAGGCTCTGGCAGCACCGTGGAGATAGAGGGCTAAGAAAATGGAGGGAAAAAGACCGCTAAGCTAACTCAGAGCTAACGTAGGCTAACGGGCAGCCGACCGTAACAATAGTTTAAAAAATTAGAAACAGAAAGACAGTTGGGTATTCTGATCCTACTGACTTTTTACATTTTCTTTTTTTTGTTTGTTTTTACTGCTGCAACAGTCGGCTTTAGCTCCAGGTTAGCTTAGCTGTTTTGGATTTTGTTATCCTCTTATTATCAACTAATGTCAGCAGACATGTTTTTATTTTACACTGAATGAGTGGAGTCGTACGTCTGCTTCGTCTGTCTAGACTGTTTTCCACTTCTGGTTCTAAAATGACCCTCTGCTGCATTGTTTACATGATTTACCTGTTGGAGCCTGAAAACAAGAAAATGCAGCTGGAGATCGCAGTTTGTTTTAAAATCTATTTTATTCCATTTTCTACAGAGCTATGGCTACTAAGATCATGTTCTCATTATTGGATCAATACAATTCCTAAGAGTTCTATTTTATTGTATTTTTATAAAAAAAAAAACTTTATCACGCATGCGCATTTGGAAGAATCGATGCTGCGGGACTCGATGTTTATGCCTGTGACCCCGTGACGTATTTTTGACAGCGATTTAACAGGAGAAATTCATATTCAAGACAAAGAAAAGTCGTATTCAAAATAAAGACAAATCGTATTCAAAACAGACATGTGAAATGTAAAACTAAAGGTTGTATTCATATTTTTCTGCAAAGTTGTATTCATAAATACAAAGTTGTGCACAACTTTGTATTTATGAATACAACTTTTTCTTTATGAATACATTTCTTTTTGACAGCTATCTTACCTCATAGGATCCGTGACGTTGAAGAGTTTGTCAGAAGTGCAGAGACTTGATGTGTGTCCACAGATACTGTAAAAGGGAGACTGAACAAACTGATCACTCTGAGATTAGAGGAGGAAGATTTTTCACTCTATAGCAACAGTATCATGAAAAAGTTCTGAACAACATTTTGAAAAATTATGAAGAATTTAACTGACAGTTCCTGAAATATTCAGATATGGTTTTACAGCTGAATTATTTGAGGATGAAAAAACTCCAGTTTCTGATGCAGACGAGCTAATTTCAGTCCTGCAGTTAAACAACGATGGCAACCACTGCACTTATTACACGTGTTTAACGGGTAATTTACTGACTAAATGTAGTGGTATTTGCTAGAAGCTAGTTTTTGAGTATTAAAAGATAATGTCGATTTGCTTCACATTTGTTTGATTAGAGCCTTTAAATGTCAGCGAGAAGTCTGACGCCTCAGTCATCACCAGCCAGCTTCTACCACAGCGTTTTCAGTGGCGGACGATTCTTCAAACACGCCGAACAAATGTCGGTAATCCCTGCCGTTTATCAGATATCAAAATCTACTGTGATTGATGCTTTGGTTTTTGCTAATGCCTCAGTTATCATGGGGGATTATGTGATTACAGGAGCTGCCAGCGACTCGTCGGTGAGGCTGCAGGAGAGGATTTTCAAAGAAAAGCCGATGTGTTTAATCACAGGTTGAAACCTGCTGCTCCCGTGCTCTTATTTTAAGAAAAAATGTTTGAAAACACAAATATGGCTCACAAACACAGCCTGAATGCACAACAGCAAGCATGTTCATTAAAACGAAAACAGTCGTGTGAAGAGAGGAGGCAAGATGTATGAGCAAGAGGAGAATATCTGACTTCTTCTCATCGTTTGCTGAAAGGATGGCGTGTTCATGGAGAGCCAGCACGGTGTAATTGTGCTGAGGACAGCAGGACAGGAACAACAGCAGAGGGATAAATCACCACTCCCCGTGCCGAGAAAGCCACAGCCTGAACTGGAACTAAACCAGTGGGACTTCTTTCGCCTTGCTAATGACCTGCGGCGCTTTTGGCCAGAAGCTGCTCTCCAGGAGATGCTCAGATATCCAGCAAATGTGCAGGCCATCTCTAACAGCGTGTCTGTGCATAACGGTGGGAAATGTTGTTGGACTTTTGTACAAACCTGGATTTCTCCGTGACTTTTACTGCAGATGAGGGAGCACACACAAACCCTGTCATCCGTCAAGGTAAAGTCTAAAAATTCATCAGTAAAATCATTAGTCCCAGCTCTCTTTATCAGAGCCAGCAGCCTGGAACCGGACACATACTGCCCTTGCCTGCTTCATTTTGATAAAAAGCCATGTTTCCAGGGGATGGATCTAACTCCTTCTAAACGGCTGTTTGGGAGACGCCTGAGCCACTTCAGCGCCAGAAGCCAAAGGTGACGCTCACAGCTCAGGAGAGAACCCACTCAAGTCAGACCCATCACTCCTGCCGTTGCTACCTGTCAGACAGAACAAATTGAATTTGTCTTCCTTCAGTGGCCTGTTGGAGCTCTAAACAGCATCTTAGTGGCTCCACTTATCAAAGCTGTCGAACGCAAACCTGGGAGACTGTGATCCCACCTGCATGCCGGTGTTTGTTTAGGCTCCAGCCCATGAAGGAGTCTGGGAATCAAGACCCTTCCTCAATCTCCTCACTGTTCTCTATGCAAATCTCTGTTAGGCTTCCTCATTCACAGTCCATGCAGTTCCATCTAGAACGTTTCCATCCAACGTTTCAGCAACGTATTTACATTTTTCATTTTTTGGATTAAAAATGTTGTCTTTGGAACATAACGATGGGGAAAATTCTTTTTTTTTTTGTTTTTTTATTTATGATGCATTTGGTGAATATTTCAGACAGAAATGATGATAGACTGCCCTTACATATCATTGGAAAGCTGGAAAAAACAAAGAAAAAAACCAAATGATTGGAAAAATTCTTATATTTTCATCACCTGATATTTAAGATTTAATAGAGAGCCAGACACTTGAAAGTTTCCGGTTCACAACACCATCACACGTGTCTTTCTTCGGCTCTCTATTCCTGTCGTCTTTTTGAGCGTTTTTTATAGTTTTTTTATACTAAACATCAAAGATTCTGCTATAGAGAGCTAAACATGGCACCAAAGGCTGAACTGGCAGAACTTAAAGCTGCAAGCCAAGCTAACGCCATTACTAGCATTGGAGGCTAAGCTAACACCTCTGCTGGAACTTGTGCAGGAATTCCGACAAGAAAAAGTACGAAATGATCAACGGGATAATCGGCTTGACCTCATGGACAGAAGACAGAACGACGTGGAACAACAACTAAGAATGAATAACATCATTCTTACGGGATTTCAACTCAAACCAAGAGCTAAGCCTGGTGCAGCTAACGTTAGCACGGAGGCTAGCGGAGCCACAGCTACAGCTACAGCTACAGCTGAGTCCGTGGAAAGTCAATTTGGATCATTCCTCACTTCCAAAGGGATTTCCTTGGATTTGGATAATATCAAGATCTACCACCCGCTTCCCAGGAGAAAGGAGTCAGATAAACCAGCGATCCTCATCAGGTTTGTGAATGAAAAGCACAAAATTGCTCTGATGAAGCAAAGAAAACTGCTAAAAGGGTCTGATGTTTACATTAACCATCATTTATCGAGAAATAACGTATTGTTGGCAAAACATGCCCGACTCCTGAAGCGGAAAAAACAGATCCAGAGCACATGGGTGCAGAATTCCAGGATCTACGTAAAACCAAACAGTCCACCGGACCTGCCCAAGGCTGCGGTCATCACCAACATGAAAGACTTTGAGAAGTGTGTGGTCACGGACGTCTGAGCCTTTATTTGAATCGAAATAAGAATCAAATATGATTTCAAGAAAATATGGTGCCCGGGATTTACCACTAACTCTTAGATGAACTTTGACCTGATTTTCAGCAGTGATTTCTGCCCTGCAGACAACACAAAGTCTGCAGTCATAACAGGAGAACTCTATAAACTCTGTTCTAACCTGAAGGACGGCTGTTAATCAGGAGCAGAACGCAGGAATACAGTCTTGACTGATGGCATGAATCATATCACTTGACATAGTTCCCTGAAATGTGATTAATGTCAAAGGATCTACTAATGAAACAACCTGCACTTATTGGTTTTCTACATCTATATAAAGTAAATGATCTTTCAGACACATGTTTTATTGTTGCCTCTTACTTGATCTGAAGAAATGACTTGTCTGATGAAGATAGCCAGCATCTACTTGATATTTACTGATTTTGATCTTTTGGTTTTGTTTTGTCTTTCTTTATTCTTTACTTTTTTTCTTTAATTACTATTATTGTGTTTATTGTCATTTTTGATTTATTCACATCATTGATTTTTTTATGATAAACTATTCTTAAAAAAAAAAAAGATTTTTTTTTATCATTATTCTGTATTAGCATTATTTTTGCAGAAGCTCCAATCAAGTTTAAAATAGTGTTGTACTTACATGCAAAGCAGTATGACTTTTTGTTACTCAAGAATGTTTAATTACCTGTATACTGTCAGTACTGTATAATTTACTTTATTTTTTAATTTAATTTATTATTAGTTACGAACCGGTTGATATCTAATGCAAAGTAAATGGTATGGTCGAGTCAAGGTGGGATTATTTAAGTTCGCTTCCTCCCACTCCCTTTCAAGCAGTCAATTTTCTGATGTCTAGTTATCCAATGTTTGACATGACTACTGTTGCAAATCTTTGTGGGTGTTGATTGTGTTACACATGTCTTGTATATCTTGTCTGCTTGAAATAAACCATTTCAAATCAAGTTCAATTCAAATTTTCAGAGGTTTGTAATAATAATTATGCCAGTAGAAAACATGAAAGCAAGAATGTTTTTCCGCATTGACTAAAAGATAAATGCTCATTGATGATGGACGGGACCAGACTATACAAACAAATGATTGAACAAACTGCTTGCTAGCAAATGAGGTAACAGCTCATCTGAAGGGTCCAACTCACGTGTCATAGCACTGGTGAGCTTTAGATGGCAGTGCAGGCTCTCTTGCTGTAGCTGTAGCTGTGGCTGTAATGGGAGGTTAAAGTGGCATATATATGACGCTAACACTTTTTTTATGTTTGTTCAGTACACAACTGAGTTTGTCTCAGCGCACTACACAAGAGACCATAAACGGAATTAAATACATTTATTATAATCCCACGAGTACGAATCGTTCCAAAACAGGCAGATTATGACCTACATGAATAACCAACAGATTTTCCTGTAATCCAGCCTGTTGCTGTTTGTCAAATGATGCAGCCTTAATCTGTAAATATCTGGCACAGATGAGATTTTGAAAGTTTGTAGCTTTCTTTTGCTCATTTAAAATGCAATTTTGGTAACACACTAGTGCACCACTGAAAGACTCCAGGATTGATGAACAGAACTATTAGACAGCAGTAAAACCTACAAATGAGTTCAATTTTTCAATTCTTTTTTTTTTTCAGTAGCCAGCAAAAATGAATAACCATTCAGAACACAATTCCTTCAGAAGAATCTAAAAAAGGTACCTGATCTACTCGGTCTGTCAGAACGGCTCGGGGTCCTTCGACTGATGATGACGTCGCCCTACGGTAACACCACTTGGACAAACTATGTAGCATTGAGATCTTCTCGGGCTTACAATATTGTTGTTTTCATTTTATGTTTTCTTTTCTAACCTAAAGTTGTTTTTACTCATAACTAATAATGACACTTTTAATTTCTAACTTTTTTAACAGAACATTTCTGTTCTGTTAATGTATTGAAGGGAGACCCATTTGCAACATAAACTTATTTTTCCAATGTGAGTAAATGTATGACTGTATAAAGAACAATATTTATTTATGGGTTGCAGTCTGTTTAAATCGGCCCAAATGTCAGTTTTAATTTTTATCTCAGAAAAAACCATAGTCATATTGATAACTATAATCAAAAGCAGCGTCTTACAGTCCTAAACATTCATCAAATTCCACACTATGGAATTCCAGAACTTCATCAGATTTAACAGTTATGATTGCAAAGTCTTTATTTCCCTTTTAAAACGTGTTGAAAGCTTTAAAAACTTTGAAGAACTTTGAAAAACTCTTTGAAGTGAGGGTGAGGCTATGATAAGTACCCTGTGCAATGTGGTGGGACGTTTCGATGTACAAGCCATCATGTTTCTCACGAATAACTGCAAGTTATGACTATCCTCAGTATCGTTATCGATTTGTCTGGGCCAATTACTATCTTACACGTCACCGTGCCAACTTAGAGCCAATGAAATAGTGTGACATCATCATTAGTCACAGGACCCCGAGCCGTTTTGACAGGCCCAGTAGATCTGGTGTCTACACAGAAAATAAAAAAGGCAGAGCAGTATAAAATAAAATGTGGGTTGTATATTTTTGAAACCAGTTGAAATGTTTAAAAAGGAAAAGCTCGAGTTCCAGTAAGATACACAAAGGAAGAAAAAAAGTATTTCAAACCTTAACTTCAAAATAAAGACACAACTCAGGTAAAACTGTTGTTTTTTTGTGAAGGATTTCAATGTTTTCAGGAAGCATCTAAGAGCACTCGACAAAAGCTGAGAATAAGCTGCTGCAGCTGATGTTATGTTGTGGTTTCACCCCTGTGAGCAAACATGAAGCTGCACCCAAACCCATAAAGGAGTTACTGATGTTCCGAACACATTGAAACCTCTCCAACTCATGTAGGGGAGGCTAACATTTATTCTGTCTAATAGACGTAACTGTGGGGAAAAAAATGTTTCGGAACATGTTTGTGTTCCCAAAGCCTGAATGGAGAGTGGCTGAGCTCAGTCCACATCCCAGAATAGTTGCAGAGCCATAAACCGGCTGGAGAAGGCTCCACCCCCTTTTGTCACAGGGCTGCAGATAAAATGGCAAACGAGGAGGTGACCCCAATGGAGGCTGTGCTTGAGGGGTCCAACCACAAAATTTGGAGTTTGTCCATTTTTATGTTGACAACTCTCCCATCCACAGCTCCACAGTAAAAGCTGGTGTTCATTCGGGATGTTCAGTAAAAATCACAAACATTAAGCCATTTGTGATTTTGCAGGCAGTTACATTCTTGTGGCAGCAGCAAAGGCCCAATCAGGCCGTATAAAACCTAAAAACTTCTTTTTGCATAAATAAACATCATGATGCGTGGATGTAAAGGAACGGATGTCATATTCAAAGACAGCAAAGCAAACCAAGCTCAGAGAAAAATATGGGCTTGTAGAGAGGTCAGATCGAGAACTATAAATGTTATCGTTCAAAAGCTTTGACGCTCTTTAGACTGCAGTAACATCTCTAACTAGCTGCACCCCAGTTCTGTCAGCCAACCCCTCCCTTCAGCAGAAACGCTGGATCTAATAACATAAACCATCAACAAAAAGCGTCAAGCAGCTGTTGGGAGGAATTCCAGTCAAAATCAGAGCTGGAGTTGCCTTGGTTATCTATAAATAACCCGGTCTGAAATTCCCATCTGTGAGCTGCACGTTCCCGGAGACGTCTCTGCTGCTCTGCTACTTTGTCACTTACTTTAGGAAACTGCTTGACTGGAATTAAAACTTTCTGGCCCAGTTTCATGTTCTTGTTGATGACGACGTCGATGAATTTCTCCTCTTCCTTCCCCTCGTCTCTCTGATTCTTTTCAATCTCTGGAGGAAAGAAAAGAGAAAAAAGCGTTTGTTGACTTTGGTCCAGGTTAACAGCTCTGCGGTACATGGCCAGATCATCAAAACAACTTCTGATGAGGAGGTCTGTCTGAACACATTCATGTAAAAAGAACAGCAGCATTCTCAGCTTTCAGAATGTGCAAAAGCCTGTCACTCTTAGAGGAAAAGAACTGAATGGATCTCCTTACAGGAAGTGGAGTGCAGCCAATGAATAATGATGTTCACCTGCTCCAGAGATTCATTGTGACATCAGTGAGTGTAGCTTACATTGGCCTTACAAACACTTTATTACAGAATGGTACATTCCATTTTCATAGAGAACTGTAAGACACACCTACACTCCCCTGAAGATGCAGCCCCACCCCCCAGAACCCTGTATGGCTCCAGCCAACCCAAAAACACACAGAACCCATAGAGGTCAACACCCATGTGGGTGCATGTGACTAAGGCTTAAGATTCTACTGGACAAAGAAACATGGAGTCATGGTAACCGGTCCAGAGTGCACCCCACCATTGCCCTGCCGCAGATGGGTAGACTCTGGCCGTGACCCCGATCTGGACAACAGCAGGTTTAGAAAATGAATGAATGGTACCAGGATCACTGCAAGATCAGACTGCTTCAATTCAAACCGCGTGAAAAACTTTTCCTTGGTTTTGTTTCAACATTCTAACAAACTGCCACTACAAACTGTTTTTAAAGTATCTTACTGTTGTTCAATTGGTGTGATGACCACCATTCTAAGTTTTAAGGTGGAATTTTTACCACTGTTATTCATTCACTCTTTTATTTCTTTGGTGATTTTTAAAAATGTATTTTCCACAACTCTCTGCAGCAACTACATGGTTTTTATTTGCATTGGATCAGCACAGAGCGGATCTTTGTCCTTCAGCCAACACTGTAACCCTACATTTATGGAATATAGTTCCAGGTGAGCAGACATGACATAGTGGGGTTTCTACTTCTATACAAATGAATGCAGGGACAGCAGAGCTGGCACCTCCAGGCTAACAAAAATGCTGGCTGTCATGCTTCTTCTTTTACCCGAGGTAGACTTTGATGTATTGGGAAATGTAACCTTGAACGTTTAATCAGATGGATAACATCTGTGTTTCACTGCCAGGAAGATGGTTCTGCACAGACAGCAGCAAGGAGGAGCAGGCAGGTCCACCACAAAGGCTCCAGGCTGAAGAGGAGACGCAGAGGGCCAAAATACTCGATTGATTCCTCCTATTTAAAATGACATTGGAAGAAAACTCGGAAACAAATCGGATTTAAATGATTTACTTCAGGTTTTCTGTGACTCAAATGTGATGAAGTCAGACTGAGGGGAAACAAAGGCTTCAGTCCTAATGGTGATAGCGATGCTCACCACAATGAGCAATCTTCATGTTTTTCAATTAAAGCAGGAGCATATCGGCACAGGCAAACTCAAACGGCAATGGTAGCATCTCAATAAAGCTCAGCAGCCCTGCATTACCAGGATGTAATTAAAACCTTTGATATGAGTTTTAAGTAGGATAATAGAAGTATCAGTGAGACTGAGATATCTTTAAGCTCCAGTTTATCCCAGAGGGGCACAGAGAGCTGGTGTTCTGAGGAATGATAACATTAATATTAATGCATCGCCTAGCAACATGCCACCACAGACTTTTCCCCCTTCCATCAGGCATTGTCCTCCAAACCTCCAGGCTCTGATGTCAGCAAAGATTGTGACTGAGATTAGGTCTAAATGCTTCTCTACTTCCATCCTATTTTGCCCCAAAGTTAAGCATTTTCAGGCCACGTGAGCCCAACAGTGCAACTTATCAACCAGCAGGCTGCAGCTAAACTCAAGCGAACTTTAAATACTGACCCTTCTAAGAGCTATTGTTCAAACTGCTCATTCTGGGAAACAAATGCAGGCAGTCTAAAGAACGGAGAACCTCCACTTTCCCAATGGAAGAGATTCAACATGCAGCACTCCTGCTGGGTCTCCTCCTTCCTCCCAGAGCATTCGTTTTCCTCAGCTCTGCCTGAGAGATGCAGCACATACCTTGGAATGTGAATGAACTTGAAACTTACCACTTGTCTTTCTTTAGAAGCACTAAAACTTGCTGTTTTTCTGTTAAGTCTCTCATTTAAGAGTCGTGCTGACTCCGTGCTGACTGCAGAGAATGGAGGAAAAATGCCCCAAATGTCTCATTTTCTGAGGGATGTGAGTGGAGAGAAACACAATTGTTGTTGGTCCATAAAGAAGCCCAAATATATATCTCATGATGCCAGATGTTTTATTGTTACTCTCTTCTTTGCAGAATTGTTTGAATTCAGACCATTTTTATAGCAGACTAGTCTGGTTAATGTCACCATTCCATTTCATTTTCTTGTTTATGTCATTCATTAACAACAATAGAGTTCATCATTAAATTTAAATATAAATGAAAAGACACAGAAAGAAGCATCTATTTACATATGTGTCCATCTCCTATGCAAAACCTAACATTTCTGCATCTCCACTGCAGAGCCTCCTGGATCAGAGTTTCTCTAACACATCAGCAGGGTTTTCCTCAGACTGCAGTGGTTAGTCTGCAAAACAGTTCAAATAATGAAAAGCAGTAAACCGGCAGGAGGATCAAGATTCAGTTTTCATAAATATAAATGAAGAAAAGGTTTAAAATCAGCATGTATCCAGACCAAACGTAACTGCCTGGAATATGTTGCAATAAGAATGTATTTATTTTAATTCTCAAAACTTAAATAGTAAAAAGTGATGATTATTGTTTAAAATAATCACCCCCAAGCAGGGCTAGAACCATGGAGTTTCATGCTAAGAGGGGGAAGGCTAACCACTGCATGACCATATGACTCAAATAAGTAAGAATGGTCGGTTTCGATGGATGCATTTCCAGTGTTAAGGGTTTAAAGATAAAAAAGAAAAAAAAAACACAGAGATCGACAATTATTTCGTCTTTTTAACCAAAAATAAGAGTATTTTTCAACCCTATGGAGGGGTATGTTGTAAACTTGGACAAAAAAAAAAAACCTTAGTCTAATCATTATGATTCGGCGCCCCCTCAGATGGTGCCGTGGGCAACTGCCTAGGTCCCATATGCCCAAGGCAGTTCCTCATCCAGACTGTTAAACACATACATCTCCCATAAAAATGTGTGTTTTTGGTGTTTTTAACACGTTCTTATGGCATTTTCCAATGATGAGGGACAAATATAGTGGAAAGTTAGGTTCAAAATTGCATTTCTGTGTATCAAGGATTGAAAATCTTGAATAAGACAAAAAATTCTATTTGAAAAGAAATCTTACTTGTGACGTAAAAAATACGTTGAGTGAGCCACAGTCTACCTGCTCTGCCCATTCTGATGCATCCACTTGCAGACAAATGGATCCTTGTACGTCTTTGCTTTCCTCATCTGACCTGGAATCCAGATCAAAGCTTTACACCTGGATAGCTCCAATGTTGCTCACCATTTTTGTTACCCCAGTAATATTAGGTTGGGGTTGTTAGAAACCAGTGACATGTGGTGAGGTTCACGGCTGGTGAGACACTGACATCATCTGTCAGATTTACAAACGTGAACCCTTCAGAGAAGCTTATTGACCATTTGGTTGGCAGCAGTTAAAGTGTGTTGCTTAAAATTTCAACATTATTCTGTAAAAACTGTAACAGATGGGAAAAAATCACCTAAATTATTATCATTGACTTACTCTTATTTATAAATGAAGTCAGTGTGTCGCTCCCTTGTTTTCTGTCTATGGTCGCTCCTTCTGAAAAAACACATTTTGTAGAAGTTTTCTTTTCCTTCTTCAGTTTAAAGTCTTTCTGTCTCAGTGGAGATCACTACCACTGACGTGTCTGATCAAATTATTGAGTTTACAGGTTTATAAACGCATTCCTCCATTTAGAAAATGATGCTAAACAAATGAAAGAGTAACTGGACGCTGTGCTTGACCTGCTACCACTAATCCTAATATTCTTCAGCGCAGTGTTGCATTCTCCGGGCTCATCAGCGCCCTCTGCTTTGAGGCAGGTGTACTGCCTGCTTCCCCTAGTGCAGGTGTCTCCAACCCCGGTCCTCGAGGGCTACCGCCCTGCTTGTTTTGTAGCTAACCCTGCTTCAGTAATTGCTGCTCACCTGGATCAGGTGTGTTCAGTCAATCAGAAACTGCGCTGATGCAATCCAGCTAATCAGCGTCTACTGAAGTAAGGTTAGCTGCAAAACAAGCAGGATGGTAGCCCTCGAGGAACAGGGTGTATTTCTAAAGCGCATTTTTAGCGGATAACGAAATGAGTCACAAACTGGCACCAATGTAATCAGACAGATGGCGAGAAATAAACAAATTAGGTCATTTTAAAATAAAGCGTCTTTTATGATGATAGTAAAGTGTATGCGTCAGCTGCAGTTCCAGTGTGTGCAGCACTGGGGAAGGGAGGGGTGTGCTGCTGCCTCCACCGCCACTGTCTCGCGTATTTGAACAGGAAACTCGTAAATTCGGTGAAGAAACGTTAAAAAACACACGGAAAAAAAAGTCACCATAGAAAAGACGTGTCTTAAAAAAATTTTTGATTATTATTTTTAAAAGTATATATGGATTTTATTTCATGTATGCATTTTTAAGCTGTATTTTGCAACTGAGCACACCCTCACCTGCCTCCTCTGACTGCACTGTTAGAAATAGAGTGTAAACAGAAGCTCTTAGCATTAGGGATGGGAAAGGGGGATGGGGTTGCTCTGACCGTGTCCTCCTGCCCTCAACCCAGAGGTGAATTTCTGATAAATTCCTGCTACTCTGCAGAAACTATGTTCTAGAAGGTACACAGGTTTTTAGAATTTGGTCAAAAACCTCATAATCATAATTAAATGACCACTGGGAAGACTTACAACAGATCACAAGATGATCAGAGTGGGATTTGAAATACACTGAGGATGATTAGGTGAATAAAGACAGCTGTGGAGGATTATCAACATGAGATTGGTATGAAAGTGACAGAAGAAAATGTATTTAAAAAAAAAAAGCATGGCAAGAACCAAGCACACACAAACAAAGCAAACAAAAGAACAAAATCCCACCGGCGGCTTCCAATCTTCAACTGTCTACTCAGCAAAGTGTTAGCATGAAATAGTTTTGCTTTGTGACACTCCTTTTACAGCATTTGCACATCCCTTAATGATGATGATAAATCCAAAAAAATGATTCACAGATGATTGTGGCGGTCAGCTTTAACGTCACAGGTCTTATTGCAAACATCCCTCCATGACTTCCTTATCTTTAAAAAAGGAATTCCTTTTGAAAGGATCACAATATAATTTTTCAACAAGTTTATGGACTCTATAGAATCATAGAGGAGGGAGAGTTGGAGTCCAGCATACATTTAGGTATTAGAATTCAATATTTTATTACTTCATTCCATATGGGCACCTGCACAGCTAAGAAATATTTGCTAAAAGGCTGATGCAGACAGTTTTCCAGGTGAGCTGAAACTGATACTGAACTGTGTTACTTGTGACTAAGTAGTTTAAGTCTTGGAAGTATGAAAAAGCAGAAAGTTTTTTTCCTCCATTTCCTTCTGCTCTACATGGTTTAGAGGTTTTCGGAAATTCTCTTTCTCATTAAACACTGCATGAATTCCAAGCATATTTTACAGTCAGTGAAAGCCATTTGCCTGGATGCTGACACCCTGCAGCTGCCTGCTCTCCGATATTAGAAACGGAGTCCCTTTAAAGCAGAGCTGTTATTAGGCCTTCCCATTTAAAATTCATAAGCTGGCGAGATTTTGTGGGATTATGCATCACTTCAGTTGCATGCTGGAGAGCTATTAACTTTACCAATTTCACATTGGGGTAAACAGTCAGCACTGTGCACCACTGCTGGACAAGACAAAGAATTCAGCAACCAGTGGTTCATGAGCTTTGCCTTTGAATAACACTAAAAAACATTTTATATTTAGACATTTTTCCTTATGTAGCTTTTTTGGCTGAATATGAAAAATTATTTTCTTTCCTTGTGCAGTGCCTTAAAACCAGCGCTTTAGAAATAAACTGAGTTATATATATATATATATATATATTTTTTTTTTTTTTTTAAATATCTTATGACGTATGCTACACCATCTAAAGTTTGGACATCAGTGTTTGCATTTGAACCTAAACAGTGAAAATCTTTAATTATTTTCAAATATTCAAGGAGTTTTTTTAATGCTAAAGTTTTCATAGAAAACTGAAAGTCAAGATATCTAAACAAACCCAGATGTAACATTCAATCTCAACTGTCTATACGTTTGTTTTGTTTACCAGTAGGACATTTTTCCACAGTTTTTCTTTCTGTATTCAAACACTTTTTCGTAAAAACTTGTTTTTACATTTTGTTGATAAAAAAACAGTTGAATTATTTTTGATTTGTGCAAATCCCATTTCCATTGCTGACTTTACAGTTGAAAAAAGCTGTTCTATCTGTAAAAACAAAGTAATCCCCCAGATGATTGAGGTAAGAAAAACCTATTTACAAAGTGGGCTAATAGGCTAGCTAGCTGAAAACCATGTCTTTGTGTCAAAAAAACCATACATTGATTTTAAACATTTAATTTTGATAACCAATTAAAATAAGCACCAACTGAAAAAACAAAATT
The DNA here is from genome assembly GCA_014656515.1 of Oryzias celebensis. Lineage (NCBI taxonomy): Eukaryota > Metazoa > Chordata > Actinopteri > Beloniformes > Adrianichthyidae > Oryzias > Oryzias celebensis. The sequence continues at coordinate 21,960,158 of BNCR01000011.1, read as the reverse complement.
TGCGCAAAGATGAAATTTTCTGACTTTCTTTTCCTCTTTGTGCGGTAATGAGGGATGAAGGGCTACTGTCCCTTCACTACTTCTCTACTCGCTTCACCACTTGTGTGTGGAAGGAACTGGCGCCGCCTGCTTCGCTTTAGGGAGGCTCTGCTTCAGCCACTACTTCTGGAGAAGGAAATGTGTGTGAGGTTCCAGACAAAACCTTCAAAACTTGAATACATTCCTGAGTTTTATTAGATGAGGAGTCCTACTTTCACATTCTCTCTATGCCGCTAAAAAAGATCACAAAAGTTCCCGTCACTAAAGCGTCCATGAGGTTCAGACCAGACCAGAGAAATGGAGCCCAGATGATCTGAGTTATAAAATGGTGTGACCCAGATCATGAAATGTGTCATTAAATCATTAAATAAATAGAAGTGTCATTAAACCATTAAAAATTTAATTTTAATGAAATATTGACACATTTATTGAAACCTTTGATTATTTGATGACAATTTCAAATAATTAATGACACTTTTATGTATTTATTTCAATGGCGTTTATATTCATCCAATTTTGTCTCTTCCATCCCACACTGGCCATAAAATAAATGATAATGTCCTTAAATGTTTAAAAGTCAAATCTGCCATTGCTTTATCTTATTTTGTTTATCATGCCTCTGTTTGGTGCAGTGCGATTCACATGTTGTCCCTCTTTCCAACTCCCCTATGGGGGAGCGGGAGAGATTTCTGATTCCAGGTGGATCGCCTGTGCTCCTGTCTTTGGCCGTGACCTCACCTCTGGCTCCTCCAGCAACCCCAGCTGTTCCACAACTCCTACTGGATGAAGTCCATCTGCTACTCTATTTCAAACATGTCTTTGTTTATTTAAATATTTAGCTGTTTTCTTAACTTGTAGCTGTTTATTTAGACGTGTTTGTTTATTAGTCATATACTTTTTATTCAACCATGTAGTTATAGAATTAATTAAGCTCACTTTTCTTTAATAGTTCTAGTGCATCACCTGTCTGTCCGGGGTTGAGGATCTCTCCTTCATGTGGGCAACCCTGAGGTTTCTTATCCTCAGAGCCAATGATTTTTTTTGACCCAATGATCCATACTTGTATTAAAAAAAAACGAAAAAACAAAAAAAAAACAAAGTGACTTTTTCCAAAAATCTTTGTTGTAATTTAATAGCATGACTAAGATGAATAGTATTTGAATGCTTGGTCTCTGAGAACTAATAAGCATTTTTGAATAATTATGATTCATATTTTTAATATGATAATATAATAATCTTTAATTATGTACGGTGGTGCAGTGGTTAGTGCTCTTGCCTCACTGTAGGAAGGCCTTCGGTTCAAGTCCAGGGGTGTCCCCTGTCTTTACCAGTGGGTGGCCGGGTTAGGCTGCGAGAGCTCCGTGACCCCAAAACGGATATAATGGGTTTAGAAAATGAATGAATGAATCTTTAACCCTGTAAACCCTGAACCATTAAATGATTGACAGAAAATTCCAATTATTTGGATTTGGAGCCTTTATAGGTACCTTTAAACAAACAAGCAAAAAAAACAAAAAAAACATTCATTTTGTTATATTTTAAAAATTTGTATGAAAAAAAACGTATTTTAACTTTTTTTTTTTTTTTTTTTTACATACAAAAGTAATTTTGTATCATATCTGATACATCAGGTCACACAGCTCAAATATATATTTTTTTTCTTCAGCTAACATAATTATTCTAAGACAAACACAAAAAAAAAAAAAAAAAAAGAAATTTGTATTTTCATTCCATTGCTCTTGCGGTGGGCTGACAGGCTCATGTATCAAATATGATACATTTGGCTTTAAAGGGTTAAATAAAAAAAAGAATAAAACGTGACTTCAATACCATTTGTATAGTAGTAACGTTTGCTCATGTAAAACCATGGGAGGTTTAGTGAATGTAACTTTAATGCAAAATATGATGAAGAATGACTTTCTCCCAAAATAATTATTGTAACATGAATCCGGTGATGGGTCTTCACGCTCAAATGCAGACATGTATTTGTTTTTGAGAGATTATTGATTCTACAAAATGTTCTTTTCTTGAAGCTTGCACTTTGTAGACGCTCCTTTGACAGCCGTCTCGCTGCCGTGTCTCCATCTGCAGCTTGAAGAGAACACTTCTCATTGAGATTCTTGCTGTCACGTTTAAACGTTTTTCAGAAGAATTATTGAGGCCGGAAGTCCGAATCTGTGAATATGTTTCTAACTTCACCTTCAATTTCAAACTATAGTTCCCTGTGTGGTTCAGTCCACATGAACCCGGTGCTCAACTGTTCATTTTAGTAAAGTTTGAAAGATATTCACGAATGGAGTGGTGGATGATAACATCTTCTGCAGCAATTATCAAGCCGAGTATTTCAAATATTATTATCCAAATGACTCAAAATAGCATCTGCTGACAGATTGCCTCTATTTGATCAGCTACCGTCAGCAAACCTGCAAAGATGTTGCAGAAAGATGTTATCTTTCTAACTGGAACACAACAGAGCAGGAGTCTAGGAAAAAGAGTCGATTACAAAGGATCAGCCAATGAGCATTGAGATCCCGCCCACTTTCACTGATTGACAGACAGACTCATTCTGCTGAAAAAGCTCATTATGAAAAAAAAAGAAGTCATTCTGAAAAACAGCAGTGTGAAATAAAAAAAACTCATGGGGAAAATATTGATTTTTTTTTGTAAATCTGGACCTTTTGGAATCGTTTTGACTCAAGTCACTTTAGTTTTATTCCTTTAACACCAGAGCCATCAGTGGCAAAACCTACACAACACACACTCTTTGACAAACCAAAACTCTGCAGCCGTTCAGCGTGAATCAGCTGGTTCGGATGTGGAGAAAAAAGGCTTTGCACCCATAACTTTGCAAAAAGCTTCAAATTTGCTTTTCTCTGAAACAGAATCAGCTGATTTAGTCAATTCAATTCAATGTTATTTCTATAGCCCAATATAGCAGCCACAGCCGTCTCATTGGTCTGACATCAGTATATTGCAAGAAACAACAAGTCAAACATGTCAAAGTAAACAATAGCTGGTTGTTAAACAGATTAAGCTAAACAAACATTTCAGTCCTTACACCCTCCTTCTCAGTGAGGAAAAGCTCATAAAAAATGATGTAGATTCAACAAACACTTCACTGTTAAACTCTGTCATATATCAGCACAAAGCTGATTTTCTTGCTTTTAGAATTTGATAGTATTCGGTCAATTGCATCAACAGTTGATAAAGGGTTCCTCAGTCAAATATGACGTCCTTTTGGTCTTAAAGAACTTCTGCACTCATGAGAATCCTGTGGAACCGTCGATACAGCTTCCTCCTACAGCTAACCAGTTTTCAGTCAGCGTTCAGCACACTGAAGTCCAATTAGCTCTGCAGCCCTGACTAACAAATGTCTGACAGCTGCACGTCTGATGCTGCTGCTTCCTCAAAGAACCGTAGCTCAAGATAACAATTTAAGTGAAACATAAGAATAAAAACTGTTGATTTCCTGGGATGTACTGATCTAAAGAGGAAAACGTGATGAACTGCAGCGAGTCAATAGGATGTGCGTTCTGTTTCAATATTTAGGAGGTTAATGTAACAGCATCTGAGTGGTCCTCAGGTGAAAGCATCAGGATGTAGACATTTTTATTCCATCGTCTTTTTCTGTCTCTGATGTAAAATGTTCAAGATCTCTGAGGAATTCGGCTCACATTCACGTTTATGGAAAACCCTAAAATTGACAATTTTCTATTTTCATTGGCGCTTCATGAATGTCATCATCATTCGCAACACGCCAGCACAAAGCACAGGCCTGCAGAGAGCTTAGCTCTCAGCTCGTTTCCGTTGAAAAATATAATTGAACAGAAAATTGAAGACAGAGAATTTCACTTTTCTTCACACAATTATGTGATGTTGGGTCTGAATAATAAGAAGAGTATTGGAAGCAGGTTTGCTTCTGTCCACCACAAACACGCTCGTTAGTTTCTTGTTTTGCAGTTATGGGTCAAATGAATCAATTGCTTCACCAGGAAAGTCACATGAATATTGTCATTTAATGTCTGTACCCAGGAGGGCGGGATAATAAAACCCAATCAAAGGGTTTTGAGGCCACACAGGAAACTGAAGTGAATACATTTCCAACAGAAATCTTCATCTACGGTCCACAGAATGCTGCAACTTTCCACTACATTTGCCAGTTTTTTGAGTGAAGCCTTATTTCTTCTCTCCTCCATGTATCGCGTTCTAACATTTATGTTAAGGGCAACATAATCAGGTTTGGAGACAGCTTAAGGACACTTTAAATTATCTTTATTTAAAAAGCAAAAATAAAGAGACATCATTATACTGGTTTTAAAAAAAGTCAGTTTCAGTTTTGTCTTTGCAGCAGAGAGAATCCAGTTTGTTTTATGCTCATTCAGAGTCAATTGGAGGAATGTTTGGTTTAAAAAAGGTATTTTAAAAGGATTTTATAAGATTTTAAAAAAGGAGGGTTCTACAAAAAATTTAATGAATTGTTTAAAGATAGTGTTGGCAAACGTCACACTGAAATATTCGTGTTTTGCAACAGAAAGGAGCAAAGCAAGGAGGGTGTGTATTTTCTATGCCACAAAAGGCTACTTTTTTTCAAAAAGCATTTCTTTGTCAACACAATAATTTGAATAAAGAAATTCTCAGAAATGCTGTTTCTTTTTTTAATTTATATACTGTAAACATGTCTTCAACCATCAGAAGAATGCCACACAAACATCGGGTTTTTAAATTCAAAACAGCAAAGAAACAAAATTCAATATTTACTCAGTTTTACTGCTTGTATTGATGGGGAATGTTTTTAAGGGAATAAAGAAATATGTCATTTTTAAAGAACTCCTCATGTTAGAGGTAATGACTGTGAATCAGTTCATAATTTCACCCTGTGGTTCTGGCTGAACCTCGGCGCTCTGCTGTCCGGCTGCAGCCCAGACGTTTGCAAAAGCAGTTAACTGCTGGTTTGATTCCTGCCCGTTATAACAGCGTGTCCTCGGACACTCCGCCCTTCATGAATGTGTCCGTGACTGCATCAAGCAGAGGGGATGTCTGACAAATTTAAGATAAAGTTCTTGCACACGAACCAAACCAGCCCGTCATGTACTGCACTCAGAATCAACCCTGGGGGGCAGTTTTTATTGTCTTGTTATTCTACACGAACTCCGCTCCTCACAGTTTCAGAACGGAAGCTTCAGGTAGGTTACAGCGTCAACTGCAACATTCGCTCTGACCTTTGACGGAGAAATGCTCAACAAGAAAAACCAAAAAAAATAATGAATCCTGCCCAGAAATCTCAATTTCACTCTGGCTGCTGCACAGCCTCGACAAGGTCAGACTGGCAGCAGGAATTCGTCTCGCTCTCCCTAATCTGGAGATTACATTCTCAGCGAAGCCCTCCCTCTTTCCCTTCCCCTTTCTTCCTCTCTCTGCATCGCTGCCAGCCTGGCTCTCTACTGCGAGGTAACGGGCCAAGACCTGCTTACAGTGAAGAGATAATGTCCACGGATTAAGACAGAGAGCCCCTGGAGTGGTGCCTCTTTCATTCCAGTATTTGGCCTGTGAAGCATCATAAATACACCCCAGTCAGTCGCAGACTGGTCCTGTGAAAGTCAGCCTCCGTTCTTTCACTGAAGTGGATCTGAACAGCATTGGTCCAAATCCACCAACCTCAGTGGCTGCAGCATTAGAGAATCACAAAGGAGATTTTCACAGCCAAACTTACTGCTCGTCTGCTGATGCTATTTTCATCCCGAGGCTGAGTCACCCGTTTGAAACGCTTGTATAAGAATATTAAAGTTCCCTGAAGATCCTCACGGGTGGCTGGGACGTCCAAAGTCTATCATACACTAGCTCTTGTGAAGATGTGTTCCAAGACCCCTAAAGGTCTCAGAACCAATGCAGAGTTCTACTATATGGTTCTATTCTATTATTAGCTCCAAAAGAAAGCCAGAACAGGAGGAACCTGCACTGTTAACCTGCAGTATCACTGAGAATGGAAAACGTCGATACGACCATTCCTCAAGTTTCCATCTTCTGCAGTACACGACATTTTTCATTTATTCAGTGATTAATTCAAACACCACAGATAACTGCTTCATGGATCTGAAGGTGCACTGGTTTATTTCCACGCCAAACCGCACGAGCGTGAGCAATCTCTCTCAAAGGACCAGAATCTGGAGTCAAACTGGGAGAGACTGTTTATAGACATGGACAGGGTCTGGTCATGTGACCTGATATTTTGTAAGGGTGGTTACCAGCTGAGCGATTGTTGTTAAGGACGACTTCATCGCTTGTTTAATGGAACAGAAATTGTCTTTCAACTCAGTGATGATACAGATTCACTCAATAACAATATAAATAAAAATCCCAATCTATGACAGGGACAAAAAGAAGACATTCAACTGGTATACAGAGTCAGTTGTGGCATTCATTTCTTTGGAATTAAGGATTTTTTTGTTTATGTGTATGAAGTAAAATCTAAACCCCAAATTTAAAATGTTTCAAAATATGTTTGTTTAATTATATATTTTGATGTCAAACCTTCATTTTTAGACAGTTTTCATTACAAATAGTTTTTGAAGTGAACAGCTTCACAAGGAGCAGATGCTTGAAAGGCATTCGCAAAAACATTTAAATTAAAAACTTTTTTGCGTTTTTCATGTCTGGATAAAAATGTTAGTTAGCTCCGTTATAGATAAGGCTTTCTTCACCTTCATCAGAATAAACTCAGCAATTATGACTTCACAGTGTTTAGAAAGATTATGGAGCTTCTCAAATATTCCGGCTCCACATCTTCCTCCAGAGTCGCCTCATGTTTAACAGATGTGGATATCCAAACATATGCTTAGAGGAGGGAGTTTCCCCATGTTTCCTCGTGTACTGTACATAATCTGACATTTAGACACAATAATATAAGAGAAATCTATTTAGCACAAACCTTTATTGATTGTTCTGACTACACTTTTTCAGGTTTAGTGGTGGGGTGGGGGCATCTAAGGGATGTTCATTTTTGTCTGCATTCCTATCAATGGTCATAGAAAAGTTCTGGACGTCCACATGATGCAGATGAGGTCTGATGCTTGACAGTGACCGTCTGACCTGTTAGAATCTCAATTTGAACATGTAATCATTAAACAGTGATGTTTGTCTGAGGTCATGTAGATGTTTGAAAGTGCATCAATTCAACATTAACCTTCTTATTTAAGACAGCTATCAAATGTTTTTGTGTTTAACTTGGTCCAGGCAAATGTTTCAAACCTCCCACCCCAAATTTGTAATAACAGCATCAGAGCAATGTCCCTTAAAATAAATGTTTTTCTTTGAAAAAAAAATGTCCTTGAGAGACTTAGTAAACATAAATACACATGTTTTTGTTACTACAATAAACATGAATAAACTGAGGGAAGGATATTTTGTTGTTTTTCTCTTAGAGGCTAATTGGAACTAAAATAACTTTAGCTCAATGGTCTAAAGAAACGGATTTCCAGCAAAGCTATATTTTAATGTACAAACATTTTTTTAAAAGTGCAAACATGACTGTATACAGTTTTAACCCCACCCTCTGTAGGCATTCAGTGAGAGAGGTGCATTGTGGTGATGTTCAGGATTTACAGTTAAGCTTAGGTCACTAAGTTGTGCTTCCTTCCTTTGTCTTGTGTGTAGTTGCTGGTGTTGTCAGAGTTTGAGTTTAACTTCAGTCACATGCATATGCACAGGGGTTGACCCTTATAGGTGATGCAGGTTGTGGAGGTTGTGTGCAGTCTGTGTAGAGGGTTAGGGTTAGGGATAGGGATAGGGTTAGGGATAGGGTTAGGGTTAGGGTTAGGGTTAGGGATAGGGATAGGGTTAGGGTTAGGGTTAGGGTTAGGGATAGGGATAGGGTTAGGGTTAGGGTTAGGGTTAGGGATAGGGACAGGGTTAGGGATAGGGACAGGGTTAGGGATGGGGTTAGGGATAGGGTTAGGGATAGGGATAGGGTTAGGGTTAGGGATAGGGTTAGGGTTAGGGATAGGGTTAGGGTTAGGGTTAGGGATAGGGTTAGGGTTAGGGATAGGGTTAGGGTTAGGGATAGGGTTAGGGATAGGGTTAGGGATAGGGTTAGGGTTAGGGTTAGGGATAGGGTTAGGGTTAGGGATAGGGTTAGGGTTAGGGTTAGGGTTAGGGATAGGGTTAGGGATAGGGTTAGGGTTAGGGTTAGGGATAGGGTTAGGGTTAGGGATAGGGTTAGGGTTAGGGTTAGGGTTAGGGATAGGGATAGGGTTAGGGTTAGGGTTAGGGTTAGGGATAGGGACAGGGTTAGGGATAGGGTTAGGGTTAGGGTTAGGGATAGGGTTAGGGATAGGGTTAGGGTTAGGGATAGGGTTAGGGTTAGGGTTAGGGTTAGGGTTAGGGTTAGGGTTAGGGTTAGGGATAGGGATAGGGTTAGGGTTAGGGATAGGGACAGGGTTAGGGATAGGGTTAGGGTTAGGGATAGGGTTAGGGATAGGGTTAGGGATAGGGTTAGGGATAGGGATAGGGTTAGGGATAGGGTTAGGGATAGGGTTAGGGTTAGGGATAGGGACAGGGTTAGGGATAGGGACAGGGTTAGGGTTAGGGATAGGGACAGGGTTAGGGTTAGGGTTAGGGATAGGGTTAGGGTTAGGGATAGGGTTAGGGATAGGGTTAGGGATAGGGATAGGGTTAGGGATAGGGTTAGGGATAGGGATAGGGTTAGGGATAGGGTTAGGGATAGGGTTAGGGTTAGGGATAGGGACAGGGTTAGGGATAGGGACAGGGTTAGGGTTAGGGATAGGGACAGGGTTAGGGATAGGGTTAGGGACAGGGTTAGGGTTAGGGTTAGGGATAGGGTTAGGGTTAGGGATAGGGTTAGGGATAGGGTTAGGGATAGGGTTAGGGATAGGGTTAGGGTTAGGGATAGGGTTAGGGTTAGGGTTAGGGATAGGGACAGGGTTAGGGATAGGGACAGGGTTAGGGTTAGGGATAGGGACAGGTTTAGGGATAGGGATAGGGTAAGGGATAGGGTTAGGGATAGGGTTAGGGTTAGGGTTAGGGATAGGGACAGGGTTAGGGATAGGGACAGGTTTAGGGATAGGGATAGGGATAGGGTTAGGGATAGGGATAGGGTTAGGGATAGGGATAGGGTTAGGGATAGGGATAGGGTTAGGGTTAGGGATAGGGACAGGGTTAGGGTTAGGGATAGGGATAGGGTTAGGGTTAGGGTTAGGGATAGGGACAGGGTTAGGGTTAGGGACAGGGTTAGGGTTAGGGTTAGAAGCAGCTGCATCTTAGGAGGAGTGCAAGTATATCTTCACTTGAGGCTCATGCAGCCGCCTTAAGAGATGTCATGATAATGAAAAACACCATTGTTGTGTCTGTGGTAAGTGTCCTGTGAAGTTGCACGCATTTATGACGTATGGGTTATGATGTTGTTCGGTGTCCTCACACCACACTGTAGTTGTTGGTAAGCTGTGAACACTTACCAACAACTAACTGCCCATGAACTGGTGTGCATGGGAAGCGTAAGTGGGATGGGGGTTAAAAAAATTAAAAATGAGTACAATATGTCTGTGTTGTAAAAGTGTTCGCTATGACTTGTTGTCTGCAGAGTGGGAAAAAAAGTGCTTAAAAATGTTGGCTCTTTGAGTTCACCAAGCAATCTTAATATTTTTTGTATCCACTGTGCAAGTTCACCATTTTTTGCCCCCGTATCCACCCGTGAGGGCAGCCGAGACTCAAACTCTTGCAAGCAGCTCCATGAACCTACGTGGGAGCTCCTCTGCATTCTTAACCATCTAAGATGACCACAGGTGTCAACACAACCTGTTAGACCGCTCAGATTCTTCAGGAGCTCCAAGGCATTTTGCAGATGCACTTTCGTACGTCACCTTGGAAACGCGGGTTTATGCAAACGCTTCCAATGAAAAGTCTATGCAAATGTGTGCATAGGCGCATTTTGGGCTTCCATGTTTAATACTCTCGTGTTTACACGAAACTATGCAAGTTTTGAAATCCGTTTTTGGCATCTACGTACTAAACATGCAGCAGCTGAACGCATCCTGAAAGTTAAACCAGTTTATTTTCAACCAATCAGGGACTCGGATTTAAGAGTGACGTTTGGATGGTGTTGCTTTTGCTTCTTTGAAATGACATCCATTTGAAAATTGATCAAGGATGAAACATTAATAATTCCAATTTGTAACCGTACAGAATTCTTTGACACCAAGCCTTTCGTATATTGAAATAGAGCTGTGAAAGAAAAAAGCCTGGAGCAAGATTCACCAGATTTACACCGCTTTGACATTTCACACCGAGACTAATAGCTGTAACATAGTGTAACATAACCACTGTAACACGCACAAGTATCAGGCAGCAACAGACCTGTGTGAACACCAAAAGGCACATACATAAACCCACGTCCAGCACTTTCTTGAACGCTCCACATGTTTAGCTTCACCTCTGAAGATCAAATGAAGTAACTTTCCTCTTTAGAAATATTTCTCCCTTTGGTTCACATCGTGGTTGGTGGGGGGTGAGGATGCCGTGAGATGTAACAGATACATTTTTGGTGTTTGAAGTGTCTCAGCTGTGCCTGTACCATCACAGCTGATCCTTAAACCACAGAAAGATTCATTTTATAACCCGCTGCTGAGCTACCCACGGCCACTTACATTGCAAATTCCAAAAACTGTCAAAGATGTAAAAAAATGCAGAATTTGGAATGAGCTTCCTGCTATGTAGGTTAATAATATTCTCAAATCCATAATTCAACATATTTCACATTATTAAATATTTAATTTTCGCACAATAGACTAGAAAGCCTGAAAGTGTGGAGAAGCTCTCTGAAAGCAGCAGGAATTTTCACCCACATCCGGCTTGTATTCATGAATAAAGATGGAGCTTTGGAAAGTTAACTTCAGGGCGCGAGATGCTGAGATTAGTGGAGCTGCCTGTTAATCGCTGGGATGTGAACTGACCAAAACCTTTATTTCAAAAATGCTGGTAGAAGCATGTTTTCTAACTTTTGTCATGAAAGTAGAGCCTCCTGTCTGAGTAACTCTGGGCTGGACACATCCCAGGGGCTGATGGGGGAGAAGGCATTTCTATGTATAGTTATGAACATCTATCAGGTAAGAATCAATCAATCGCCTGGTCAGAGCACAGTACCTACAGCGATTTTATGACATAACCCTGACTCAACAGCTTTGTCCTGCAATTACAGCTGACTTCCTGGTCACGACACCTCCTCGCTTAATGAAGGTTTCCATAAAACCATCAGTAGGCCGTGTGGGGAGTGGGGTACAGGAAGACAACACAAACCGCGCAGCTTCATGTACATCAGCAGAACTCATCCTTATCTAAAACCCCTGACTGATCAGAACTCATGATGATTAGACCTCTGCAGTTTATCACATCCTTCACGTTGTTTCACAGTAAAAGTCATGGATGGTGTCTGATTCCCAAGCATGATGCTGAGGAGTGAGCTGGTGACTGATCTGTCCACAAATCACATCCAGCTGTTACTAAACTTAACCTGATCAATTACACTGTAGTTTATCATCTTTTCAAGCCATTAAAATCACATATTTCAAGACAGAAAAGGATCAATACAGCAAATGACTATAGACACTTCATGTTATCCAACAAAAATAAGTTCATTTAAATGAACAAAATGGGTTCGGCATCGACTGTGAGAAGCTAACAAAGACGCGGCTGATCTCAACCAAACACATCCTCTGTACTTTTATTACCACAGATCAATGGATGATGCCCCTGAGAAGATCAGCACGCAGCACATGATCATGTCAGAATATTTTACTCATAAGAGGCTTTGGATGCTCCTTTAAACCTATTATCTATATAGTCAAAGAGAGCAAACTAACCTTGACTTTACTGCAGGTTGACTTCACTCACTCGTCTTCAGTGAAAACTGGAGCTTAGAATACTAACCTCACATATGAGGAACAGTTTTTATTGAAGTTCCACTCCAGTTGGATCATGACGATTGTTGTTTGTGCTTTTTAAAGCCGTATTTTTTCCTCTGCTCCTGATTCACCACAATTTGAATGAAGAAGCTTTTAACTAATGAAATCCATAGGGGTCACATTTAGAGCAAAACATCTAGAAACATCTTTCTTATCCAAACATGACTTTGAAAAGGCAGTAGTCTTTGATTTACAGAAAAAGACATCAAAATTAGTAAAACTTTTTTGAAATTAAGGATTTTTTAAAGCTCCGCCCTGATAACCTTCCTTGCAGGCCTGAGCAGTAGTTAGTGTTTGTTCTGTTTTTGTTTCTGTGTCATTTTAGAAAACAGTCCACAAAGACTTTACAGACTCCATTTTAAGCAATTTGTGTCCACTTCTTTCCAATGGGTTTCTTTCTTTCTTTTTTAACGTTTTTACATTTGATGGAGATGAAAAATGTAATTTTCCATCTGCCGAACCTTCTCTGGCATTCCACAGCAAGCTGACTCTTCCAACACAACAGTTTGAGTCCTCCAATCCTAATAAGAGCTGGCCAGCTTTGGTTGGCCTTTCATGATTCTTTGGGGTTCTTAGAAAACCTTATCAGACACCTCCTGTCACTCAGAACTCTTGATATCTCTCATCATTGCCATTTCATAACTTTAACCCTGTTTCATGAAGCATTCATTTGTCATGAGCCTGAACAAGACAACTTTAAATCTAGTGGAAAATAAAGATGCGAAGTGAACAATTTTTGGGATCCATGCAGCCGTGCTGCCATTCTAACTGTCGGTCAGATAATCCTCAGGAAGTTGGATGCATCTGCGTGTTTTAACAAAGCCTCCGCATTAGAGGAGGTGCTCTCAGTAGCTGACGATCAATTCATCAACTGCATTTAATTAGCAGCATCTGCCTGGAACAGATGGCGTTTCATGATGAACCTTTCCACTGACAGCCTTTCCTTCCTTTTCCACCTTCCTCTAAGCACACTTCAGGATCAAACATGTTTTTGCAATAACGGGATGACGCCATCATTGTATGAAATGTATTTACTCTTCCACAGGACTGTAGAAAATGATCTCAGCATAGTTTCATTATGTCTTTAAAGTTACCAAGCTCCTGTGTGCGTTAGATCGTGATTTAGAAATGGCGCCATGGTTACATCTAGTGTAATTTAAATAGTGTGCGAGGAACTCTCATGTTGCAAAATTCAAGCTGAAATATGTGAACCTTTTTTTTTTTATTCAGTGATATAATGTCAGTTTGGAAAGATGGTTTTATTTAACCATATATTGTTTTACTTTAACACAAAAAAGTCAAACAAATGTCTGGTTCACATTGGTCTTTGTGATGTTTGTAAGCTGCTCAAAGCGCCTCCTTCTGGACACAACCTTCTCGCCAAAAAGACTAACACAAGGACACGAAAAGAAAAAGGCAGCAAACACTTTCCATGTTTTTTCACATCTAAACTGACCTCAAATACTTCTAAAAATATGTGATGATATTACTCTTCTCCAGGAGTTTTCAGATTGATGCAGAACTGAAACTCCTGCCAGTTTTAATCTTAATTTAAAATGCTAAGCTAACCAATAACAAACTGTCAGCAATGTTTTTTTTTTTATTCTTTAAACAACAATTAGTTCTTTTTTTTGTATAAAATGTTTTAGAAGATTTTTTTTTTTTTTTTAATTGATGATCTAATATTAACATTGGTGAGTTAATGCGGCAGATGCTAAAGGCTACTTTAGCTTTAGCTTTATCCAAGAAACAAAAAAAAGAAAACCTCCCTACCACATTATTACAACATCAAGGTATAATGTACAGATGTCAACAGCAGTTTTAAACGTGTTTCCACACGCGTGTCAGCTCATGTTTTTTACAGCAATAGCACAGAGGATTTTGGCTGAAAAGGTCTCATCTCTTTGCAAAGCGGTCTTTAGCAGATCCTCACCTCGCTGACCGACTTCACAGCAGAAAACAGCGAACAGCAGAACCACACCATCTTGATTAAGCTGACGTTAGTCATCTTTGAAGCTTTGCCAGATGCCTGAGAAAGATTTTTCTGCCTCTCAGAGAGCAGAGCATGATGACTTTTACGGTTATGAGGAGGAACCTAATGAGTCTCAGAGGGCTCTGAAGAGGGAAGACTGACTCCACATTTCTGTAAAGGAGCTGCTGCACGGATGAGGCGCCTCCAGATTCTTGCGTTTTCTCCTCTTTTCCTTTATTTCATCTACAATTTTTAGGATTGATTCAATCCTTAAGGGTGGAGACTTTAGTTAGAAATAATGGTAAAGTTTGTTTTAACAGTGTTACAAGATTTGTTTGATTTGCACTTTGCCCTGCAGGGCAGTAAAAACCACAAAATCTATGTTCTGTCTTCCTCTTCACTAAGGAAGAGTAAATATGAGATGGTCATGATTTTCAGCCTTTTTTGATGAATCCTGAATCATCGTTTTGTGCTATATACAGTATTAACATTTATTTTGATTTCTTGCCTTTATTTTCTTTTGTAATCCACAAGGATTATTTTGAACCTGAACAAAAGGAAAAGTTCTTTGGTTTGTGAATGATGGCATTTAAAGGCAATGTAAATGCAAATATTCCTTAATGACTTCAGGATCTAATTAAATAGTTATGTGATATGTATGTTCCATATTCTTCTTTTGCAGAGCCTTCATTACCTGACTGTCAAAGGTTTAATTACAAAGGGAGATTAAAACGATCTGGTGATTATCAAATATTAACACGGCGGTCTGATCATTTCTCTGAAACTGCTTAATAATAGGTTAGCTTGCATGAGATATTTTTACTCGCATATTATTTGTCTGCAGGAGAGAAGCGACTGAGGATGAAACTTTTCTGTGAAGCTTTGAGACATTTAATGAGACGCAGAACACCCCAGGTGCTGGCCGGCCTCTGAGTCCCCCCCACACCGAGGACAGCGTCTGCACAGTGTCCCACACCATCATCTAGAGTTACAGAAAGTGATCCGAGTGCACGCAGCAGAAAGTGAACCGCGCTGCACTGCTGCATGCAGGCGCACACAGCCAGCTTTGTTCACTTTCACTTCTTCAACAGCTGCTCCAGAAACAGCAGACCGGCTCACGGGCAGAAGCTGCGTCATCCATGACGTTAACCGTCATGGAAATGTCAAACGTATCACTTCACGTGTTCACTCTCACCTGGTGTGTCATTACGGCAAGAAATCTGCAAAGTGGGAGACTCTACAACAGTTTTATCTGAACTGGTGACAAAACAGAACGTCTTTTAAACATTTTGGCTTTTCTAGTTGCATCCATTCTAAAGAGTAAAAGATCTCACACCAAAGAAACCAACAATATTTGTATCAAAGTAAACCTCTGAAATTGCTACTTTCAGGTACATTCTGACAAAAAGACAGTGAACACATCAAAAAACATGTCAGATTTTTGTTTTTATTATTATTATTAAGATGTCGCAATACTGCTATTTAGCTATTACAGAATATATCAATCTACTTTGCTTGCCCAGAATTCCAGTGGCAGGAGTTCATTCTTTCAACCTAAAGTTTCGTTTTTCCTCTAAAAAAAGGAACAGTGGTTCTTCATGTTCTTCATTTCCAAATCTTTTGCTATGAAGCAAATGCAATTGAGTCAGCAGTTTGAACAAACTAATGAACACACAACCTGAAAGGTGAAAGGTCCGAATATGATATTCTTTCATGATCCATTCTAGGTTGCCATCAGATGCACCTGCAGAAAAAGGGTGGAGCCTAAGCAGCAGTTCTGCAGGACAGAGAGGGAACTGATTTTAGGACAAAAATCAAAACTAAACTGGATATAGCCTCTTATTCAGCTCAAAGATTATGCAGCAGAATCGATGTTCTTTTGAAGTATTAGACTGACAGCCTTTAAAGTGATCTTTAAGAGGACTACATGAGGTTTTAAAGGAGCCACGTGATCTGTGAAAAACCTGCAAACCAAAAAGTGATTTTCCTGTGTGTCCCTGCAGCAAACACAACCAGGCTGAGCAATGAAACATTTAACAGAGATGTTAAAAGATGACAAATAAAACCAGAAAAAGTAAAAAAGCTCAAAATTAGAGATACATTTGTGATGCAGGACAAGAGAACTTAAAAATAGCTCTGATTATATCAACTGCAATAATGTTTATGGTCAAAGTCTTTCATTAAATAAAAAGTAAACATTAAATCCTGCATTGATTCATTCAAAGTAAAAATGCTTGAGAATCCCTGAAATTTTGTTGTTTGATTTTTTTTCTGCTAAAACTCAACAATATAAATAAAGTTTCTGAAAAAAATACAGCAAAACTGAGTTTTTATCTAGCTGTGTCCATCCAGATGAGAACATTTCTTTGTATAAGTGCATAAAGGTGTTAAAGTCCCACTGTCATCATCTTTTGATCTATAGTCAAAGTGTTTCCTGATTGTGTCGTTTTTAACCCAAACATAAAAAGCTGTCATTTTCTAACAGCCATTTCCAGTGAAAAGCCTATGTAAACTCCCATAGGGGAGCATTTCAGGCTCACACCAAGCCTCTTCCAAGTGTAGGTGGTGGACATGCACTAATAATCAGTAGGAAAAGAGAAAAAAGTAGAAGCCCCTCCCTGCTGGTCCAGAGTGAACTCCATGAGCTTTCAAGAACCCACGTTTAGCGTGCACTTGAACATGCATCTCATGCCTGCTGTGAATGTCGCTTTAGTTTTGTCTGCCTTCATGTCGAGGTTGAATTGGTAAAACTTGCCGGGTTCTTTACGTTCACATTTACCATCTTTGTTCCATATTTGACCTTATGAATTTAAAACGAACCGACTGAAGGAGTTTCCTGAAGGATTTTTTAAACCTGCATGTTTTATGTGGCTGTTGAAGCCGAACTCAGTGCTTTTTATTTTGTTTTTACTGATCAGGAAGTGCACAGCTTAATCTCTAAAAACAATGCAGGATCGTGTGTATTCAATCCTTCTAAGGTGATTGCACTAGCGTTTGTTGTCTGAGCGTTCTCACTAAGAAGCTGGTTCAAAACACATCACTTTTCATCTGCTTGCGCTGCAGAGGATCAGGTCTGATAAACGATGGGGTCTTGGGGAGCTTCCAGAGAGTGGCGCAGTGGGGCAGCTGCTCCACAGAAGGAGGGATGTGATGGAAGGAGGATGGAGAGAACGGGTGGAGAGCATCTGGGTCCGTGCTGAACAGGCAGCAGCCGGACTGATGGATTACAGTGGCTCTCTCCTGGGTAAACGGACACCACCCCCTCCCTTCTTAACAATGTCTCAGCCTGTACCGTCATTGAAATGTCTCCAAAGATGGAGGGGCACATGCAGTCGGGCCGCTTAATCTGAGAAGCTGCTTTTCTACCACAAGAGTGGATTTGAGAAAGTGCAAAAGATCTTTTTCTAAACAAGTCTCGTATCATTTTCTACAGATGCCAATATGATCTGCGAGCCAGGAGCTGTGCTGAAAAACTAGACGACAGAGCGGCTCATCGATTCAGTCAAGACTAATTGCCGGGAAAATAGCCATATTGTTTTCATACACATCTCCACGCCGGCGTTGGCCATGCCGTGGCAAGCTCAGCGGCTCCGGTGCCCTAGCTTGACGTGTGGTTTTGCAGGTTATGACAACGGAGATCTGAGGCGTTTTATGAGCTGGTGATGGCTGCAGAGGCCGCCAGTGAGGGCAATGCCTAAAAGGTCACGCTGCCAGAGAGCACTCTGACTAAATAAATAATGAGGAGAGAGCACGCCGCTGCAAATGAAGCCACAGACACTCCCACTGTCGAGTCTGCTGTCACAGTGTTTGCTGCTCGTGTTTCACAGGTAGAACGGGAGTTCTCAGTAAAGCCCTTGACATTTTCCCAAACCTCTTCATGGAGCTTTGAAGTCTCCGTCTGAACTGCAGACATTCTTTTGCTAAAATTCTCACCTTTTTTGGAGTGAAAGTTTTTCTATAATATCATAAATTACATGTTATAAATGGCGTATACTTCTATACCACTTCACTCCCTTCATTAAAGGACATGTTGGTACATGGGTGGGCACTGAACCTGCAATCTTCTGAACAGAGGTTGAACACTCTACAACTTGGTGCAGAAGTTTAAGGGCCACATTTCTTAGTACGACTTTCCAATAGAAGCCTCACCCCCTGGTTCTTGGCACACTTGTTCTTGTCATTTTGAACTCTTGATCTCTCACTATAATCTGAGAATCTACGGGGGGGGGCTAACAGCAGCGGACATTTTTTAGGGTCTCCTGTCCTAATAGGAAAGAGAAGCACCACAACTTTCTGATTTATCAAGAGACTGATGAAGTATGTGAAAGATGAGAGTAATTTTCAAATGTGTTCCAGACAGCAGTGGAAGCAGTTTATGTTTCACAGATCTGAATATGGCTGTGACACTTTTGTTTGGTCACGCTGCTTGACTGAAATCGCCTGAGACTGTTTATATCAACAGAAGCAAAAAAACAAACTATCAGAATATAACGTTTTTTTTCACACTATAGAAGAAAAACTTTAGCACGCCGCCAGTGACCGCGTCATTATCATTATATGATCACTGAAACACAATCTATTAATTAACTATTGATTTTCTTTACTTGATCTGAAATATCTGCCAATGATTACTAGATTAATGTAATGATATGTTCTAATAATAATCAATGGTTATTACATTTTAGTTACCTAAAGTGTGAATCAATAATGTTTACGGAAAATGTTAGAATTTCTCTCAGATGATTGATTAATTGATTTGTTCATTTCAAGCATAAGTTGGACAAAACACGGAAATAATCACACAAAATTATCAAACTAATTATTAAGACAATGAAATGCATTGATTGAGAGGAAAAAAAATCAGTTCAAACCCTGATTTTTGGGTCATGTGATGTGTTGTTACATAACAAAAACTAAAACTAAAATTCTGACAAATCCTTCAATTAATTTACCAATAAGCAAGTAACTATGTCAAAAATTTTTTAGTTATTTTAAACTAAGCTGGGTTTTATGTATGAAACAATTAATAATAAACCTTCAATTTAACACAACACATTTTTGATACTTCGAACATAAACATATGCAAATGTATGCAAATGAATGCAGTAATGTATGCGCTATGCAACAATTCACTTTCCCCATGATTTAGTTCATTTGTATAACTTACGGTTGGGTTTCAAATCAAGAACTTTGCCATTTGGATAATTTGATTATTTTGATTTAAAGCTAATATTTTAGGTTTGAGTTGAAGCTGCTGTAAAACTTTAGATAAAACAGGTTTTTCTTAAAGTAAATGTGAATGTAAATTTTATTTTTGAAAAATCCTTTAAATCCTGGAACACTTTGACGGAAAGAAACAAATTAAACTCGCCAATTTTAAAGGCCTTTTATCCCAGACAGAACACACAAATGACAATTAAACTCACTAATGGATAGACCCGCACTTAAAAACCCTCTGACAGAGTTTGTTAGGAATTTTTACTCTCCTCTTAATCAAATCCTTTATTAGCCATTTGGAAATGTTGTTGTTCATTAAGTTTAATCCAATTATTGCACTCATGACAAAAATTCTACCAAGTCATAACCCATTATCACATCACAAAGGGGAGGAGCTTCAGACAAACGGTCTTATTAAGAGCAAAACACACAAGGCAAACAAATCTCCATTGTAATTCACTCCTACTGCTGGGTAAATTAAAGTCCATTATTCACTCTGCTTTGGGCCTATTTCTGGTCTCTCTGCTCTAGGGGAAAAACAGGGCTCTTTGGGGGCAGCTGTGTGTGAAGCAGGTGGTGTGCTGCGGATTTTCAGGATCAGCTGTATTAAAACAACAAAAGTGGAATGGAGCTTTAGAGGACAGTCTGACATGTTTTCCAGCCTGCAGAAGTACCTGCTGCCTACTGGATCTGCTCTCCCTCCAGCTGTTATTGAAAAACTTCTGACAGTTTACCATCAAACATCTGCGGGACAGTTCTTCTGATGATGCATGAGATATACAAAGAACATTAGGCATAAAACAGCATTTCTGAGTTTGTATTTATTCAAATCATTGTGAGCAGATGGAAAATGACATTTGATAAAGAGCTTATTTGATATGTAGAGAACACACTTTGCAAGCAACAAGTTCCCTGCTCTGAGAGCTCTACAACAAGAAGGGGAAAGGGGGCGGGGTTGCTTCATGCCAGCAGTCCTGCCCACAACTCAAATGTGAATTTCTAATGAATTCACTAATTCTAATGAGTTCACCCCGGTGGACGAGAGAGTTGCGTCCCTCCGCCTTCGGGTGGGGGACAGGTCTCTGACTGTGGTTTCGGCTTATGGGCCGAACAGCAGTTCGGAGTACCCAGCTTTCTTGGTGTCTCTCGGAGGGGTACTGGAAAGCGCCCCAACGGGGAACTCCATTGTCCTCCTGGGTGACTTCAATGCCCACATGGGCAATGACAGTAGCACCTGGAGGGGCGTGATTGGTAGGAACGACTTCCCTGATCTGAACCAGAGCGGTGTTTTGTTGTTGGAATTCTGTGCTCATCATGGTTTGTCCATAACAAACACCATGTTTGAGCACAAGGGTGTCCATCAATACACTTGACTTCAGGACACTTGCGGCAGGAGATCAATGATCGACTTCGTAGTCGTTTCCGGCGACCTTAGGCCGCGTGTCTTGGACACTCGAGTAAAGAGAGGGGCAGAGCTGTTCACTGATCACTACCTAGTGGTGAGTTGGATTCGTTGGCGGGGAAGGAGGCCGGAAAGACTTGGTAGACCCAAACGTACTGTGAGGGTCTGCTGGGAACGTTTGGCTGAGCCCTCCGTCAGGGAAGTCTTTAACTCCCACATCCGGGAGAGCTTCAAACAGGTACCAAGGGAGGCTGGTGACATTGAGTCTGAATGGACCAAGTTCTCCACCTCCATTATCTCTGCTGCTGTTCGGAGCTGTGGTCGCAAGGTCTCTGGTGCCTGTCGTGGCGGCAACCCCCGAACCCGTTGGTGGACACCGGAAACAAGGGATGTCTTCAAGCTGAAGAAGGAGTTCTATCAGGTCTGGCTGACTTGTGGGACTCCAGAGGCAGCTGACAGGTATCTGCAGTCTAAGCGAGCTGCTGCTCAGGCTGTAGTAGAGGCAAAAACTCGGTCCTGGGAGGAGTTAGGTGATCTCATGGAGAAGGACTATCGTTTGGCCTCGAAGAGGTTCTGGCAAACCGTCCAGCGCCTCAGGAGGGGGAAACAGTTTTCTGCAGGCACAGTTTTCAGTGCGGGTGGGGAGCTGCTGACTTCTACTGGGGACGTTGTCGGGTGGTGGAAGGAATACTTCGAGGATCTCCTCAATCCTGCTGACACGCCTTCCCTTCAGGAAGCAGAGGCTGAGAGCCTTGGGGTGGGGCTGTCCATTACCCAAGCTGAAGTCACCGCAGTAGTCAACAAGCTCCTCGGTGGCAAGGCACCAGCAATGGACGAAGTCTGCCCTGAGTACCTCAAGTCTCTGGATGCTGTGGGAGTGTCTTGGTTTAAACGTCTCTGCAGCATTGCGTGGCAGTCGGGAACAGTACCACTGGACTGGCAGACAGGGGTGATGGTCCCCCTTTTCAAGAAGGAGGACCGGAGGGTGTGTTCCAACTACCGGGGAATCACACTCCTCAGCCTCCCTGGGAAAGTCTATGCCAGGGTACTGGAGAGGAGAGTCCGGCCAATAGTCGAACCTCAGGTCGAAGAACAACAATGCGGTTTCCGTCCTGGTCGTGGAACTGTGGATCAGCTCTACACCCTGTCTAGGGTACTGGAGGGTTCGTGGGAGTTCGCTCATCCTGTCCATATGTGTTTTGTAGACTTGGAGAAGGCGTTCAACCGTGTGCCCCGAGGTGTCCTGTGGAGGGTTCTTTGGGAGTATGGGGTCCGGGGAGCCTTACTCAGGGCTGTCCGGTCTCTGTATGACCAGAACAGGAGCTTGGTCCACATAGCTGGTACTAAGTCAGACCTGTTCCCGGTGCATGTTGGACTCCGGCAGGGCTGCCCTTTGTCACCGGTTCTGTTCATAGTCTTTATGGATAGAATTTCTAGGTGCAGCCAGGGTCCGGAGGGGGTCTGGTTTGGGAACCACAGGATTTCCTCTCTGCTCTTTACAGATGATGTTGTCCTGTTTGCTTCAATAAGCCAGGACCTCCAGCATTGTGACGGTTTGCAGCCAAGTGTGAAGCAGCAGGGATAAGGGTCAGCACCACTAAGTCTGAGGCCATGGTTCTAGACCAGAAAAAGGTGGTTTGTCCTCTCTGGGTGGGTGGAGTGCTCCTTCCCCAAGTGGAAGAGTTTAAGTATCTTGGGGTCTTGTTCACGAGTGAGGGAAGATCGGAGCGTGAGATCGACAGGCTGATTGGTGCAACGTCCACCGTCATGCGGTCGCTGTACCGGTCCGTCGTGGTGAAGAGAGAGCTAAGCCAGAAAGCAAGGCTCTCAATTTACCGGTCAATCTACGCCCCAATACTCACCTATGGTCATGAGCTCTGGGTCATGACCGAAAGAACGAGGTCCCGGATCCAAGCGGCTGAAATGAGCTTCTTTACTGAGACTGCTGCCCCCGCGACCCGGTCCCGGATAAGCGGAAGAAAATGGATGGATGGATGGATGGATGGATGGATGGATGGATGGATGGATGGATGGATGGATGGATGGATGGATGGATGGTGATTTAACAGATACAGTCAGGTTTAGGACAATCCAGGTTTCTATCAAACGACTCCTGGCTGAGCTTCTGCTCTTGTCAACTTAATCAATAAATCGATTTCTATTCCTATGATCCAACCACAGCGATCTGTCTGAGTCAAGTTGTGACTCAAACCATTTAATATTATAATCAATCTTAAAAATTACATTTGGATAGTTGGTTTAATTTACTATAATGTAAAAACAGCCAACTGCATCACAGCAAACAAACACACAAAATATCAGTAAAACTGATCAACCATCATTCAGTCCAATGTGTGGAAACACTTTGAATTTATAAAGTCATGTGACCATACAGTGTTCTAGAATGTTCTAATAAAGTTCCTTTGGATTATTCTGATGTGGAAAAACAACAGTGAAATGAACTTTATCAAACTCAAATGTCAATGGATTTGACATTCATTCTTGTTTACTTGTTTGTTTGTAAACATATTTATAAAACTTGATTATCTTGAAGAAACACAAGAATCTGGAAAACTTCACTGTTAGCAATAGCAATAGTAGCAGCTATTTATCTCTGAGTCTCACTGTTGAAGTCCTGGATCTTGACTTTAGATCAGAGAATCAGATCCAATCAGATCGTTCAAGATTAACCAATATTGACTCTGAATCATATCAATGACTACAAAATGTAGATATGAATCATTGTTAAAACAAATCGATACCCCCCTTATAGATGAGGTCTGGTCCTCCCAACTATGTACTAATTCCAGAAGCTGAGGGAAAAGTTTGCTCTGGATCTCGACTTTAAGTAGAAAAACGTTTTTTGAAGCCCCTGAAGGTTGGCCAGTCGTCACGGCTGATAAATTGCTTGTGCGCAACGTCCTGATGGAGCATCAGCGTGACTTCATCAGCTAACACTTACCATTCTTTTTTAGGCATCAACTAGAAAGCATCTTTCTCCAGATACATTCAGTGTGCCACACTCTACGGTGCTCGCCTAAACTGTTGTTCTCTATATATGATGCTCAGGAGCAGAAAAGAGGGAGAAATGAGCATGTCTGACGAAGCATCAGTAAAAGCTTTTAAAGGAGAGAACATAGCCTCTCTTCTGACTGAATCCATCAGTTGTGAGTGCTTAACTTAAAGCATCAGGCTGCTGCTGTTGAAGCGACAGTCTCGGCCGGTTGACTCTGTTCTCTGAGTCACTGGCTGTTCAGCACCATTCTCAGCACCCAGGACAGCAAGAAGAGCTGGGACTTTATGAAACAGGATCTGCTGACAGGAGCCAGCTTGTGACGGAGCCACAGGAGAGGAAATGAGGAAAAGCAGGAGTAAGAATGCGCGTCTTTGTGAGGTTTCCCGTCAAGCTTAGGAGGTCGTCCAGCCGGAGGGCGCGTTTGCTTGCAGGCTCATAGCTACAAACACTCAAAAATTAATCATCTTAGCTAAGCTTAACAAGGAGATGGCTTCAGAGTCTTTATTAAAGATATTGAATTACGGAGCGATTTTCCGTCTTGCGGTGGATTTTCTTCTTTTTCTGACCCCACAGGGCAATATGTGTGATCAAGTAGCAGGCAAACTGATACAAAATAACGAGTTGCTATGTTGCTGGCCTGGCCTGTGGGCAGGGATTAAAGAAATGAAAAAGAGTTCATAGTTATTCATGCCGCTCTCCCAGTCTCATTATCGACCACACACCAGAGGGGATGACACTCGCGCTCCTGCACCTGCGTCCTCCCAGACGTTCTGACTTCGCCTCAACTCCCAACAGCATCCATGTGGAGAAAATGAAAGCTGTAACTGAAGGAGGCAGCGGAGAAAGCTAGAGACTGCAGCGCTCACTGGAAACCTTCCCTCAAATGACGGACAGCTTGATTGTTCAGGTCAATTCAATTGTATTATTATATATATAAAAACCATAGCTGATACCCCCCACTATATCAAAACCATAGCTGTCTGCATGGGCTTCACACTTCATATTTATTTCTGGGAATTTTAGGTTTAGGAGGAGGTAATTAATTGTCATCCAGGTTTTGATGTCACTAATGCAGGCAGAAAGTTCCTTTAAATGGTCATTCTGCTTAGGTTTCATGGATAAATAAAACTGTATCATCCAGTGCGTTTCCTGATTATGTTCCCTAGAGGCAGCATGTAGAGTATAAACAGGATAGGTCCTAAAACTGAGCCCTGTGGGACTCCGTGGTTAACTCCAGTGCAATGAGAGGACTGTCCATTTACATGAACAAACTGAAACCTCAGATAAATACAACTCAAACCATTTGATCCCTATGTCATGCTCCAGTCTCTGGTGTAAGATGCTGTGGTCAAAGACTGTGCTGAGGTCTAACAGAACTAGAATAGTGACTCTAGCTAGTGCAGTTTCAGTTCTACAGTGAGGTCTGAAAATCTTCAAAGAGGCTTTTGTCCTGTAGGTGGCGGTATAACTGCTTAACGACAACTCCTTCCAGCAGTTTTGAAATAAAGGGGAGATTTGATATTGGTCTATAGTTGGCCAGAATGCCAGGGGTGAGTGCATTGTTGAGTGCATAGCATAGCAGGTTAGTGGAAGTGGAGAGATGCCAGCTTTGGTACGTGCACGAGTCCTTAATGAAGCTTAAAGTGCACAAAGAAAACAGCAGAGTGGTTAGCATACAGCACACCCAGCCTCATTTCTATCAGAGAAGATGGAGATGTGGGGCCAAAGTTGTTAAAGACTGAACCAACTCCCCCGCACCACCTTCCTCCACCGCACAGCTTCAAAGCACGCATGGACTGCAGCTGCAGCCGCTGTTATGCTCCATTCATTCTGCAGATTTAAGTTTTTGTTGCACAGACATTTTTCAGAGGCATGGTCGCTCTAGAGGCAGCTCCTCTGTTCGCTTTAACCAAGAGGTTTGGGAGGGTGGACAGGTGGGGGGGGGGGGGGGTGTCTCATCTGCAGTGAAACAAAATGATAAAAGCAAAACAGCCTTGTCTGTCAGTCAAGTGAGAATCAATCTGCCAATGAGATCCAGGGCAGGTCAGAACATTACACTGAGCAGGTGTGATGCCAGTTTTACGCTGCTCTCCTCTGTTCTTCTATATATTGAAACCATTTTGTTTTAAACTGAAGAATCAGGTGACCTGCGGCAGAATGGTGACCTGTTCTGGGTATGCTAGGGGTTTCAGTGGGTTCAGAAAATGGATGGATAGAAGACTTCTGAAAACAAGAATGAAAAGCCAGAACTTACATTTAGTCTCAAGTGATTTGGAAAATAGCTTTTTAAAAAAAATGCTTTTATTGTTGCCCTCAAAGTTTTATTTTTTTTTTAACTTTTACATAACTAAAGAGTAATGAAAAGGAAACAACACAGAATAAAGTCCTAAATAAGAGACCTTTCCAGTTGTCCTGTTGCCATGTGGAACTCCACTCCTGTTAACATATTTAAGAAACACGTTTTCCTCACTAATTGTGGGGTCACGTTCTAAAAAGAATGCCTGAGTCAGAAGTGGTGGTGAAGGACCCAGAATGCAGGAGACCAGCCTAGGTGGTGGAAACTTAAATATTTAATAAACAAACTTAAATATGACAAAACCCATCGGAGAACCAATAAGATGGCAGAGCAGAACAGATGACCAGGATTAACTGAAAACCAGACACTTGAATAAACTGAGGGTCATTAACAGAAATGAAAACAGCTGTTGATCATGAACCTCAACCTGGTGACTGAGGGACAATTCAAAAACCTGACAGCATGAAATCTGTGAAGTAGAATTCTATATGTTTAAAGCAGTATAACCTCTCAGTGCACACCTTTTACTCTGTCCTCAGACAGACATGAGCATTTTCACACGTTTCTCTCTTGTTTAAACTACAAGGTCAAACCTTCGTACAAAAATAAGTTTGTGTTTTTTTTTCAAAGATCTGATCATGACCGAAGATTTATGTCAATGAGGAAGACTCACACATTCTGTACAGGAGACACAGCACGAGGCAGATTGATTGGCAAGGTCAACAGCCAATCAGGACACAGACCATAGTTTGTGCTGTAAAAATAAATAAATAAAAAAGCATGCAAACGTGTTCTGAAAAAGCGAGAGAACACTTTACAATGTGCTGCCACTTTGTAAAGTGGTCAACAGCACCGTCTATTATTATCCTTTGCCAACACCATCCATCCATCCATTGTCCTAACCTACTATGTCCCTTTTGGAGTCAGAGGGTTGCTGGAGCCTATCCCAGCTACTGTTGGGTGAAGGTGGGGTACACCCTGGACGGATCACCAGTCTGTCACAGGGCCTTTAGAGACACAATATTTAGACTTTGCAAATGTTTGATTTATTTTATATTTAAAAGTTATTTTTATCCCTAGTCCTGACTTCTGTCTATTCTTTTAAACACAATGGAAGCATCATGAGTTGCTGTCCATACAATTAACAATACAGAAAATTCTGATTCTAGTTCTGTATGTCTGGAAAGCATCAAGCAGTGAGGAGCTGGATCGATTCTAGATATCCTCTGACTCATGTTCCAGAAATATTGGTGAAGAGGAAACATTTGTTTGAATAATCCAATTATTCCACTGTGATACATGGCGGCAGCAGGTCTGAAGAAAACTATGCAACAGAACTGTAACATATTGTAGTAGTGACAGGATTTGTTTGTTTTTAATGTGATGATAATGTTCAACCTTGATTCTATAAAATCTCTGTTATTTTGTTTGAGTTTCATGCATGCTGAAACCGTGATAAAATCAATTTTTTTAACATCACAAGTTTCACATTTTTTCAACCAAGATTCATTTACCCGTAAACTTTCTGTGTTAAACAATAAATTGATCCAACTCCCACAAAGCATCACTGCTGCAGCCGTCCATCCACTCCAACATTAATGTTGAGGTGATGAAATGTCCAATTTCATCTACTAGAGATCATCTTAATGTTGTTTTCATAGACCCTCCTGTTGTGGGTCTTGTCCCTCCATGAAGTTTCTCCTCTCTTTTGCATATTCATTGAGGGAGCAGATTTCGGCTGCGCCTCATCTCATCTACCACCATGTCTGACGTTGCCTAGATACGGGAGCCGCAGGCGCGCACGGCTCATTTCAACTCGGAGGTTATCTAGCTGACTTGGAGAACAGTCCGTTTTTTTTTTTTTTACTTAAATCCTGAGCTAGTTGTTTAATGGATTGTGGTTTTAGGATTTGCGTTTTCCAAACATGTTAAAAAGGAGCCACCACTTTTCTTTGAGGGTGTGAAATGCTGAGCTGCTGCAAGAGCTTCAGAAAAAGGTGAGTGATCCAGCATCTGGGCCAAGCCTGCAGAAAGTGCGGGCTGACAAAGACCTCTGTCTCCCAGCGGCTGCAGCCGCAGCCCGCCTGTCAGGAAGATGAAAACATGCCCAGCCTCATTTAGTTCAGTGGGGATCCTGTGGAGAAAAAGAGGGGCAGGTAAAGCTAATGGACTACTCCAGGACACAGCGGTCTGTCGACTCAGCATCGCCGCTGGCTGCCTCTCCAGCACGCACTGTTTTCATGGCAATGTCTCGGAGACCACAGAGGCATGCGGGGGCCGAGGAGCCTTCACCTCAGCTCCCAGGTTGAGGAGGATTTACAGTAAACAAATCAATTTTCATGGATATTCTCTGTTTTTTACAACAAACTGCTGAAATTAATCATAGGAGCTTCAGGTCCTTCACTGAGGGATGAAAATAGACTCTTCACACAAGCAAAGGGGACATTTCTTGAATTAAACACATTTTTTGATTAAAAACTAAAAGCAGAATCCAGTTTATTGAGTAGAATGCTGATGTGGGAATGTGGGTCTCACTTGCATATTTGTATGTGAAATGCATCATCACAGGTTTCAGCCTGAACCACGAGCTGTCAGTCTACGGGGGAGACGGGTCTGATTGACAGAGAAAAATGAGGTGTCACATCAAAAGCGTTCAGTGCATTTCCTTTCCCCACATGCAGCCGCAGCGCAGAAACCCGAGCCGGGAGGGAGAGGCAGCTGCAGTGCGCACACACTGCTGGGTTAAAAGCCCGACCTGAGCGGTGCAGCTCTGCCTGAAGGTAACGATATGCTGAAATGTAAAAGCAGATACGCTGTGGGAGAAGCCAAACCAGACACAAATCCACTTTTGGATGCTTGGCCCCTGAAAGGAAGAGGATGTGCAGCTCTTTGTCATCTAAAAGTGAGAATTTGTTCTCACACTGTGACAGAGGCATCACCACCCACTGCTCATCATTAACACAGCACCTCATAAGGCATGTTGGACCTTTTGGAGTTCAGCCTGAACCTTCTGGGAGACATCAGCAGCTGAAAGCGTGAAGGATGAGGACATGCAGACACCTTCACCTGCTGATAGAAATGCATTCTTCAGACCCCACATGTGCACAGCCAATACTGATCATACAAGTAAAGAAGAGCTGGCTCCATTTCACAGAATTCCATTCTTTTTATTCTGTAAAAATAATTACACTTATCTGGTTTTCAGGGATCATTGGGATTTTCTGGCAGCAGCGTCTGCTGAGGTTTTGTTTTTGGTCAACTGCACATTTGCAACTTTATCTCCATTCAAAGCCATTTCACCAGATGTCTGCTCTGACAATTTTTTGAAAAACCCTTTTCCTGAACTCCTGCACTGAGTCTAGAGAGCTCGTTACAAGGACAGTCAGGATTTGAGTTCAAACAAGGTCTGTGTGGACGCTGAGGCGTCTGCTGATAAGAAGGTCTGATCCTGACATGCAGACCTCAAGTCCAAGGTTAGCTGACACACAGCAGATCCTGCTCATCAGGACATTAGCTTTGCCTCAGGACCCCCTCGTCTGTGTTGCTGTGCTTGTTTTGTTTACAATCCTGTTTCTAGAGTGTCTGAGAAGAAACAGCTGAACAAAACAGCTCTGCACTGTGCAGACCGCCCACACAGATGAAACTATCACAGTCCAACATCCAACTGCCGTCCCTCTTCACCCCAGCACCTCTCAGACGAATTCTAAAACTCAGATTTCACTCCTTTTTCTCTTTGAAAGCTTGCAAGCGGGTCAGAGAACAAACATCTGCTTCCACACGGTTGGGCTTGTTGGTGAAAAACAGTTAACACCTCATGATGAGAGTGAGGCCTTCAAGTGAATTAAAGCCCCATCAGCTGCTGGCAAAGTGAATCCCGTAGAGCTTCTGAAGATAAAAGAGCACGTCCTCCAGGAGAAAAGAGGAATTCTCCTCACATGAAAAAGGCTTCATTTGAGGTGGTATCATTCCATCAGCCACCTAAATGAAGATGAAGACAAGAGCTCCAGGCCTGGTCTTTAAATCTCAACTGATTACATCCTTTGATGAAATCACTGTTCAAAATGGCCTGTTGTATCCAAATCATACTCCAATTTCCACAGTCAATCAAAACCACCAGAACATTTTCATCTCAGAAGCTGGAAGCAATTCTAAAATTTTTAAATAATTAAAAAACCTGAAAGATCAAAAAGTCTTAGTTTGGTGGTTTTTGCTGATCAAGCTGCATTGTTCTTCACTGGTTTGTTTGAATGTATCATTGCTGACTGTATTTTGGTGCTGTGCTTAACATGATGTCAACGTCTTCAAAAGCTCTGCACCCAAAGAGAACGGGTGAATTCAAACAGTGCAGTCTATGACCTTCATGGTCACTGTGATTCCGACGAGTTAAAGGACAAAAGGACACAGCATGCAGAAGCAGGGGCGCCTGGTCCTCATTCCCACAAATCAGGATCCTGCTGTCCCCAAAACTACACAACAGTATTTCTACAAAAAAAGAAAAAACACTCTGTAGAGCGTCACCACCAGGCCGCGGACCAGTACGCGTCCATGGATCAATTACCAGCTGGCCACGGAAGAATTACCATATTATTTTATTTGAATAAAATCTTCTGTTTTGAAAAATAACCGCATTCTCTCAGCTAGAGAAGATCAAGTGATCAATCACTTGATCTGTAAGGTTTAGCGCTAAAAGCAGTCTGAGGGCGTGTGACACAAGAGAAGTTATTGTGGAATCTTTCTTTGCAAATGGGATAAGTGCAGGAACAGACAGAAGAACATGATACAACTTCAAGACAAATATTTTATGTTCAAGACATAAATGCTCAAACCACCTCATCCATTTAAACTCCGGTCACACAGCGCTTTACAGCTTAATCACAGCCAAAACCCATCAAAAAGTGGTCTCCCGTGAAGCAGACGATGTCGTTCGTGGTGATGTTGAGTTTATGAGGAAGAAGAAGAACAAAGAGGAGGAGGAGGGGTGGTACAGATCATCTGGGTGCGTGACTAGAATGGGAGGAGACTGACCCTTGGACTTACACGTGGCTTGATGTTGTTGGCAGTGCTTCGGCAGTGGAACAGCCGCCCCCGATAATCACGGCGAATCACGGCAAGGCCAAAGTTGACCAGAATTTACCTCTGACGACCACGTCCACCAGATTTTAAGAACTTTTTGCCCATGATGAAGCCGTAAAGCGCTGTGTGACCGGGGCTTAAGGTGCACATTACGCATAAGGAGAGATCAGAGGAAAGAAAAAGGGGAGCTGCACGCCCTGCGCATGGGGGCAGGGGCGCTTAGTCTTGTTTTTGAGTTGTAGTCATGAGTTTGAGTTGTTCTGAACTGTTTTTGTGTTGAAATGTTTCACCAGAAGCTTCTGCATGGAGCTTCAAAGTAAAATTAACAGATTTGTTGGTTACATTGTGTTACTGTATTTAAGTTTTTTTCAATAAGATGGTCTTATAATGGTAAAATAAACTTGTTATTAACCACTCCTGACACCACACTAAATTAAGAGGTCTTATTTATGTTTATGTTTTTTGTTTGTTTTTTATCAATTCTCCAAAATGCACACGTCAGATGACTGAGAGACACGATGGTCAAATCTATTGTCTGAACTGTTTATTATTAAGTTTAGAGCGCATGTTCTTGTTCAAGTCTACTGTTTCTTTCTCTCTTTCCTGCCACCCCTGAGCTGCAGTAAAATCCTCATGGGTTGACCGGTCCGCAGCCACAAAGAGGTTCGGAGACCACTGCTGTAGAGGATGGACTCCAATGACAAACATGCTTAAGCTGCTAATGATTAATTCAGCTCAAACTCCGCCCCCATGTCCTGCTCTTCACAAAAAAGGACACATCTGGGAAGGGGTGTAATTACTCGTTTTAACAACGATTCGATCCTAATATTAATTGATGATCTGATTCATAGAGGATATTAGGTCCTTTTCATCAATCCGATTCTCTGATCTAAAAGGGATCAGAGCATCTTTAGTCGAAACTTCAACAGCGAGACTCAGAGATAAAAACCTGCTACTGAACAGTGACGTAAGTTGTCCAGATCTTTGTATGTCTTCAAGATAATACAAATACAAATACACAAATACTATACGTCTAACTTCCTAAATCCTAACAGTCAGGCTGCACACAAGAAGTACCCATTTCTCACATAAACTGCACAAATGAGCTCTTTGCACAGCCTGCAAGACCTGGCGGGGATTCAAAAAATTGGAGAATCTATGCCACACGCCTGTGTCTCACCTGCATCAGTCCTACTTATCCTTACGTAATGTTTAAGTGTTCACTACGACCTGTCACACACAGACTGCCTGCAGAGAAAAATGTCCATGAACATTTCTGCTCAGCGGGTTTACCGAGCGGTGTACGATCTTCATATTTCCTGCCCGATACAGGTTTGATCATTTTTTACTTTCAGACAGTCTGTTTTCACTCGTAAGGGCAGTTGTGACTAAGGCTTTATTTATTGATGGTAACAAACAAAAAGCTGCTTCTCAGTCTTCTCCTGGTGGGTTTTTCTTTTTCCAGAAAGAATCCCACTTAGTGAAGCCATCTGTCGAGTCAGATTTAGCCTGAAATCTTTTATTTTAAAAATGTAGGTTTGTTTCATTGACAGTTTGGATTTATTTCTCATTTACGTTTTGTCTGAATTAAAAAGTTGTCACACTAAGACATTCCCATTCAAATAAACACCAGATCACATCCAGATTATGATGCAATGTCATTGTCTTTGTGCTTACATGTTCATTCATTGAGTTTATGTGAATCTGCACTCAGCCACTGTGACGGCAATCATCGTCTCTACTAAAGAAACATGCACTCTGTTTTTGTTGAGTCCAGAGAGCTGAACTGACGCTCTAATTAAACCTCTAAAATGAGTGCAGTGCTGCTTTTGTCCTCACAAATGTGCTACATTTCTCTCATTATGACGTCTCTCTCCATGCTGCTCTCAACCCTCATGCTTTGTCCCAG
This sequence comes from Oryzias celebensis, assembly GCA_014656515.1. NCBI lineage: Eukaryota > Metazoa > Chordata > Actinopteri > Beloniformes > Adrianichthyidae > Oryzias > Oryzias celebensis. The sequence goes on along the minus strand of BNCR01000011.1, from coordinate 21,927,265 downwards.
CAGACCTTATCCAGTGAGCAGCACAACCGGCCATTTCATTAATTACGTCTCAATCGGAGCTCCCAGCCATTTGACTAGAAAGAGAGGTGATAAAGCCCACTGCTGAAGCTAAATCAGACTGCAGTGAGACGGCCCTTGTGAGGCGGGTAGCAGCTTCATCTGGGGGTAAAGTTAGTGCTAATGTACAATCAATTTTACTTAGGATCAGCTTTTGCTGTTCTTTACATGAAACTGAATTAGGACAAGCAAAAAACCCAGATGTAGAGATGAATTCAGCCACATCACATCATTCAAGTTTCCCAAAGGCTGTGAAGGTCATGATCTGTGATGGAGGAAGCAGTCCCACCTAGACGGGACGGCAGACAAAGCTGAGAACCGTTACTGATGCCAACAGAAGCAAAAAATGGTTTTGTTTTTTTTGCCTTTGTGCAAACTAAAGAAACATAACCATAAATTTCCAACAGGGAGATCAATACAGCCAAGATGCTGCCAAGTCCCGAGAAACGGATCCAAAGCAAACTATTCCATAGCTATTAATTCTTCTATTAATCATCCATGGTGAGCCATAGGCCGGTGACCCATGAGAAACTCTTTAAGCAACAGATTCCTCTGTTAAATCTTGTAGTGAAGGTAGAACCGGAGAATCACGGGTTTCTTTGTGAATAATTGCAGCAATCATGGTTCCTCATCAGATGTGGTCCATTAGAGTGGTCACATTACGAAGAGGGCACACAGCAGCCCAAGGCTTCCACCAGCAGGACTCTGTAGACTATATCATTATGAGGAGAGAAACTATTCAGTATTTCATCTGGTATTGCTTACATGACAGCTCATTGATCGCTGGAGTTGGATTTCCAACATTCTCTCCACAGGAGCAGAGGCGGCTCCTTCGTTTTCAGTCTGCACTTCTGGAATGTAATGAGGAAATTATAGTAATCTAAAACTATTCTTAGTTAGAAACAAAAGAACTGCTGCTCCTTCTCTGTTACCGACAAGGACAGGCCTGTAACTTAGCTTAAAAGTAATGTTCCCATTATGCACAGCAGCATCTCTGGAGACGACTCTCAAATATGGGACCACTCAATCATGACCAGAGGAACCCATGTTAGAATGAAATGGGTCATACGGTACTTTAAATAAATATGATAATGAGGCAGACAGTCCCGATTGCCATGGGGGGGGGTTGTGATATGCAGGGAATGGTAGGTGGACTGGAACTGAATAATGGAGCTACAAAGGATAAGTGGAGGAACTGGAAAGAAGAGTGACTGTAGCTGGGGGGTGTTGTTATTACCGCATAAGAAAAGCCAGATTAGCAGCATCATGGAAGGAGCGTTTATCGGTAAACAGAAAAAAGTATTCAGGAAAAGAAAAAAAACTCTTGCTGTCAGGTTTGCTTTGCCGTCCTCCCTGTGGGTGTCAGTTTGTTTGCTTCAGTTGGAGTTTTGACTTCCTGTTCTGTTCTGCCCTGCTTCACACCTGCTTTTGTATTCGTCCACACTGGTGCTAGCAACCCATTGACTTACGAATTGAGACGAAGTTTAGGAACTAAAGCAACAAGAGCCAGGTCAGACAAACATTATAGTCAGTTCACTTTAACCCTTTAAGACCAAAGCTGTCACCAGCGACAGCAAAATAACAAAGAACTACCTTAACTCTTCAACCGTTTATGCAATAAATGTAATTACAAAGAAATTACTAATGTAGAGAAAAGCTACATCAGATTCAGCTGTAGAACATCAATTACATAAACACTTTACTTCTGTACAGTGTTGCATAACAATTTACAGAAGCTTTTCTCCACTTCAGAAGCTGGTGGAATTATGTGAATTGCATAAATTATGATTATTATCATTTCTATTAACCTTCATTTAAACAGGAGATTCCCATTGAAATTGAAAACCTCTTTTGCAAGGAAGTCGTGGCCAAGAGGCAGCCACAACAGTTTCTCACTCACAGACATGAAAACATTACAACAAAACATGAGCTCATCATGACAGTAAAAACATGAAAACACAAAGACAATGAAAGTAATACAACATCATATTCATTAAAAATGTGATTTTAAAACATAAAATAGTGATGTGGTGATCAAAGAGAAAGAATTACAGTGGAATTCTTTGTTTCTTTGAGCATTGCCTTGAAAACATTTAAGTTTAGTCAGTCTCCCACTTTTTTGTATAATATTCCAGGCCATGGGAGAGGCATGTTCAAAAGCTTTCTGCTCGAGTTCTGTGCGGCCAAACAGACAATCAAACAAAGAAGCCTTCACACCCTACGATCAAATGATCATTTGTTGTTTACTAATGTGTATATATAGATTGTTTAGGATGTATGTAGATGTATGAATTTTATTGATTGATTGATTGATTGATTGATTGATTGATTGATTGATTGATTTCAAGCATAAGTTGGACAATACACGAAAATAATTCCACAAAATGATCAAACTCATTATTAAGACAATGAAATGCATTGATTGAGAGAAAAGAAAGAAAAGGAAAAAACAAAAACAAACAAGAAACCAATGAAAAATGAACAAACAAAAACAACGAACTTAAGTCACATTTGTAACATATGTTAAGTTTAGTGATTAATAACTGAAGTCTAGTAGAGTTTGATTCATTGCTTGAAAAGCAGTGGGAAGAAATGAACTTCTATAATCCCACCCCTACATAGTTACTTCATTTCATAGTCTGGCATAGTTTTCATAATCCGGTTCCAATCAGAAACATTATTGATTCACACTTTAGGTAATCAATATGTAATAAACATTGATTATCATTAGAACACTAATTCCATTGATCTAGTAATCATTGGTACATATTTCCAGATCAAGTAAAGAAAATCGGTAGTTCATCAATAGATTGTGATTACCTTTCAAGTAACATTTTAGTGATCATTATTGCACATTACACAATTTAATAATCATAGGTAGAGATTTAAAGAAAAAAAGAAATTATTTCAGCACATTCCAGTTCACACGTCCACATATTTGAAATGATTCAAACACCAGCTGATCTTTAACTTTTCTTATCTTCATATTGTGACATTAGAGTTTCTTTGTACATTTTCTTGAATTTTTGAACATTGTTTGAGCTCATTACTGAACCCGTTCCAAAGTTTAGAGCCGTTTAGAGTCATCATTAAGGGAGGTCATTGTTTTTTCATTTCTTAACCTTTCGTAAACTGGTTCTTTGATTATTTTCTTTGTTGCCACGTTGATATCAAATAGTGTGAAAACTGGTAAATGATCAGTTATGTTGCATATCATGAGTCCACTCATATGAGTGTTTTCTATATTATTAGTAAATATATTATCAATCAGAGCAGCTCTGTGAGCAGTAATTCTGCTGGTCTTGTTACGGTTGGATAGAAACTCATATGTACATTCTACTGATAAAGTCATCTGTTGCTTTATGTTTGCTGGGGTTTATCAGATCTATATTCAGATCTCCACAAATAAAGGAAGTTTTGTTGAGAGTGAAACATCTTTTCCATCCAGTCACTGAACACTTCTAGGCTTGACCCTGGTGACCTGTATATACAGCTTATAATGACATTCTTCCCTGATTCATTACAGATTCGGATTGTAAGACATTCCAGTTTTCCATCCACTGCAACTGACATTTGATCAATTACTGTAAACTTCATCTTTTTCTGCACATAGATTGCAACTCCTCCTCCTTTTTTATTTACTCTGTTCACATAATGAAGTTCATAGTTTTCCAATTCAAAATGCCGCTGAACCAAGATTCTGATTTGGTTCTGATGTTAAAGGAACGTTCCAGATTCTGTAGATGATCCTTGCTGTCTCCAAAGTTAGTGTCCATGCTTCTGCTGTTAAAGTGGATGATTGACAGTCTTCCTTCAGTGTTAACAGAGTTTTTAACGTCATCTATGCTGTAATATTTGCAGTTCAGTGTAACAGTGGAAAAGAACTGATCAGGGTGGATGTCATCTTGCAGGTTGTTATCATTATCACTGAATATGTTAAGGTCAGGTTGCTCACAGTTCAGATCTTTCTGAAAGTTGTGGTGACAGTTGACTGTTGAAGAAAATGTGTTGTTTTTAGAAGCCATGTTTGTAGAGTTTGACTCGTCACCTGGAGAGTCCAGCATCTTCACGTATCTCTAGTTTAGACTGTAGTGGGTAGAAACTTGTCCAGCTCCTCCAGGCTCCTGATCACGATGACCTTGGCTTGCTCAGGAGAAGCGTTAAGTTTAACGTAGATTCTGCAGTCCCTTACCCAGGTGCTTTGAATCTTTCTTGCCGTTTCAGAAAGCGTGCTCTTCAGGTGATGTCAGCATTACGCTTAATGAGATTCTCATTCATGGAAACGTTGGTTCCCTTCAGAAATCTTCCTTGCTTCAATAAAGATGTTTTGTGTTTCCGATTCACAAACCTCATGAGGATGGCAGGTCTGTCAGACTCTCTTCTCCTTGGAAGCGGGCGGCAGACCTCGATGTGGTTTGTGTCCAGAGAAATTCCTTTGGACTTTAGGAAATCTTCCACCTGTTTCTCCACAGAGCTGATCTCCTGCTCGTCAGAGTCGTCGCCGTTCCCTGCGGTCACTGCATGCGCATATGACCGGGATTTGATCTTCAATCCGGTGATTATCACATCATTAATCCTGGAATTCTGCTCCTGGTCATCCATTCGTTTTTCCATGTTATCCATTCGGTTGACAGTCTGTTCATGCTGAGCTCGGAGCCGTCTCCCCTCCTCCAGTCGATCAGGATCTGCTCTTGCTGTATCTTCATGGATCTTATTTCTTCCAGCAGAAAATCAAACAACTTCTTGATATCCTCCGAGTCGTCCGTCACTGGGGTTTTTTCGGGGGACGTGATCAGGAACCGTAAAGAGGAATGGTAAACACTGTCCAGCATTTGAAGGGATGAGGAAGAGGCATTCATATAAAAAAGATCACCATAATCTAGCACAGATAAAAAAATTTCATTCATAAAATGTTTTTTTGCTTTAAAAGACAAACTAGAAACTGCAGCTTATTGCAATAAAAAAAACCCAACATAAGTTTTACCTTCTTTAAAATGTTTTTATTGAAAGATTTAAAAAGGAAGGAGATCACCAAAGTACTCCTGAACCACTTCAATAGCATCCCCTTCAAGTGATGTGACTACTGGGATATAATGAGTGATTTCTTTGTAAGGAAAAAAAGCGTGCATTTTGACTTTCCAGCATTAAGAACAAGTTTTAGTTGTTCTTTTTTACTTAAGTGTGTTCTGGACAGCAACATAAGCTTTGGTAGTGTTTCTATTACCTCAGTGAGAGATAATCCACAACAATAAATCATCGGCATAGAAGTGCACATTACCTTCTGAGATATTTTGACTGATGTTATTAATATAGAGAATGCATAAAAGGGGTCCTAAAACTGAACCCTGCGGCACTCCTTTTTGGAATATATCTTCATGTTTAGGTGTAGGTAGTTTAAGAACCAAGCAACTGCATGTTCAATGTCCAACATTAAGTAATTTGTCTATTAAGACAGAGTGATCAACAGTATTGAAAACTTTAGGCAAGTCAATAAAAAGTGAAGCCCAGTGCAGTAAATGGTTAAGGAGCTACAACAGTTCAAATAATGTCATCATTGGAGCTAAAGCTGTGGTGTTACAGGGTTAAAAGTCAAATCCTGAGCTATAGAAGACTGGACTGCTCTCCAAATGGTAAATGGCGTTTACTTATATAGCGCTTTTCTACCTTCATTAAAGGCCCAAAGCGCTTTACAGTCACAGACCCACATTCACACAATGATGTTGGCTCTGCTGCCGAACACTGGTGCCAACCTTCCATCAGAGGCAATGTGGAGTTCAGTGTTTTGCCCAAGGACACTTCAACACATGGGCGGGCAGGGCGGGAATCGAACCTGCAATCCTTCGATCATAGGCCGACTGCCCTTTCTACTGCACCACGGCCGCACAACTATTAGATTTCTTCATCCTGTTACTGGAAAGGTCAAGTTCAGTAACACCATATATGGTCATGGCAGCAAAGATGTAATTGATTAAAAATTGGCAACAAAAAAGCCCAACCCAAACCAGTGGGTCACATGACCACAAGCTCCCTCAATGAACAAAAATTCTAAAAACAGACTGCCCGATGTGAGGAAAACTTCCAATGTGTGAAACAAATAATACACCATTTTTATTTCACCACAACATTTTTAATTCAATAAAATTCAACATAACTTAAACTATACTCCAAATGATTCACATCTACAACGGAGGCAGGGGGCATTCATTCGATTGGTGAACAAGGTGATGAAGTCCATCCAATTGTCTAAATACTAACAGGCTATAATTCAAATGCTTCAAGCCTAATGAGATTGTCTTACCATCTGTGTAAACATGTTAGGGAACCAATCATTAAGCACAGTTTCTGCTGCCTTTTGCAATACACGTATCACACAGGACAATATTGTGATGACAAGAAATTTGTGATTTATGGTGCAGGCTTGATTTTCCCTTATTTAGGCATTCAGTCTTTCTTCTCATTTTAGATTCTTTTGGAGAAATACGGACAATTGAGACAACTGAGTTTGGATGTCTTGTTCAAACGACGAGCAAAAATAAGGAAGAGGTGAGCACAGATGGTGTAAAATCAGACAAACGAAATAAATGAAAAGTCCTGAGTTAAAAAAAAAAAAACTTGGAAAATCCTAAAAGAAGAAAAAGAAGATGATGGCAAACACCTGCAGCATAAACACTTATTGGTATGCATGTCATTAGTTTCCTGATGTTTTTTTTTTTATTTAGCATTAGTTTTAGGAGAGATTTTTAAAGGTGGTCCAGATTTTTAGTCTCTACTAGAGGATTCTTGGGTTGTTCTGTTGTGTTTTTGGTCAGCTGCTTTATTTTAACATCTCCTGAGGAAATTGGCTCGAACACAAAGTTAACTAAATACAAGCTGTAAAAATGCTTGTAGAACAATGCAGCAGGTGTTTGGTGACCCATTATGTCTTCCTCAATGTTATGTCATAAGCTGTGTTTCCAGTACACAGACGCACAAAACTTTATCGACATTTTAGAAATCTTGAAAAAAGGGAATTTGCAATAACACTGTTTCCATTAAATTATAATAATAATATATATATAACAAGTATTTTTGAAGTATTGTCACATAAAGGGAGTGTTACGCGCGCAGCGTAACTATACCATTGATAATCTATGTAAATGAGCCAGACACAGATGCACGAGAGAAGCCTGTTCAGCAGTATTCAAAAAGAACCGTTCTAAAAAGCAGCTGCAAAACTTTTTCTGTTTGATAACATAAGATCCATTCAAACTTCTGTCACGGCTCCAGCGCTCATCATCATCTGTCAAAGGACTCGTCTGCACAGGCCATGGAGCGGCAAGCGGAGACACTCCTCCTGGGTGAGAGCGGCGATTCTGATAAAATCTTGGTTGGTGATGTTATAGAGGAGCTGTGGTTCCAACAATTCCGGTGGACACACAACTTTTGATGAGCTGTGACCCTTTTGATCAGTATGTCCCAAAAACCACTTCCTCCAAGCACAAAAACTTAAAAAAAAAATGAGTTTTTAGAGATGGTGTTTTCATCAAGCGAATTTCAGAGTTAATGGAAATGCGACTATAGGCATTAAAGATGCAGTGTTCTCTTGGACTCTTTTCTTCAGCTCAACACTGGCATGTTGCAAAGACACTAATAATAAAGTTCCAGACAAAGTGGATTCATGCCTGTTATTATATTTATGAAATACAGTTTTTTTTTATGTTCTATGGATTACTTTGGTTGCAGTGGCGTTTCCGCCACTTCTTAAAGTCTGTTGAAAATATTGTTCAATGTTAAACATGATGATTTAGGTGTCAGACGGAATGGCTCAATAGCATCCTAGCATCCTAGCATCAGTGTGTAATGACATCACTGTCTCCAAATCAATCATTTTGATTAAAAACCTCCTGCCCCAGGGAACATCCTCCTCTTTGCTTGCTGCCGTTTTCACATCTGTGCTTTACAAGAGACTGACGGGCTGACTTTACTCAGAACAACAGAAGTGTAAGAAAGCAGAGCGCTGGGGAAATAAAATCCAAATTTTCCCCAAAATAAATCATCCTGAACAACAAATTTGAATTAATTGATTAAATTTATCGCCCTGCTCTATTTACAACCTGAACCTGGTGTGACTGTCAATGAAAACATAACAATTCACACACTCTGAATGAAATGTGTGTAAAAGTTTTTGAGGGCAGCTGTAAGTGAAGGGGGCTCCTCCCTGTTAAACCCTCCCCTCTCGGCGGTGGTCACAGTTATTTGTCACGGTGGGGGCATGGCCTCGAACAGAGACTGATGTTTAACATCCAGCTCGTCTGCCCGGGCATGAAACGGAGTGATGTCACTTGACTCCACAGGGGTGGTTGGATCCTGATGTTTGGCTGTTGTTTCACATCATGTATTCATCAGAGATGTGATCCTCGTTTGGAGGGGAGGTGTTAATTAATAGCTGTCTTTAAAAGCAGCAAGTCAAGCTGCAGCGCTGCATGTATCTGCTTTTACGCATTGATTCTGAACACTCCTCAAGCATGCAGGTGTTTCACTTCTGCTGCAAGGTTATGGCTGCTCTCCGCCTGCAGTTGCAGTAAAACTTGGGATATCTCAGGCAGCTTTTGTGCCCTTCAAACGTCAGATCTGACTGTCACTGAAGTCATATCGGACTCAGAGAAAAGCTCCAATCTCTGGTCCTGAAATGCAATCCACTCCTCCCTGAATGAGCCGTCCTTATCAGCCGCTCCAGGATGAGCTGCTGTCAATACAACAACCACAGAGAGAAAACCCCTTCTTCCCTTCAGCTTCTCCAATCGGAGCTACGCATCTCCACACAATACCAGCACCGGTCAGGCAGCAATTAAACCCCCCCACTCGGCGGACAGAGGGGTGAGCAGACACGAACCACAGATCTATAAACTGGATTTTTGAGTGTTCACATCTCAGAGGCTCCCATCGAGCTGAGGAGGCGTCGCCTGTGTGGACTGCACGCTCGCTGTAATTACAATCATCTCTGCCAGAGATGCATTACATACGACAGCCAGGAATTGAGCTGTGATGCCTGTGATCCCGTCACTAATGAACGAGCTGATGACTAAATAGCTGCAGACGATCCCACTGGACCGCCAGCTGAGAAATATAACCACTGCGGCAGAGACGCAGCAAATCATTCACTTCAGCAACAAGATATGTTTTATTTATTACCAATAAAAACCACAAATTGACCAAAAGCAAAACTAGATAACAGGACTGAGGATTACAGCGTTTATCTGCAGATGCCTAAACCTCCTTCCTTGCTGCCACAGAGTTCTTGACAGGCCATAAAAGCAGCCACACCAACGGACACCAGCTTTACTGGGGTTAGTTCATGTGGAGACGAGCCCACATGCACCACCCAGATGCTATAAATACTCCACAAACGCTGGAAATATTTCACAACACTTTCAGCTGGAGCTTCAGATTTACAGTGTGTCCTCTGCAGGTGCCACGGCTGCAGCACACACAAACACACACACACACCCGCACGCACACACACACACACACACACACACGCACGCACACACACACACACACACACACACTACCATTTCTGCCTCGTCTCAAAGGAGAGAGGAAACCGGTTTCAGCGCACAGAGAGACCTTTCCTGGGAAAGTACAGAAGAAATCAAGACTTTTAGTTTTTTAAAACCAAATGTTCGCTGAAGGAGAAATGTGCTGATGACGCACTCACACATGTTTACTGAAATCACGCTGTTTTAATCTGTGGATTACTGTTTGGTCCAAAAGTTGAAATGTAAGAACATAATTCTTTCCTATTTACATTCTTTTATCCATTCATACTTTTTTGCTTATTTGTTTTATGTAGTTATCTTTTTGATAATTTATCTTTTTAATTCCCATTTATCGATTAACATTTGTCTATTAAGATTTCTTTTTCAGCTGTTTTTACTTGAATGTTTTTTATTCCTTCTACTTTTTGTTTGACCTCCAGCGTTTTTCTCAGAGGGATCCTCCCCATCAGTGATGGAGCCTCTTCAGTGAACTGGTCCCCAAAAATTGCTTGCTACCTAAACATCAAGACAGATTTCTATTTCACACATGCATCAGTGGGAAAAGTTCATCCTGTTGCCATTCATGGCCGCACAGCTGTTTTTTGTCCTGTTTTTGGCGTCGCTGACATTTATGAAGTTATTTTATCATACGGGGATCTTTGGTGCCGGGTCTTGCTCGGTGTTTATTGCCGCAGTGCAGTCAGCAGTCAGTCTTCCTGCCTGTATGTGTCATGTGTGTGCTCATCAGGCATTTGTGTGAATGGAGGAGAGGAAAGGGGCAAAGGGGGGGTTGGTCTTAGTTTTTTTGTATTTTGTTGACTGTTTTTAATATCAAAGTTCTTTTTATAAATAAAGCTTGGTTGATTGTTTGATTAGTTCAGTTTGTTGCACTCTTGCATCACAGCAAGAAGGTTCCAGGTTCAATTCCCGGCTGGAGGACTTTCAAATGGGGGTTTCAAATGAGTGTCACCAATGGGGGGCCTTTCAGTGTGGAGTGTGCATGTTCTCCCCCTGCATGTGTGGGTTTTCTTCGGGGACTCTGGGTTCCTCCCACTGTCCAAAAACATGCTTCATAGGTTGATTGGATTCTAAATCGTCCCAGGTGTGGATGCGAGTGGGTGTGGGTGTGGGTGGGTGTGCAATTGTAGCTCCTGCAACAGACTGGCGACCAGTCCAGGGGCGTTGCTGGCTTTATAATAATATTTATTTATTTGATTTTTTTCAGAAATGTATTTTGTTCCTGCAAACAACATCAGCACCAGGAAGAATCCCAAAACTTTTCAAATACAAAGCAAAACTTGTAATTTATGCTTATTTTTAGTTTCATCTTCTAAATGTTTTCTAACATGCTGGTTTGACTTTTTTTTTTTTACTTTTTTTTTGTTTTTTTCTTCTTTTTTGATAAAGTTTGGCTTAAATTCTTAAAATTCTCCTTTTAAAACCTTCACTTTTTCTAAAGTGTAATTTGATTAATTCAATTAATAACTTATTAATTAATAACCACCATGGGCGGCCGTGGTGCAGTGGAAAGGGCAGTCGGCCTGTGACCAAAGGATTGCAGGTTCGATTGCCCGCCCATGTGTCGAAGTGTCCTTGGGCAAAACACTGAACCCCACATTGCCTCTGATGGAAGGTTGGCGCCAGTGTTCGGCAGCGGAGCCTCCATCAGTGTGTGAATGTGTGTGTGAATGTGTGAGTGGGTCTGTGACTATAAAGCGCTTTGGGCCGTCAATGAAGGTTACGGGTTACGCATACACAGAAATATACACTGAACTCAATCAAACACAGAAACACATACAAAAACACACTGAACACTAACACTCACATTTGCTGATTTTAGTGTTTTCCAGAGTCTAGTATTTTAGTCATAACTTTTTGGAACTGCTGTTTCTCAAAGGTTCTCAAAGGTCTAAAGGTGTGGGGAAAAACAGATAAATACACTTTTACACATAGAGTTCAACCACACCTTAAAATTCCAACAGAAACGCATCATGAACACACACATAATAAACACACACACTCAAAGAAACAAAAATGGCAACAGTTCTCTCGTTGTTGATGTTCTTTCTCATCTAATCCAGGTCTGTGATGTCACAGTACATCCACAAAGCTGAACTTTTGTCGAACATTTTCATGACCAAAGTGTGCGTGGCTTTGGGGGGGGTAATGATTTACATTAAGTCACGCGATTAACAAATCTTAAGCAGGCAGCAAAGTCAAGGATCTTCATTGGATGATGTTAATTGATTACTATGTCTGTGGGAATCTAGCCCTGGTTTCCCATAAGCTATCAAGCTCTTACTGTTTTTCAGTATTAAGATGTTATTGGAGCTCAGATTTCTGCGTTTCTTTGACCGGCAGGTGGAGGAGTCAACAAAAAAGCTGTTTGGTGGCAGCGTGATGAAGCCTCCTGCTCTTCCTCCTTTGATAGTTCAATCCGCTGTGCTCTACCAGGGCAGGAATGAGGCTTCAGCCTGTCTCTCTGCAGGCCTCATTCCGCTCCTGGATGGAGGACGTTTCCACACACTAATGATAAAGTTACAGCCATTTAACGAGCAGACACTTCAGGCTTTAACGAGACTCAACAACAAAATCCAACAGCAAACTTTAACAAGGGAAGCTACCAAACGCCTCAACGGGGGGTGAATGCTGGAGAAACAGCAGGAAAAGTTTTTTTTTTTATTTCATCACAGAGTCAGTTCTTCATCCATCTCTGAAAAAAAGATGTTCTAATTGGGAGCAAAAGAAAAAAAATACATCCCACAAAACATTTAAACAATTCTCTGAAAAATAAGACTTTGAAAGTCTCAAGAGGACAGAGAACAATGCAGTGCACTGTGGATGCAGGTGAAGGAGTTGCTATTGTCTTCTTTAAACAGAATAAGGGGAGCAGCTTTCCTTCTTCGTTTCTGTTCCAAAAGGTCGAGCAGGATGGTCAACCCCTCCACCACTAAAGCAGACCAGTGCAGCCCCTGAGAACACAGTGATGGGGCAGAAAATGTGATGCGTCCTTCTTTACTCCTTTATTCATGGCAGCACCCGTGCATGAAGGGCGAGGCTGCAGCGCCCACTGGATCGGAGCAGGAAGACAGACAGTTCCTTCCTCTAAACCACTTGTTGAGCTGCAGCATCTGCTGCGCGCTACGTTTTTCTCACCCGTGCAAAGGTCCCGCCACCATCAGCCACAGGACTCGAACACGGGAAGGGCTACAACAAAGCGCCACTTTGAGAGGACAGAAAAAGACTCCAGCTGCGAGCTCCTCAGACATGTTTGGGGCTCACTGCTGAGCACTTCATATCTCACTAGGAAGATTAGACTTGCAGAAGCAATAAAGCTGACTTCATGCAAATCTAATTCTCCCAAGATCAGAGGGTGCGAGGGACGGAGAGGCTGCTCCCTACATAAATCCTGCCACCAACAGAAGAGGAGGAAACTTTGGTTTTAACCCTGGATATGAATATCTCCTCGCTGTGACATCTCAGACCCTGAACCTGCAACGTTATTCAGTGGGAGTGAACGTACTACATCAGTTTACAGCCCGCGGCCCCTGGGCTTATCTCGGCGGAGCTGCGGCTCCTCAGCACCGGCGACGTGGAACGATAAACATAATTAAATTGCGTTGGATTACACAAAATGGATCGGATCAGTTGGGAAGGCGGAGAAGCTAATCCACTGCGAGCTTCTCTATAGAGGTGCCAACCTCACAAAATGATAAAAATAAAGAGGGGGGGGTGTCACTGGGAAATGCAGAACTGAGTCCTTGACTGAAAAGACGTTCCAAAGTCAAATATTAGCTCTAATAAAGCGGTTTTAAAGGGAAAACACGTCTAATCCTCTGCTCATCTGCACAGAAAAACACAAACAAACCTCTGTCATCACAAAGGGAGCTGGTGTTGGGGCGGCAGGGAAGGTGATGGAGACAAAGACGATTTCCCTGGGGAAAGGCGCTCCAGCCTGTCCTTTCCGAACAGGCTTAAACCGTTTAGTTTAACAATCTTAATCTGGTATAATCTCACTCTGACTTGTCTTGGGCAGAATTTTGCATTGCTACGTATATTGACGATTTGTAGGTCTCGGTGTTGGAGGGAAGGTGATGTTTAAGGATGATATTCATCCGTCCTTGTTTGGAAACCAAAGTGAATGAAACTCAGCAATCACAGTCAAAGTCAGCTTGGACACAATCCAGGAAGCAGGAATGATCTCCACGGCAGGAAGATGCCAGCTTCCCGCGTTCTCCTGCCTCCACCACCAAGCTCTGCATTATTAAAGCTGCTTCCATTCAGCTGCTGTAGGAAGGGCACAAAGCCGGTGGAGGAAAACCTCATTTAGAGGTGCAGCATTCAGATTGGAAATGCATGTTCAACATGGAAATCTGACAGATGTGACATGAGATGTTCCTCAGACTCTCCTCGGACATTCTCCTCTCCTCATGTTATTGCAGGATTAGGTTCTTCTGGGGAACCTTTAAGGTAAATTTAGAAGATGTGAAGCTGCTGAGGGAAATTCAGGTCGTTCCTTTATACCCCCCCCCCCCCCCCCCACACACACACACACACACACACGCACACACACACACACACACACACACTCTCCTCTCACCAAGTATCTGGACATTCACCAACCATTCTGCTAAAACCTGGAGTCAGAGCTGGTGGTTTGATATCCAGACATCCTGGTTTCCTCTGATGATCCTCCTGATCCAACAGGAGAACAACAAGTGAGCAGCCAGCAGGAGTGAACCTGTGATGGAGTGATAGCTTCCAGAGTGCCTCTGAGCCAGGAGGCAGCAGTGAAACCTGCAGAAGTGTCCTTCTGACACAAGAGATCCTTCTTCTGACTTCTTTATCTAATGAAGCGGAGTTCCTCCCAAACACATGTTGGTGAGTGTAATGCTATGTTCACATGGGCTTGTGATGTGTGTTCTAGAACCCGGTAAAACCACTGAAAGCGCATTCTTGAATGCGCACTTCGTATGTGGTATGTGCTGCTTCTTCTACTGTTCTACTGCACGTGTCTGACACCTACAGCTTCTTGGTGTGAAATGTTGAAGTGGTGCAAATCCTTCTCCAGTTTTTTTTCTTTCACAGCTCTATTCCCATTTATGAAGGACTTGGTGTCGTAGAATTCGAGCCGACACAAACTGCAATTCATTTCTCCTCCATAATCAATTTTAAAACGGTTGGTACTTCAACAAATTAAAAGCGATTAACCTGTGTAAACCGGGTGTAACTTTCAACACGTGTTCAATGGCTGAACACGTGTTGTTTGTAGAGCCCAAAAACAGTCATCAAAGTAGCCCAATGAAACATGAAGGCAAGAGTTTTAAACGTGGAAGCACAAAACATGTGTTTATAAAGACGTCTCATTGGGGGAGGCATTGCTGATGGCGGTGTGAGCGGAGCTTTGCTCTGATGGTTTTGACCTGTCAAAGCCAGTCAGGCTGCACAGGGGTGTGTTCACAGCCTCGTTTCTGCGGCAGAGCAAGCCCTCCACAGAGCCTCTGAATGTGAAGCTGTTCTGCACTCCAATGAGGAATGGTCAATGAAAAATGTCCCACCAGGACCAAAAGTCCCTCTGAGAACGCAGAGGGAGGGGGCACGTCTTCACTTTATAAGAGAATTTACACAGGACTTGATTTCTGGGGTTTTAAGCATTTTCCTTTACTTTATCCCAACTCTGGTGCAGGGCGCTAAAAATCCCAGCAATGTGAAAGTAAAACTACGAAAAGGCAGAAGGCAGGAAAGTAACAGGTTATTAGCCGGTTTCTGGGAGCAGCAGCGTTTCTGTGGCCGACAGCTGAAGTGAGAACTTTACTTTGAAAAGTGTTCTTTTCATTTGAAAGCCAGAGGAGAACAGTTACATCCTGGATATCCCTAACAAGTTTGCAATAAAGCCAGCCCCCACCCCCCCAAAAAAGACCCCAGACACACCAACCAGCTGATGAGGCAGCAACCATCTGCAGGAAGAAAACCTTCAGCTGGGTGAAGCTCCGCTTCCCCCTGTAACGCCTGAGCTGCAGCATCTGGATACGGAACGGTTTTCTGAAACCGCTGATGTTTCAAGTCTGTTTCATGAGGAGCGCCTCAGCACGGCTTCACGGTGTGAACTGAATCTATGGACGGAGGAGGACATGTCAGAACAGGAAAAGGCTCATTCTGGCTCATGTGAAACACAGTTTGTGAGTTCAGCTTCAGTTTAGGACCAGCATCCGGTTTTCAGATGTTTCCTTCATTCGGCAGGAAAGCTTTCTAATTTGCTCCTGAAACATTCCACAGGGGGGTTTTTAAACCGTTTTTGAGTTACGGATAAAGAGAGTCTTTGCAGACCAATAACAGTCTGATTGTGTTTTGAGTTTTGAAATCTTGTTTAGGAAGATTTTTATCTTTTAAAATGGTTTAATCTCTTGATGAAAACTTGAAACTATTGAGGCATATTGCTTTTTTACATTTTCATTACTTTTATTGATGTTTTATAAACTGATGTTGCATTTATTGTCTTTAGAAGTGTTTATTATTTATTTGCATTTCCTTTTCTGTTCTTTCTTTTCCTTCCAGTGGAATGGAAATTCTGCAGTCGTTGCTTTTTCAGGTTCATCCCAACAGACCTCCTAAAAGCTCGAAGCACCATTTACGGCGTTCAGACTGCTGGATGTGGCTGTCACTCTTCTCACTGATGCCACACATTGTTCAAGATGTCTGCTTCCATCGATTGCACCCCAACAAAACTGTTCAGCGGACATGAATCAATCATGAACGCTGCGAGGATGGGAATACTGTTTGCTGAGAGGATCAGCCTCTTTCAGAAAGTCCTTTAAGCTTTTTCCACCATCAGCTGAGCGGCTGCAGCTTCTGCTGATCAAGCAGAGGCCAAATGATCTGCCGTGCCGACCGCAGCTCCTGTCTTTCCTCGCAAAGCTTTTCGACCTAATGAGGACAATCCAACCTGTGCATGTGTTCTGCACGCTGCATGCAGCAAGATGTTTTACTCCGCAGAAATCCCAGCTCGCAGCCTGCAGGGGTTTGCTAACAAGCTTTCCTGGAGGTCCAGAAAAGAACACGGCGCTACAGCTGAGGCTGTTTGTGCAGCTTCTGAGGGTGAACAGTTCAGATGTTTTCTGGTTTCTGAAGGGGATCTAACTAAAAACAGAAGCTCGTGCTGCTTCTCCGCACCTGAAAGCCCGTCATCCACATCCTGCAGAGGCCGCCTCTGGCTTCTGGAAGCAGCGTCCAGGAGCTCACATGCTGGTCATTTCGGTTCTGCTCCACACTTCTCCTGAGAAGCCAACCCCGGCACAAGAAAAGCTTGATTAAGCAGCGTGGCGTTCCATCTGCCGTGTACCAGACGGATAACGTGATTTAACGTTTCTGGCACATTGTTCACGCCAAACTTCCCGCAGAGTGGAATCTGTTTACTTTAAGACCTCACCCATGAAATCTGCCAACCTCTGCTGGCGGTGCAAAGATCAGGAGGTAACGATAACCAAGTGGAGAAGGAGAAGAGCTGCTACTCACAAAAAGCTGATGTAAAACAAGACGCTTTCCAAAAGCAAAGCTGGTTTAGGTTTCAGGACTGAGTGAAGCCAGGAGACCAGGTCAGCTGTGCCCCTCTGTCCTGAAACTTCACATCGTCACACAGAAAAATGACTGCATTCCCACTTAGAGCGCTCACACATCTCTTTGTGTTTTTAAAGTCGACTTTCTGAAATCTTTTTGAAGGAAGACATGCTTTCCTGAACATGAACAAGCTCTGTGCAGGTCCCAGCCTGCCTCTGAAACCCTCATGTTCACAGTGGGTTTTAGTTTGGGCTTTTTGTGACTTCAGCTGCAGCTGCTGCCTCATGCATGTGGACGTAGTGCTGCTGAGCAGAGAAGCTCGGGAGTTGAACCCGCAGCTCAAAGCTCAGGTGGAAACCAGAGATGGTTTCAAGTGGAACCGGTGCATCTTTCATACTTCATTCTTGTTGGGGGAATGTTCTGGTCCTGAGGAAGGGTTTAAAACCCAGTGACACCCCCAGTTTAACATCCAGCAGAGACGCAGGAGCCAGCGTGTCTGCTTGGAGTTCCAGCAGACTTCATGTCTGACACGCCTGACTGGGACCTGGGACCGGGACCCCCCCTCCCCTCCCCAGGGGCCCGCAGGACCACGTCCACAGAGGGCCTCTAATCTCCACCACCACCCCTCAGGATCCAGGCATCTTCTGACTGTCAGCATGCCGGGGGCTCCTGTGGATGCCAGACTTCACGTGTTTCCCTGACTTTCATGTCACAGCAGGCGGCGTTTCTCTGTCCTTTTTTTCTCTGAAGAGGAGCCTCCTTCATCACGGAGGCTGTGAGTTCTGGGGGGTCAGAGCGCAGCCAGGACTCACCTCGCTCCAGCAGCCGCAGACAGTGCTGGAAGGCCGGGTCCAGCGCGTCCTTCTCCGCCTGCAGCTCCGGTAGGATCTTGTCGGTCTCCATCAGCGCTCCTCCTCCTCCCCCTCCTCCTCCTCCTCCTCCTCAGGTGCTCTAACAAAAGCTGAGAACGTGACGAACCCGCGAGCTCCGCTGCCTCCGCGCTCGCGCTACAACAGCATCCCTCCGTCCTCGCGCGCGCACACAGAACTGGCGCTTAAAAGCGCGCGGCAGCTTTCATCCCGTCCAACTGCCGCTGCTCCGCCTCGCGCCGCATCCAGACCCCCCTGCGAGGAGGGAGGCAGGCGCGAGTGGCCATTGGTCCGCGGCCACACGTCGTCGTGTAAGGGGCGGGGCTCCATCAATGTGCGATAAGACGTCATAACTGGAAAAGTGAGAAAAGATGTTTTGATTTGATTAATGTGTGAATAAAAGAGGAATCTGTGAAAAGCTCTAGATATGAGACATGGAGTCCCCCAAGGCTCAGTCCTGGGGGGTCCAAACGAATGTTGGTGACTCCGACTTTCGAGGTGGAGTTAAAGACCCACTCCAATGAAAATGGTGTTTTTAACATGTTCTTCGGGTAGTTTTGTGATGTTGGAGGACGTCATCAGGACATCATAGGAAGATTCAGCTTAAAATTGCATTTCAGATTATTTATTGATTCAAATCCTTGTGAATTAAGACCAGACAAAGAATGCCATTTAAAAAGAGCTTATTTGTGACATCATCATAGATCTGTCTTTGTTTCCTCTTCTGAGCTGGAATCTGGATCAGAACTGTACAGCTGTGTACAAGACAGATCTGTTGATTCAAGCTAAAAAGAGCATGGTCATAATGAAAAGACCGGCGTGAACGCTGTTACAATATAGAAAAGATTTCTGCTTGAAACTTTCAAACTAAAAATGAACACCATGTTCTATTTTCAGTTTTAGTCAGAGGTCCTTCCACAGTTCCCACTGATGCATTTTGTGATAAAAAATAGACTTCCCAATAATTTCAGCCAAATTAAAGCCCTTTAGAAGGAAAAAAAATGTTTATTTCGGAATAGTAACTAAACTAGTTCCACTGTAAAAAAAAAAAAAAGAAAAAAACAGAGAGAGACAGAGAATCAGTGTAATTGCAGGAGCAGACAGAAGACTGGAGAATCTTTTTCCAGTCACTTGTTTCAATGAAGGCAGGAAAAATGTCTTCATTGTAAAAAAAAACGGTAGAATTTTGAATAAAGAGCCTTTTATGAGCTGGTTTCTATTTCCTTTAGCGCTTTTTGGTTTGAGAAATGAAGCAAATTGAAAATTAGAAGCTAAATAAAATATTGTCTTCTGGGAAAAACAGTTTCATTAAAGCAAAAGGATGTAAAAATGAGACAAACACAGCTGATCAGAGCAGCATAAATGCGAAACTGCATGATAAGGCAACAGTCTTCAAACTTAATAACATTGAGAAACCTGCAGGGTAACATTGAGTCATAATAGAGCTTAATATCATATCTAATGCAGTGCTTTAGTGGTTCAGATCAAATAAAGAGCAATATTACATTAAGATGGGAGACTGTCTTGCAGCAGACTGGCGGGCTGCTGGACTGATTTAATCAGCCTCAGAGGTCGAGGGCTGCTCTGCAACTGCATCTCCTTTTCCAGCGCTAAAGAGATCGTTCATCAGTTTCACTCCTGGTTTTCAGATAAAAATTGACTGATCCTTGCTGTTTTTACAGCAAGAGGAGTGCTCAGCGTCATTTGTAATCCAACCTTCTTCTGAAAAGAGGGATTGATTGTAAAATGATTGATTTTTCAGGGAAAAAAAGGAGAAAACATGATCATTTTTCCAGTTCGGCGTCTGTCTTTCCAAAAAAATAAATAGGATGAATAGCAAAGACAGAAACAAGCTGTGAAGTCACACAGTGACTCAGCAAACAGGTGATGTTTACAGTGTAACTTTTTACACATGATTCCAGCAGCAGGTAGAGGCTTCTGGTTTCTGCAAACATGCAAATAAACTGAACTGAGGAAAAGATGCATCAACTGTCCACCTCAGTCATTTAAACAATTGATTGGGTCCTGGGATCCTCAGGCTGCTTCAGCTTGTTAGGACAACCCTGTCAATAGCTCTCAGGAAATCAATTCACCTTCTTTCAGGTCAACGGTGCTTCCTCCAGGGCGTGTTCAGGCATTCATTAAAGGAAAAGAAGCCCTGTCTCTGGAGGGCGGGGGTGCAGAACACCCCAGTCATTATTAAAGCTGTTATTCCTACAGGAAAGAGGTTGATCCAGAAAACAGATTCCCAAACCTGCATCTTCCATGAGGACGGACACAGAGCTTCAAGCTGGTTGATAGAAGTGAGGCTGCGTTGGGTGGGTGGTTATCTGTGGGCCGATCAACATAGCTTACATAATGGAGAGTTTTTTCTTCCATCCTGTTTCAATAACTTGGAGAAAATGTGACCCACAGCCTGAAATGCTAGAAGCTCATCTTCCTTCTCCAGCACTTCTGTCCCACAAACTGCTCTGTGCATTAATGCTGGTATGTTTACAGGTCCAGCAGTAAACACTTCCAGTGGTCCAGCAGAGCTCAGACAGGCTCACATTCCTGAAGAACGGAAACCGGTGTCATAGCACTTCCGGTCTGAATCACATGTGAGGCTTGTTTGTGT
Organism: Oryzias celebensis; assembly: GCA_014656515.1. NCBI lineage: Eukaryota > Metazoa > Chordata > Actinopteri > Beloniformes > Adrianichthyidae > Oryzias > Oryzias celebensis. The sequence goes on along the minus strand of BNCR01000011.1, from coordinate 21,906,650 downwards.
CTGATTCACAGCAAACACATTAGGAAGCAGCTTCCTCTTAATCTCACCCAGAGACCATTAAAACGCACTAATCTGCTCTTCAGAAGAGCGACTTATGTATGGATGTGACCGCCATCTGTCTCTGCCTCCTCCTGAAGCAATGACCAGGTCAGACCTGCAGGCTCCATCCTGGACGTGCATACAGAGGGGCTCTGGGCGGCTGCCATGCTGGAAATCATTCAGGTTTATGGGGCCACTTTGTGCGTAGTGGGGCAGCAGACGTAAACAGCCCCCTGAGGTGTGTTGATGGTCGGGGCTGCGAGCTCTTATTTTGACAGCGTGTTGCTCGGATCATTGGAAAACTACTGCTCTGTCCAGGCCGCTAAATACGACTCCATCCGGGGCGGACTCCTGCGCGCTCCTGGGTGCTGCGCGCGCCCGCGCTCCTGTGCGGAAAGACCAAGAACTTGGTGCCAATGTGGTTTGTCTTCTTGGCTCTCATTCTTTCAAACATGCTCCAGTTTCAGGAGGAAAGAGTCATCCTGAGGTAAACGCTCCGCGCGCGCACGAAGCTGACGGAGGGACAACACTGCCCCCCCGTGACCGCAGCTGGGACAACTGCGAGCGGGCTGGTCTTCCTCTGACACCAACAACACAAGATTCTTCATCAGCGCCAAATTCAGTCAGAAATTCTGACAGGAATCATATTTAAATCTATGAATCTGTTTATGTGAAGAACAAGACTGTCGTTAATCTTAAGAACAAAAATCAGCAAAACAAATAGATAAGAGACGGCAGTTTCATCAAATAAAATGAGAGAAGTATCAAGTGTTTCCGTAATTTTAAAATAAGAAAATAATCTGTTTATTTCCATCAGATTAAACATAAACGTTAAAAAATCATAAATGTGTCCCTAACTCACTTATCCTAATACTAAAATAAAGAATAACAATGACGGCAGGTTATTGTAGTGTTCAGAGGAGTGAAAGCAGAGGCTCCGTTTGGGCTACAGCAGCAACAGAGGGAAGAAAATAACCCTCAAAACAATTCTTCTTGAAATCTCAACAAAAAAAAATGTGAAAAGCAAACAGCAAAAATCACAGGACCAAAAACAACAGATGTTGTTCTGTTTAAAAGCAACCTTTTTTGGAACACCAACATCTAAAGCAGGGGTCAGCAAAGATTATGACATGAAGCGTCACTTCTCTCACCAACTAGAATGCAAACTCTGTATCCCGTTAGCGGAATCCGCTGTCACTAATTCACATTGGGAGAGAGTTTTACGCCAGATGCCCTTCCTGACAAAACCTGGTGTTTTCAAGGCAGAGGGAGACAGTTAGGATGCAGCATGAAGGGCTGAAGACCTACACTGCATTTGAGCTCATTGCACATCCTGGGAAGCAAACTCATGTCCGACACCCAGCCAATTGACTTATCCAGTCACCTCCATCCATAATAACCAGCTCAGTGGCCTTGTGGAAGAGTGTCTGCCCTGACACTCTTCCTGACACTGGAAAGTTGAGAGTTCAGATCCAGGCTGAGTCATACCAGAATCCAAAAACACATCCATGCACGATACTCATCAGCATTAAGGGGTTGGGATGAGGGGTTCAACACCAATTGCTCTCTGAGGGTGGCTTTGATTGCAGCTCACTGCTCCCCCAGCAGATGGATCACACAGAACAAAGTACTCACAACTTATGGGACTTCAAAATAAAAAAAAAATCATTTCAAATGTATCTGGAGTGTTATTTAATTCACAAACTCACTTTTTAAAATATATTTTGACATTAACTCAAAAAAGTGCTTTCATAACAGAATTGCACAAAGAAAATTCTTGAGGGTATGACAACTGTGTTTGTTTAAAAACCAAAAATGCTGCATTTGTGGTCATACCTACAGCAATAAAATTGGATACGTCAGAACAAAATACCATCAATATTTCTCAGAACTAACTTCACAACCATAAAAAAACAAACGTATGCTTTTGGCCTTTGTTGTTTTATTTACATTCTGTTGCTTGGAAATGCACCCCCTCCCCAGCATTTTGGTCAAAAAAGACAAATGAACTGGCGAACTAGTTTTTCTTCTATCTTTAAGCCTTTAACGACCGAGACCCTTAAAGCTGTCACACAGGAGATACTTCTATTAGAACGTTCTTTTTGTGTATCAAATGGTAGCTCAGTGGTTAGCACTGTTGCCTCCCAAAATCAAGGGAGTCATCTCGAGCCCCTCAGGAATTCATTGTTTTAAACAATTATCATCAGTGGTTGTTATTTAACTTTTGAGAGTTAAAGCAAAGAAATTCCTGTTGCCACATTCTCCAGGCAGTTACATTGTTTTTGTTGTTTTGTTGTGGGGATGTGTGCCGGCTCCATGCAGCCCAGGACCGGGCCTGACCCCAGTCACCCCAGCAAGGGCAAGCAAGAAACACAGAGCAAGTCCGTACAAAAGATCCCCATATGATAACATAACTTCACAGATGTCAGCGACGCCAAAAACAAGACCAAAAAAAACAGCTATGCGGTCATGAATGGGCAACAGCTCCCGGATTTACTTTGTGCTTTTCCCAGTGACACACACGCTCATTTCATACCACCTGTCATCTCACCGGCAACAGTTTCAAAACACAGAGGAATTATTATAACATTTCAATTTCAAAGCGGCAAACTCCATTTTTTTCCTATTATTATACTATTTTTTCACATTTAATTAAATAACAGGGTCATAAAGACTGACGCGGAAAGAAAAGCTTGCTGTGTGAAACAATAAAGTTTTGTTGAAAAAAAAGTGGCAGTGTTTATATAGGTGGGTGTCATAGTGACAGCGGTGCATGAATGGACCCTTTCCTTATGACGCCACAGGAGAACAAAGATCAATGTGAAAAGAGATTGTCACTCTTTCAAATCCAAAAGATCCGAGCAGACGACAGATACAATGCTTTTATTGTTCCTGCTTTTTTATGTTCCTGCGTGCCACTGTCTTTGCCTCCATGTGCCAACTGTGGCACACGTGCCCTAGGTTGCCAACCCCTGATCTAAAGAAAACATCTTTCAGAAGAAAAATTGTCCAGGGCTGGTTCAGTTTTTTTCTGATGATCTCAGTTATTTATAAGTACAGGTAAAAATGTTATTTTCTTAGATCATGAATCAGTTTCTTTCCATTTGTCTTTTGGATAAATTATCTCTTTAAAATTTGATTGCAAAATTAGGATCACATTGATGACCTGGTTGTGACAATAGCCAATCAGAGAGCTTGTTACATTGAACTTCCTGAACTTTGTGGCTCAGGCCAAAAAGCATGAATAAAAATAAGATTTAAAATGTTGCTTTGAAAAGTAAAAAGGTCTTAGTAAATTACATTTCTAATTAGTTCAAATAACCAATTAATGATATTGGGCAATCAAAATAAAAAAAAAAAAAAAAAAAAAAACATTTTTGGTGTTATATATTGTACAGAATTATGCATTTTATTGAATATTTTTTATACTTCATAAAGAATTAGTAAATAAATGTTTTTGTGACAAATATATTCACAGACTAGTTCTTCTTCAGACAGAGAATTCTTATTCTAAAGATTAATTTATTGATTCCCAAAAGAAAGTAAGATCAAATAAAATTCAAATTAAAAATGAAATAGAATCCAACATTTGTACTGACGGTCGATTAAAACAGTTTCTCTTGTATTCAAGCGTAACTCTACCACAGCTCCTCTGTCTCCAAACAATGCTACCTTCACACTAAAGGTATCTTATTGTGGTCTCTAAACGGGGCGCGCACTCCGTTAAGAAGCTGTTTGGTAGAATTATATTACCAGCACAGATCTATCAGGCACATTGATCAGGTGCACACTCTGGTCTCCTCGTCTGGAAGTGTTGAGCAAAAGAAACCAGATGAGAAACTGTCAGCTGGAAGCAGGTAAACAAATCAATGGTGCCCGTTTAGACCCGAGGTTGAAACATGCACACCCATAGGGACACTCGTGGGCACCCATGACCACAGCCTTGAATACGCCTCTGCTGTGCGTGACCACACGCCCAACAGCAAATCAAATCAAATCAAATCAAACTTTATTTGTATACTGTAGCACTTTTCCTATGAAGCATAACACAAAATGCTTTACATTAAAATAAAACTGATTAAAAAACAAGCACAACCATAAAAATGTAGGAAACACCCCCCCATCCCCACCCTCAACACACACATGCAATCTACCCAACCCCTTTCACAACTCCCACCCCCTTTACTGATGGAACCCATTGGGAAACAGGCTGAGCACGGAGAAAGTTGGTAGTTCAACCAATTATAGTTGGGTCCTCTTCCTCCGAGGACAACCACATAGCCAGTCTAATGCAGCATCACAGGCGAGGACCCAGCCCCACCACAACAAGATGGCGAGGCAGGTCCCCACCTAGAGCCGCAGCAGCTGAACCATAGCTGACCCAGAGGGAGAGGACTCAGCCGAGGAGGCACTGGAATTAAAAATGATAAAATATAAATCTAAATTTAAAATAGAGCATTTGATAAAAGCAACAAACAAGAAAACATGAGAATAAAAAAATATTCAAATAAGCTATAGATAATCCAGTGTAAAATCCTAAAACATGATAAAAATAATAAAAACAAGATAAATTAACATGATAAAAACTAACTAAAAGCTAATTTAAAAAGATAGGTCTTGAGCCTTTTCTTAAAAACCTCTATGTTCTCTGCGGTCCTCAGGTCCTCCGGCAGACTGTTCCATAGACGGGGGCCGTAGTATTGAAAAGATGCCTCTCTATAATTTCAGTAGCAGGAAAGAGGCTCCGCCTGCGGTGGTGGTGGTCTGGCGTTTCTTACAGGTGAGATCACCAACTCCAACCTTGGGTTCATTTGACACAGCAGAAAATCTCCATACTGATCATCATGGAAGTCAGACTCCTTAGTCGCTTGCTGCAGTCACACAGGGGCGACCCAGCCACACCCTCAGGGGTATGGGGGCATTAGAGCACTGCGCATAAAATTACAACTGAGAAAATGCAGCAGTTTTAAAATACTTGTCAAATGTTCCGTTCTCCTTTGTTCTGTGACATTAGCAGCAGTGTTGTGTGTGTGAGAACACTGCAGCACCACAGCTGCAGATGTGGCTCATCCGGATCAAGCAGGATCTTACGGCCCGGTCTGACCTGTGACTCTCAGAGACAGACTCAAGGTCAACAGCGGTAATTATTCTGTGGGAAGCGTGTTGGTCTTCAGTAGGTGATTTCATTTCCTGTCATTAGCCACAGTGATTAAGCAGCAGAGCAGAGATAGTGCGATAGCATCAGCGCCACAGCCTCAGGAAGCTTTTTAAATGTCGCTTCATGCACGTGCGTCTTTCTACTTTGAGGATTAGGCAGAAACAGACACGGCTGGAACTCTTACACTTTATATATTTATACTTTTTGTTTGGTTTGGGTTTTTTTCCTCCATCATCAGTTCATTGGTTATTTCCATGAAGGTCACTTTGATTTAAACAGCTCCTAATGGTGGATCTGACTCTGATGTTCTCTGACCTTGAACTTAACCTTGTCTTGTTGCTCTATGTTTTTTGGTTTCCTTCTTTTCAGCTTGTCGTCAGTTTTCCTCTGGCAGAAAAATCCACAAAAACTGTCTTCAGGGATGTCCTTCTCAACTATTTTGAGCAGCCGTGGTCATAGGAACATCAGGCTCGAGCTGAGTAACACAGCAAACAGCACAGAGACTACTGTCCTCTCTAAACAGTAGACTGATCATCACAGGTTTGAGGAAACGTGAAGCTGATCAGAAGACACGCCTGACTTTATTGTTCTTATGGTTACATTCATTTGATCTTTTACAAGAAACTCATCTTTTTTGTCATCAGTTGGTTTTCTTTCATAATTCTGTAGAACAAAAACTTAAAATTCAAGTTGACTTTCGTAATTTTGTACATTTTTGTACATTCCTCTTTCTTTCTCAATGTGTGATTCCAGGGTTCCCCCCACGCTCAATGCTTCTGCTTTGAACCAGGGGAACATTAACAGGGTAAGGAGCCAGAACATCCAGAACCACTAAACTCGACCTTCCATTAGCTATGATGACTTCGTCCAACACCAACCAAGGTGCCGTCGTCGAACCTATCCAACTGGGCTCCACCTGTTTGTCCCTGAAAGAGAGAGATCGCCGTGTGCAAGAGAACCTCTGCCTCTACTGTGGTCATTCCTGTCATCTGCATGCTTCCTGTCCCGATTGTTCACCCAGACGGTGGGGAAGACTGGTCAGGGACAGTTCATTACTTTCAAAATCACTATATCACTCATGATTAAGGTAAAGTAGGTTAAAACAACAGCTATGATAGATTCAGGGGCGGAGGATAACTTCATTGACCTCGAGTTTGCTGTCGCTAATTGTTTTTCTCTGCTACCCTGCACTTCACAGGGGGCCGTTTCCACAGTAGATGGTCAACCAGTGGGTCCCAGGCGTATTAAATACTTGACCAAGGATATCCAACTACAGTGCCAGCTTAATCATTGTGAGACCATCGCAGTGTCCGGTTATCCTGGGACTCCCATGACTGGAAAGCTGGTCCAAAAAAGAACTCACCTTTGACTGACCTTCCTGTCGTCGGCTCTGCCTCCAGGGTGGTTTTCCCCTGGGTCCTCGTGCCTGTTCATCTCAGCAGAATCTGATTGCTTCAACCCAACGCGAGTTACAGGACTTTGAGAATACTTCTGACATTCTGCTACCCCAAAATCATAATCTGCATAAGGGCATTCAACAAGCAGCACGCCACATGCCTCCCACTTCACAGATCCTATGATTGTGCTATTGATCTGGTACCTGGGGCCACACCTCCAAGAGGTAGGGCGTTTCTGTTATCCCTGAAAAAAATCGAAATTATGTGGTAATGCATTCAGGAGGAGTTCAGCAAGGGTTCATTAGTCCCCCACCTCTGTAAGGTTTTTCTTTGTTAAAAAGAAAGGTGGAGGCCTCTGTCCCAGCATTGATTAACGAGGGCTAAACAAAGTTACCGTCAAGTATTGTTACCCCCTACCTCTGATTCCTCCGGCCCTGGGGCAACTGCGCCGGGTGCAGAAAAGCCCCAGTCTGCACCCTCAAAGTTCATCCCATATCAACCTGGTCATTCTATGTCTGTACCACTTCAATCCAATCCCTCAGGGTTTCCCACATGAAGGAGAGATCCTCAACCCCGGACAGACAGGTGATGTACTAGAACTATTAAAGAAAAGTGAGCTTAATTCATTCTATAACTAATAACAAGTATATCTCTAATAACAAACACATGTCTACATAAACAGCTACAACTTAAAATAACAGCTAAATATTTAAATAAACAACAACATATTTGAATAGTGTAGCAAATGGGCTTCATCCAGCTGGAGTTGTGGAACAGCTGGAGTTGCTGGAAGAGCGAAAGGCGGGAAGAGCCAAAAACAGGAGCGGGAAGAGCCGAAGGCAAGGTCACAGCCAAAGACAGGAGAACAGACGTTCCACCTGGAATCAGAAATCTCTCCCGCTCCAATCCGTTTCAAAGGAGCCACAACATCAAGTGTTCTCCTGAGGGCCTCCATGGAGTCATCAACAAACTGATCATTTTTTCTGGGACTGAAACTGTGGGAGTTGCTCTCAGAGTGTTTGCTCAGCATGTTACTAAATATTGGTTGGACTGTAAGTTTAAATTCAGATATAGAACCATCAGTCAATGTTCTTCTGAGCTGGTCTTTATTTATTGGAGCGGTGGAATTCTCTAGAACAAACTGAAAGGTGATTAGAAAGTGATCTGAGAGTGTGGGGTTATGAGGGAGCACACTCAGCTGATCTCTATACCATGAGTTAAAACAAGGTCCAGGATGTGCTTGTGACAGTGAGTGGGTTCCTTTACATTTTGTGTGAAACCAACATTATCTAATAAAGCTGAGAAAGCCTTTCCTAGACAGTCACTACAGTCATCAACATGATTATTAAAATCTTCTACTATTATTATTTTACCATAATCTAAAACAATAGTTGATAGAAAGTCTGCAAACTCAGTTAGAAATTCAGAGTACGGGCCAGGAGGACGATAAATAATTATGAATGAAACAGATTTTGGAGTTTTCCTGTTTGAGTGATTTATAGACAATATGATGTTTCCAAAGGAGTTCAACCATCACCATTCTGTCTGTGATGGAATAAAGGCCGGTCTCCAATAGATGCTGGTCTATAATAAACGCCAGGTGGGCCGTCATTCTTTTTTTAAATAAATGCCCCGGCTACTATTGGAAGATATACAGTACTGGCTCCTTTCTGACGTGTGCGGATGACACAGAGGAGCCATTAGATGTTGTAATGGAATTTCAGTTCTTATATACTTTTATACAACTCAAATGTATTCTCTAAGTTCTTATATACCTTTGTACAACTTGTTTTTGTGTGGCATTGCTTGTGCAAACCTACTCATGCTTAGAGAACATTTTTTCTCTTTCTGATGGATGTGTCAGCTCTTACAATCTGCCTGGCTGCGCCCAGCAAAAGAGATAAAATGCCACAGTCTGCAAAAACACATCCCTTCTCAAACAAGGCTAACAGAAACTGTGAGCAGCTCTGACTGGAACCGTTGTGCAACATTATGCTGTGAATCCTGGGTGCAGGTTAAGCTGCTGTCATGCAAAGTGGATTGTGCCTTTCTAGAAATGTGTCTGCTTCCTATTCAGCTTCAGAGCTCTCTGCATGTAGCACTGCTGCAGGTATTTCTTTTATTTCTTTTACTTTTAATTTAAAAAAAATCTTTTGAGCAATGTTATTAAGTTTTGTCCTTTCTTATCCAGATCTCAGAAAAATGTCATGACATTGTCATGGAGGATGTCCACACAAACTACACTCTGATTGTCTAATTTCCTTATTTCTAACAGTCAGGCTGCACACAAGGAGAACACACTTATCAGGTGAACACTACTAATGGGGTCCTTGTAAAGTCCACAGGATTTGGGGAAAGGGGGGTGTAAAATGAAAAATAAATCCTATGTCCCTGCATCTCCTCCACTTTATCCTTGTGTTCACTACAACCTGTTGTTCAGTGAGCCTGTAGAAAAATATTGTGCATGAATATTTTCTCTCCACATGTTCACTGAGTGGTCTATGATCATATGGAGCACTTCAGTTACCCATAAGGGTTTGCCCATTTTTCTTTTGCATGCAGACAGCCCGTATCCACTCCTGCCAATCCCTTAACCTCCTCTGCAGAGGCAACTATCCCTAAGCCTCCTGAGCCTCTTTATGTTTAAGTTATGAAGTTCATTCCATAGATTTTCAAGTCTGTTTCGTTTTGCAAGAATGGAAGAAAATCAAATGTTGACATTTTATGAGTTGATGGACTTGGCTGAAGGGCAGAGAAGATGACTGCAAAAAAACAGTGGTGACAATATGGTGTGAAAGTAGCAAAGACTAGCGGTCAGCAAAAATAAACAAGCCAAGTTCTCCTCCTCCATTCAGGGCGCAGGTGAGCAGATGCAATCAAACCTTTCACCCAGGTGTCAATAATAAACACATTTAAAAACATGACAAATAAAAAACTGCAAAGTAAATGAGAAAAAGTGCAAAGAAATTACATTTTGGGTCCTACACCTCCTGAACAGAACCTTCTTTTAGCTTCAAATGAGCAGGAATGCAAGGAGAACCACCTCCAACGCGCCTCTGAAGAATGAGCTCAGATTTGAACCCTCTTAGTCAGGTGCCCCTCCCATATGCATTGGCGCATGCGGGGGGGCTCTCTTGATGAGCTTTAAAGTTTAATTGCAACAAAATCTGCAAAACAAACTTTTTTCTGAGCTCCACCTCTTTCTGAATGTGCAGAGAAATCAGAAAGACAGGATAGTAGAGCCAAAGTGAAAATAAAAAATGTGAATTACAATATTCATGTCAGGTTTCATAAAGTATCCTAACGGCTCAAGGTTTCATCCTGTGACCAAGAGGACAGGAAGGTCGCATGTTCGATCTCCACTCCTGTCTATATGCGTCACTGCGACATCTGTCTGCAGAACTGAGTCGGTTACTGCAGTGGCCATCCTGCCATGGATTCATTTCAGGAGAAGGAAAATCGTTACCCGGAATTCACCGTTCAGCATTAAGAACAAGGGCCTGGTCTCTCTGAAGTGGCTCCAGTTACAGAGCAAAAACATCAGCAGCCTTCTTCTCACAGTATAAAACTAGAGAAAAACTTGGATTATTACTGACAGGAAAAGTGCAGCAAAAGTTGTTCAGGGTGGGAAAGATATGGGAAAAAACTTCTTAGCTTCATCATTTTTATTATTAATAAACATTATAGTAATGATATAGAAGTAGATTTACACCAATTCAAAAGTGCCCTGTCCATAATATGGAACATTACAGGTCTCCTTTTTAAGAGATCTGTTGAATGTGGTTTGTAAAGAAAAACTTTCAGTGAGAAAATCTGCCTGCAGGAGCAAAGCCACAGAGCTGCACTGTTTATAGCGTCTTTATGGGACGGAGATGTGAGGAATGCTCAGTGTGACAGTGAGGCACCTGGTCAAAAGTTCCTGTTACCACTGTCAAAGCAAAGCCTCATGATCCCATGTTGACTGAAAAAGGAGCTGCAGGAAACACGTCTTTTTGATGAGGAGTAGCAGTGAGTGGCAGAGACAAAGCAGCACTTTCGAACCTCTTCTCAAAGCCCTGAGGTCATGGTAGCTTAGTTGACAGTGTAGATGCATGTCAGGGATAGGAGTGAGAAACCAGACACCTTTTCCATGTGCAAGAGGATCCCAGGATGAAAATCAGGCTGGAAAGGTGACAGATCATTGGAATGTGTAATTATAGGAAGGATCGAAGCATCTTGGTTCTCTTTCACATTTAGAATGCTGCTTTTCCTTGATCCTGTTACAACACAGTGCTGACAGTTCGCTGTGGTGATGGTCCAACATGAAGGAGTGGAAAAGGCACGAGAGCTGCAAACCTTCATCATTTCAGAATAAGCAAAAAAGACTCATTTAAAAGTGGAAAGAGAAAACAGATTTCGTTCATGTGTGCTAGGAACAGATGAACAGCGATTTGAACATCCATCTGATGAAAAGGAGTTCTCTGATGAAGGTCAAACAGGTTTAGATCTTGTAGATCTGGAACAAAGTGAAACAAAGGCATTTTTGGAGCAAATCAGAGCCAAAGCGCAGTCCAAAGTGATGTCTACTCATAAAACTAAAATCAAAACCTTTGATGACACTTTTGGCCAACAGGATGCTACACTGGTGTGTTGCTCTGTCACTGTTCCTATGGCGAGATTACAAGAAGGCTTTCTGTATTATTGCTAGTTATCATTTACATGTTCACACATAAGTTTGTCTCAAAGGCAAACAACTCCAACCTGAGCTGGATTTGTTACGGTCCTCATAATCCAGATTAATCAAGTGAGGCCTGACTGCCTTAAAGTTTCACTTTGATCATCTTCTGATCTATTTTCAAAGTGTTCCCGGTGGTCTTTTAAGGATGATTCAGCTGTTTTTAGCCAAAATCTTAAAACTTGTGTTGTTTTCTAGGACATAGTTTCTGCAGAGCAGCAGGAGTTCATCAAAAATTCCCCTCTGACTTGTGGGCGGGGCTGTTGTGGTGGAGCTGTCAACCGGCAGTGAGCAGCTGCGGCTCACAGCCCACATTTTTCATGAAGAGTATTTTTTTTTCCTGCAGATGTCACATCATGCCATTATCCATCTCTTTTCTCATCTTAGCTTACAACCGCACAACCTAACATTAGCGATGCAACGAAAATGGTGAGCAATATCGGAGCTATCTAGCTTAGCCAGATTCCAGCTCAAATGAGGAAAACAAAGACGTTCCTGGATCTATTTGTCTGAAAGTGGATGCATCAGAATGGAGCGGAGCAGAAAGCTTGTGGTCCATCTATTGCAGTTTCTAGGATAGAGCTTCTTCAAATGGCTTTTTTAATCTGCTCCTGCAACAAGTTGAAAATAGAAATACTACAAAATGCAATTTTCAGCCTAATTTTCTTTTTATATTGGTCCTCCATCATCAGAAAAATGCCACAAAAACATGTTAAGAAACACCAAAAACACTAGTTTTCACTGGAGTGGGTCTTTAAATGTGTTTTAATAAAAGTGACCAGCAGATTACATTGAAACGTTTTCGGTCTGATCCCTCAAACTGAGCAATCAATGGGTGACATTTTCTGTTAGAAAATGCACAACACAAGTCAATGGCCGCAACAGTGAATGTAGAAGAATGTCTACATTGATGGAAATAGGGAGCAGACAGAGGAAAGGTGAGGCAGGTCCCTCCCACCTGGGATTCAGACTGAAAACATTCTTGCTGTGAGGCACCACACAGCTCACACAGTCTGCAGATGTAAGCTCTCAGGGTCGATACTGAAATCTCTTTAACAGGATAAATGTGTGAAAAGTCTCGACTAATTTAACTCAGAGCTGGAAAACAGCTCACATAAGGCTTGCTCCTCAGAGGAGGTGGCTTAAGCTCAGTGAGCGGGTGTCTTGAAGACCTAATCTAGAACTCCATAGATCATGGTCTTCTGCTGGATCTAAAGATGTTTGGGGTTTTAATCTTGAAGGTTTACAGGCAGACTGGAGCTATAAAGCACAGAAAATATTCCTTCCAGAACTAAGACAGAGCAGGTTTCTGTCTATGATTCTCTGAGTGGTTCCGTGCAGCAGAGCTCCACCCAAGAACTCTCTTTAATCACTTCAGACATCAGTCGTCTCCACAGCAGCAGTGAAGACGAAGGCAGTGAGCTGCTGCAGGCTGACAGCCCACAACGTTTCAGGAGGAGTGCCTGTTTTCTTGCAGATGTCACATTTGGAGATGAAAGCTTCAGAATTTCTTGGTGTGAAGTTTGTTTGCTCCCATCAGTGCAGTGTTTGGTTGATGCTGTGATCTCACATGCATCACATGTCTTTTGAGTATTGATTGTGGTTTGACCGAGTGGCTCCTGTTGATAAAAAAATAATCAAAAAGCTTCTTTTCTTCTGGTGATATCAAAACCAAATGTATATTTTTTGCTTTGATTTTTCAGGCTGAACATCCACTACAAGAGTTCATTCTTTTTTTTTTCTGTACTGCTTTATCCCTTTCGGGGTCACTGGAGCCTAACTCAGCTACTCATGGGTGATAGAGACACCCCTGCCAGTCTGTCGCAGGGGAGTACCTGGACAAAACTCAGGCATGCACGGGGAGAACATGCAAACTCCACACAGAAAGGTCCCCCATTGGTGACACAGTTTCAAGTCCCACAACTGGGACTTGAACCAGGAACCTTCTTGCTGTGAGGCAAGAGGGCTAACCACTGCACCACCGTCGAGCCGACTACAAGAATTCTCAACCATATCTTCCACCTTAAAAATGAAAAGAAGGACAAAAATCCAGTGTTGTGTGTTCAGCTTGCTCCGTTACTGAGCTTCATCCCTGACTGAGCACCCAACTGTGGTGATCTTGAGGAACTTGCTGATGCAGAAGCTTTTCTCCAGGGGCCATCGACTCCAGCAAACCCTCCTTTATTTATAGAGCTGCAGCGTGGAAAAACTGCACTTGTCTTATTTTTGAATGGAAGAGGTCAAGTGAGGGGCTTTGTGTTTAGATGAAAGCTATTTTCGGCGCACAGCAGCTAAATGAAAGGCGAAAAAAATGGTTTCAAACAGAAAATGTTTGAGCTACTTTTGCTTCATGAGAGGTTCCTGTTTCCAAGATATGTTTATAGATGTTTGCACCATGACCTGGGAAGACAACATTACAAAAATCAAGTGTGACAGAAAAAAACCTGAAATTGTCAAAAGAGAATTACTAAACATTGTCTTTTTTCTTTTGACTTGGAATTCCAAACTAAAGTGTTTGAAAATCTGGTTTACTGGAACTATGGACTCTTAAAAACAAGTTTTCTGTTAAACATGTCAAAGTCAGGTATGGCATGCATGTCAGGGAGGCATGACTGTAGATGGCTTTTTAGGTTTTGGTGCATTCATAAGTTATGCTTCAGATTGCTACTGTATTGTCATCTCTAAATTCATGTTAGCTTTTAGATAAGTTACATTTCTGTTCTCATAATTCGAATTCTCAGTTTCCATCAGTCTCTGTCCTGCATTCGGGTCTCCCACTGTCTGTAGAATCAAATAAAATGTTTTTTTCTCTTTCTGAACATATTTTACTGTTTGTTGGTCTGTTTCTTGCCTGCATGTTGTCATCAGAGACTTACCTCCTCACTGGTTTGTTCTCTGGAAGCTAGAACTACGGTGGCCCTGAAGTGCAAATCACATTCACAAATCACTAGACACAAAACAATTTAAATATAACAACGACAATTAGAAAAGCAAAACAAATAATATAAAAAGCAAAATTCAATTTTAGAAATCAGAACATAATTCCAGAAACCAAAATATTTTTTATTGCAAAACAAATTAAATGAAACATTTCACGGATCACAACAAGAATTTAAATAAGTAAAACAATTAGTGAGAAAACAAGTTTACATTTGGGAAATCACAACCACAATTTAGAAACGAAACTTAAAAAAAAAAAAAAAGTCGAGGAACAAAATGACATTTAGGAAAAGGAAAACCAAAAGGAAACCGGAAAGGGTCTGTATTTCAGTAGATCGCCGATTGGATGATGGCGTTTGTGTTTGTTCTTGTCTGACTGTAATAATAATATAATAATAATATGATAATGAAACGGCTCTAACGCCGCTCTTTAGTTCTGAGCGACAACAGCCTGCTCCTTCCTGAAACAGTTTTTTTTCTAGATTAAATCACTGTCTTACTTTTTCTCTCTGAGCTGCACGTGACCAGCGGTCAATATGAGTTGGTTTGAGCACAATGCGCTCCCTAGGGGCGGGGGGTGGGGGTGCAGAACTGTGCAATAAAGGCAGACTCATTGTAATGCAGGGCTTCTCAGTTATATTCTCTTACTTTGAAGATCGTATCCTACAACTTTCTGCTGCAATTTCATTAGTCAAGTTGCTCAAATTAAAAGTATTTCTGCAGAACATTTGATCTTTTTATCATTAAAGGATGCAAAAAGAAAATAAAAACATGGATCAAGTTAGAAATAATCTGTAACTTTATTTAAATTGCTTTTTCTTTTTTTAGCATATAAAATTATCTCATTCACCAGCCTCACTCTTTATTTAATAAAAATCTCTGACAACTGGTTGATTGATTATTTAAAATCCCACAGAAACAGAGTAACGTTCTCTGTAAATGGTGCAGAAGGCCTGTTTCTTCTAAACTGGAAATCCCACCAACCTTTTTATCATCTGAAGCAGTTCCACTGAGCATGTTCAATTTCAAACTGAAATAAACCAGAATTCTCCAGAAAAATAAAAAAACTTTCACTTTCACAGCAGCAACAGTCTAAACTACCAGAAGAAATTCAGAAAATTTGATTTTAGTTCCTAGTTTATTCACAGGATGTTGACAACAATCTTGGTATAGAAACATTCACTATCGCCCAGCCCAAGTCTGTGGTTACTCAGACTCACAGTGAAACAGCAACTTGCTGGATCACCCAGTTCACATAGTGATACACTTTTAAATTGTCCCCCCCACACCAAAAATGAGGATGGAACAACGTGGCTGGAACCACACCAGCACATTTGACTACTGTCCTTTTGTGTTATGTGACCATTTTCACCATGATTATGATCTGGGACAGTGGTGAATCTTTCTTACATTCACTTTTGAGTTTCTCACAAATAGTTAAACATTAATGAGAAAAGCATCAGTCAGATTTTCTCTGAGAGTTATAGCAGCTTCAGCGGACAAAATAACTACATTTATGAGCAGGAGAATGAGCTAATGTGATCACAGCAGGAGCTGTGAAAAGCAGCCACAACCAATCCAGAGGTCTGCACCCATGAAACAAAGAATCTTTAGTCCTACAGAACGGGCTTTTAAAGGTCAGCGCTGCACTTTTTTTAAATTAAGCTTACTGACAGCTAACTGTCAAGACGATGGAAGTTTTTTCCTGTCATGAACTGGAGCTTCCAATATCCGTTACAGGCGTCCTCTTCAACCTCTGAGGGACAGAGGCCTGTGTTTCCGTGTGAAAGGACATGGCTCCAGCATAATGCGGCACATCCTTTTCTGTCTCTGCAAGGCCTGCTGGGA
This sequence comes from Oryzias celebensis, assembly GCA_014656515.1. Taxonomy (NCBI): domain Eukaryota; kingdom Metazoa; phylum Chordata; class Actinopteri; order Beloniformes; family Adrianichthyidae; genus Oryzias; species Oryzias celebensis. The sequence goes on along the minus strand of BNCR01000011.1, from coordinate 21,890,554 downwards.
CCTCTTATGTAGCAGTGTCACTCGAGCTGTGGGGCAGGGCTCCTTCCAACAGGCGCCTTGGCCGCCTGCCTGCCCCCGTTTCTCCAAGTTCGATGGGCATTGATCCCCAGCAGCGACACTGTGTCCCAGAGAGGGGTAAGCAGATACACCTTGTTGCCTCCAACAATCATTCTGCCCCTGTAGGGACAGTCGTTGTAAATGAATAGTGTGCTTGCAGCGACTAGATATTGGTAATGTATTTGCTATTGATGGAGTGAGATAACATGAGTAGCTTCAGCCTTACTTAACGGCAAACATAAATCCCATGAAGCCACAGCAGAGGAGACGAGCAGAGAATTACTGCAGGCTTTTAAGCCAAGTGACAAGTGTAGATGGAAGACTTTTTACTTATTGATCTCTGTGTGATTCACACAAGAGCAGTCGGGTAGTAAAGCAATAGTTTAACCTCCTCCGATAAAAATATCACCGTCAGTCAGTGGATGAAAGGTGAGCTTCGCCCAAAACCTAATGCCAAATCCACTTGATCCTTCTTAAGAGCTGTCACAGAGCTACATATTCACCGTCTGAACTCACTCCTAACCTTTTGATTTAACAGGCTTTGGTTCGCTGTAACAAGACTTATAAGACTGACCTACTTTAGGCAGATGATGAAGTGAGTTGGTCCAACAGTTGAGTTGCCCCAACCGTTAGGAAGTTTGCTGTTCTGCAGTGTCTTCAGATCCTAAAAACATTGGTTTAGCAGCTGAAAGTCAACATTTTTCTAAAAAAAGACTTTACTGATTCCAGCGTGCTTCAGGTCAGGATATGTAGTTTGAAATCAGAGCATCAATTTCATCATCAGGATCAGAAGTTTGGTTTCAGTCATCGCAGTGTTTTTTCTTGAGCTCACAGAGACATGAAAGGGTTTCACAGCCTGCTGACCAAATGATGCTTTCAGCTAAAGCACCTCTGCACTGCCCGCACTGATCCTGTCACACACACACACACACACAAACACACAAACACACAAACACACACAAACACACACCCCAATGTGTGTCATGTGGAGCGTATGTCCTAACATTTGATGTCATGCATGTGGCATTTCTTCTCTACAGTTTTCATCAGTCTGCAGATGCAAGAAGTCTCTCTGGAGGTCAAATTCCTGATTGGTTTGGTCAAAGCAACAGCATCTTTCTGCCGTTCTCAGGGCTTAAACTGTGACCATAACGGACTGGCTGGGGTTCAGATAAAGATCCATCATCTATTTTCTAAATCCGTTTTGTCCCATTCCAGCTTGCCGCAGGGGCCACAGTTACACACCCATACACACTTGCATCCATGCCTAGGGACAATTTAGAGTGACCATTTAACCTATGCAGCCTGTTTTCCTTTGGGTAATCCCTGTAGAAAACCCACGCATGCACGGGGAGAATATGCACACAGAAAGGTCTCCCATTGGTGACACTGTTTCAGGTCCTTAAAAGGCCACTTGAAAACCCACTGGAAACGGCAACCTTCTTTCTGTAAGTCAAGAGCGCTAACCACTGCGCCACTGTGCAGCCCACCATTAATATGTTGAATCAAATTTCAGTACCAATTACTTGCTAGTCGGCTACTGAAAGTTAAAAGTTGGAGACAGTATGGTTAACTAGGGGTCTTTCCCCTATAACTTCTCTCCTCTATTCTTTATAATTTACTCAGTACTATTTTTATTTAATTAATCATGCCTCTGTTTGGTGCAGTGCAATTCATATGTTGTCCCTGTTTTCCACTCCCCTCCAAGGGATTGAGAGAGATTCCAGGCAGATCGTCTATGGTCCTGTTCTTGGCCTGGACCTAGCCTCTGGCTCATCTCGCACCCCCAGCTGTCCTCCAGTTTCATTTGGATGAAGACTATCTGCTACACTATTCAAACATGTCGTTGTTATTTAAAAATGTAGTTGTTATTCAAACATAGTTGTAGAGTTACAGATGCTTGTTAAAGTATTCATACCCCCTGAACTTCTCCACATTTTCTCACATTATGACCACACACATAAACATATTTTGTTGGAATTTTATTTGAAAGATCAACACAAAGTGGCGCACACTTGTAAAATGGAAAGAAAATTATGATGGAGTTCAATTTTTTTTTACAAATAAAAAACTGAAAAGTGTAGTGTGCAAAATTATTCAGCCTCCTGGCTGCATCTCTGATCAGTGCTCTCCTTGTTCGGCCTGTTAGTTTAGGTGGACGACCATGTCTAGGAAGGTTTGCAGTTGTTTCAAACTCTTTCCATTTGTGGATGATGAACTGAACAGTGGTTCATGGCATGTTCAAACTTTGGGGAAACTTTTTCTATCCTAACCCTGCTTTAAATGTCTCCACAACCTTCTCCCTGACCTGTCTGGTGTGTTCCTTACACTTCAAGATGCTGGGTTTTCTTAAGTCATTGGGTCAAGATCATCATCAAACAACTTCTGAAGGTAATTGGATGCACTCAGAGAAAAGGGAGCTGAATACTTTTGCACACTGCACTTTTCCGTTTTTTATTTGCAAAAAAAATACCTCTAGTATAAGTTTGTTTCTACTCCATGAATGTGTGCCGCTTTCAATTTAGTTCAATTCAATTTGATTTCTATAGCCCAATATCACAACTATAGCCGACTCATTGGACTGACATCAGTATATTGCAAGAACAAAAATTCAAACATGTAAAAGTAAACAATAGCTGGTTGTTAAATTGACTAAGTTTAACAAACACCTCTGTCCTTACACCCTCCTTCTCTGTGAGGAAAAACTCATAAAAAACCCCTGTCTATTTTTGGGGGAAAAACTAAGAAACCTCATGGTTTCCCTCATGAAGGAGAGATCCTCAACCCTGGATGGACAGGTGACGTACTAGAACTATTAAAGAAAAGTGAGCTTAATTAATTACAACTACATGGTTGAATAAAAACTATATGTCGAATAAACAAACGGGTCTAGATAAACAGCTACAAGTTATGATAACAGCTAAATATTTAAATAAACAAAGACATGTTTGAAATAGTGTAGCAGATGGACTTCATCCAGTAGGAGTTGTGGAGCAGCTGGGGTTGCTGGAAGAGCCAAAAGCGAGGTAACAGCCAAAGACAGGAACACAGACGATCTACCTGTAGATACAACTGTGTATCATCTACATAACAGTGAACATTAATGCCGTGTTTCCTGATTATGTTCCCTAGAGGCAGCATGTAAAGCATAAACAGGATGGGTCCTAGAACTGAGCCCTGTGGGACTTCGTGGCTACCTCGACTATAATGGGAGGAATGTCCATTTACATGAACAAACTGGTACCTATCAGATAAATAGGATTTAAACCATTGAAGGGCAGATCCTCTGATCCCTATGTCATGCTCTAGTCTCTGGAGTAAGATGCTGTGGTCTATAGTGTCAAAGGCTGCACTAAGATCTAACAGGACCAGATTAGAGATTAGTCCCTTGACGTATGAATTCACAGAGAATATGTGAATATAGATTTGTGTGGTCAAGGCAATGTGTGACTCAACAGCCTGCGACCAAATCATCCGCACCACAAAATCCTTTTCAAAAGAAGAACCACTTTTGCAGCAACACATGCCTGGGTTTAAGAAAGCATGAAGTTGCTTCACATCTCCCAGCGCCTGGTGCCAGACACCAAAAGCACTTTCAGAGCCCATGGCTCAGTGGTTTGGACTGGCACCACATAAAACATATAAAAACATTTATACAGCTGATGTTCCATGTCCCAAAAGCCAAGATCAATGACCGGGATTTAGGTCGTCGAGACACTCGCCTTCGGCTGACACCCAAATGACATTGAGCCAGACCCTTCTGAGCACTCCTGCAGGTGGTGGGCCTGGACAGTGATTCCACGTCAATCCTTCGAGCTTTACCCGATAGGGACCTGTGGGAGGAGCACGGGTTAAGCACTCAAACCCCTCCACCTTGTTAAGGTGGCGATTCATCTTGGGGGGGTTATTAAATCCCCTTTCCTGCAGCTGCTTGCTTCTCACTCTCACTGCTGCCTGTTTGTGAGCAGCAGGAGAGCGCCGTTCTCAAGAAAAATAAATAGGAACACAAACTCAATCTTTTTTCTGTTAAAGGCATTTGTAGGTCATTCTTTGGTTTACAACAATCTAATAGGAACACTTGCTGCCAGTTTAAAATGTTTTTAAAGAGTTATTGATTCACATCTGTGAATATTTTGCTAGCTTAGCTTAGCTGAATAGTTTTTGTGCATCTCCTGCTCAAACTACAGCTATATTATATTGTGGTGATCCATTCATGACATGCAGACTTTAATTAGAGTGTTTTTATGGATAAATAAACTTGAAATATAAAGCCATGATCACTGTATGAATAAATTAAATATCCGACACCCCTAGTTAGAGTCCTCCTCCAGCCTCTTTGGCCTTGATGAACAATGGGTTCTGTTTGGCCAAAGATCACAGCAAAATTAAACAATTGTGCCAGAAACCATGCCATCGTTTGGACTGCAGGAGGAAGCTTCATTATCAGGGGTTCAGGAAAAAAAAATCTGTGAAATATCATATAATTTCTATTGGCAATAGTTATAGTGATATAGTCATAAATAAACACCACTTTTTTCTTCTTTTCAAGGATGATTAAAAATCATCTAACCAAGAACGCTTAATGAGTTGGGTGTGCAAATATACCACTCAACAAAACACAATTAAATTGAAAAAAAACTGCGTGAGTAGTGGGGAGAACATTCTGTTATATATTTTCGTATGAAAGTCTTGCTTACAAATTTAGGCAAGTAAAAAAAATTTGAAAAATGCAGCAGAAAAAAATGTAAGGAAACACCAGATACCTGGTCTGGCAGGTCTAGCAGTCTGGAAATCAATGTTGAGGGCTCGGGAGAAACTTCAGAAATCCTCAAAGAACTCTTACTGTTTCGATCAGAAATGGCGAGTAATTTTTCCTGAACTAAGAAAAGATGTTAGTGAACTGAAGCAGTAGTTCAGAAGTTAAACAAGCTGGGAAAAAAAATGTATCGCACAGAAGAAAGAATTGTACACAGCAAGGACCAGGTCCTCGACCTAAACAAAGTGCTTTTTCAACTAATGCACATGTTGGGAGGTGAAACTCTTTCTTTCTTTTTGTGGTTTTATTTGCATGCTTTTGTTTTTGTGTTTTTTTGTGTTGGATGTTTCACCTCTGAGACTGAATCCCAGGTGACAGCCCTGCCCATAAAGCTGGAACTGGCAGTGTGAGAGAGGAGGACAGCATGAAGTGATTGCGGGAGACAGCAGTCAAAGGAGTGCAGTGGCCGGTGGGGTTGCAGCAGAGTCTTCTCCAAGACAAGGGGCTGTGATGCGCCATACACTCAGAGACAGGGCTCCTCACCCTGCCAGTGTGTGAGTACCCCTGTCCTACCCAGTAGCCCTCTCTCTTTGCAAAGAGTGAGACCTCTCTACTCCTGAAAAACTTGGGTACTGGCAGGACATTTCATGTTGCAGGTGGACATTTGGAGGAGCTATGCTTGTGAGGACTGGATGAAAGGCGTTACTGGAAGAGAAAGATGGGATTGTGGCCGCCTGCAGAATCTGTTTTCCCCAGTATTTCTATGGACACTTTTATATTTTTAGAACATTTTTATAGGGTTCCCCTCTGAGACTTTTATATTTTTTTTTATTACCTTTTTTTAAAATTAGGATTTTAACTGTTGTGATTTTAACAGTGTTAGTTTTGTCTTGCTGTGGGTTTGTTTTATTAAATCAAGACTAAGAAACGGATCCTCTTTTCTGTAGCTCATTGTGCGGTGCTCTTCCCCTGGTCCTGAATCTTCTTGTGGTGACAGTATAGTGGGACCCCTTCCATTTGGCGAAGGGTTTGGCCCGACATCAATTTTGGCGTTGTTGGCAGGATCCAGGTTTTAAGAGTGCCCACAATTAACTAGAGAACAGGTCATGATGATGCCAGTGTACCCTGGGGCCCCTTGGCTCCCAAACTTTAAAGGGGTTGATGGTGATGTAAAGTACTGTGAATGGAAAGAACAAATGTAGGTTTGTTGGCTTCACAGGACCTGTCAAAGTCGGAAAGTTGACATTATATTGGGTGCATTAGTTGGGGAGGCAAAATGACAGATTAGCGTGCTGGAAGATAATGAGAAAGATACAGTTCGGAAGATTGTTTTATATCTTCACCCATTATATGGGGACATAACCCCCATCCCTGTGTTAAGATCGCAGTTCTTCAGATGCATTCAAAGACCCGATGAATCAGTATCTTTATATATACTGCGGTTAAAAGAGCTGTACTGCAGGTTGCGGCAACACTACCCTTCTGATGCCCCTTCTGATGAACCCTTAAAAGATCAGCTGCTGTTGGGTCTGCAGGAGGGACTATTGGCCCAGTCCCTGAAGACCTACGTATGGCATAACCCAGATCAAGACTTTTCCTCAGTCAGAAAAGAAGCTCTGCTGTTGGACACTGACTGAGGGAGTGTACAATCTGAGGTAACGTGCACAGCAGTAAGTGGCCCGTGTGCATCTGTCATTACTGGATACCAGCTGGAGAGAGACACTGAAACAAGAAATTATGGAAGATGTAATGATGCAAATGTCAGACCTCTCCAGGAATGTCGCAGGAATTGCTCCAGGAAATCAAACCCCTTCTGCAGCCACAGGTCAGAGGAAGACCACCCCCTCACAAACCAGGAGGGGGCGACGACAACCGGCATCAGCCATAAGTCAATGGGACGAATACGGTAGGCCCATTTGTCGCATATGTAAACAATCTGGTCATATCTCAAGGTTGTATAGGACGCCAACCACATCGCAGACACAGTTAAACTAGACATCCTTGCTGCTGAGGTCCAAGCCGCAGGAATTGGAAGCTGTGATTGGTGATTGTCCCAACATCTGTGTGAGTATTGAGGGAGTTAAGCTGACTGGACTACTTGATACCGGGTCCAATGTGACATTAATGTAGCAGAGTTTATTTGAACAGCATTTTACCCCAGCTAAGCTAGGGAAGCTCCCTGTAGTTTTCCAGTTGCGGGCAGCCAATGGTCTCGAAATCCCTTTTCAATAGAAGGTATTGAGATACGTGGACATGGGGTCGTGATCGTAGACGATAAAAATTGTCCACACCCCCTTATTGTTGGGATGAATGTTGTGACTGCTTGCTGGGATACTCTTTTTAACTGGCCAGCCAGGCATACTGCTCCCCCACCAGGATTACAGAAGTAGAAGGTCTGGAGATATGCTTTTGTCACATGCCGGAGAGTCTGAGCCACCATGGCAGCGGATGGATTTTTGGGGTTTGTGCGTTCAGCCAGCCGGCACTCCATCAAAATCCCTGTCGTTGAAATCTGCCTGGTGGAAAAGCAATTGGAGGACAGAAGTCACCCACAGAGGTGAGTGCACTTGCTAATCAGGCTCATCTCACAAAGGACCAACAGAAGGACTTGCAGGCCCTGTTGCAAAAGTGGACAGAGGTATTTGCACAACATGATGAAGACTTTGGGCACACTGATCTGGTGCAGCATACTATACACACAGGAGATGCGCCACCCATTAAAGAACGTTACCGATCTCTTCAGCCTACAATGTATAAAGGAATGAAGACACTACTCGCTGACATGCTTGAAAAAGGAGTAATCAGAGACAGTTGTAGCCCATGGGCTGCCCCTATTGTGCTGGTCCAGAAAAAGGATGGCAGCCTGAGATTTTGCGTGGACTACAGAAAATGAAATGCTGTTACTCACAAAGATGCTTTCTCTCTTCCCAGGATTGAGGAGACTTTAACCAACTTGACACGTGTTGAGTGGTTTTCCACTCTCGATTTGGCCAGTGGTTATTGGCAGGTTGCCATGGATGCCAAGGATCGTGAAAAGACTGCTTTTACCACCCCACTGGGCCTCTTTGAGTTTAACCGAATGCCTTTTGGACTTTGTAACGCACCAGCTACATTTCAACGTTTGATGCAACAGTGTTTGAGCAGACAACTGTCAGAGTCTTTACTGGTGTACCTGTGCAACATTATCATTTATTCACCTGATTTCTCCTCACATTTACAGGATTTGGAAGAAGTGTTTGAAAGACTGGCACCATGGCTTAAAGCTGCGCTTGGACAAGTGGAAGCTCTTGCAACAAGAGGTAAAGTTTTTAAGCCACATAGTGGACAGACACTACCTCTACACCGCCTGGAACCTCGCCAATCTGCTCCCCTGAACCTAACGCTACCGTCATGTCATCACACACAAACTCACCTCCAAGTACCTTGTTCCGCCACACCCGGGGTCCTGCTACCGCACCGTCTGGAAGAACCAAACAAAGTTCCGACCTGCGATTCTCATCAGCCATCCGTAGTTATCAGTCAATCCATGGACAATAAAGATCTTTTCCACTTCCACCGTCTTGTCATTGTGCGTCTGGGTTACCAGCATCTTGATCTGCTTGCCCAATCATGACAGCATAAACGCCTTTTGTAATTTAAACTAAATTTTATTTATATTAATTATGTTTGTATCCTTTTTGTTGGACCGGGCGTGAAAGAAGGGGGAATAAAAAGGATGTTGGGGGTCAAAAAAGACAGGGGTAAAGGGTTGGTTACAGACGTTGGGAGGATGACTACAGGGGAATGAGGGTAGAATCATGAAACAGGCAACAAGATGTTGGAAGTTTATAATAGTTACAGTCGAGTGTTTTGAATTGAACTGAAATGGTTTATTCCAAGCAGACAAGATATACAAGACATGTGTAACACAATCAACACCCCCAAAGATTTGCATCAGTAATCATGTCAAACACAGGATAACTAGACATCAGAAAATTGACTGCTTGAAAGGGAGTGGGAGGAAGCGAACTTATATAATCCCACCCTGACTCGACCACACCATTTACTTTACATTAGATATCAACCGGTTCGTAACTAATAATCAGGTCTTTATACTGTACAGTAATACAGGTAATTAAACATCCTTGAGTAACAATAAGTCATACTGGTTTGCATGTAAGTACAACACTATTTTAAACTTGATTGGAGCTTATGCAAAAATAATGCTAATACAGAATAATGATATATATATATATATATATATATATATATATATATATATATATATATATATATATAATTTTTTTCTTTTTAAGAATAGTTTCATCATAAAAAAATCAATGATGTGAATACATCAAAAATGATAATAAAAATAATAAAAGTAATTAAGGAAAAAAGTAAAGAATAAAGAAAGACAAAACAAAACCAAAAGATAAAAATCATTAAATATCAAGTAGATGCTGACTATCTTCATCAGACAAGTCATTTCTTCAGATCAAGTATAGAAAGAGGCAACACTAAATCATTTGTGTCTGAAAGATCATTTACTTTAATCAGATGTAGAAAATCCATATGTGCAGGTTGTTTCATTAGTTTCATTAGTCATTCTGTCTTCTATCCATGAGGTCAAGCCGATTATCCTGTTGTTCATTACTTTTTCTTGTTGGAATTCCTGCATGAGTGCCAGCAGACGTGTTAGCCTGGCTTCCATGGCCAGCAATGGTGCTAGCTTAGCTTCAATTGCCATCAAGGGAGTTAGCTTGGCTTGGATGTCCGCTTGTTTGGCTTGGATATCTGCCAATACAGCTTTAAGTTCTGCCAGTTCAGCTTTAGGTGCCATGTTCAGCTCTCTCTGTAGCAGAATATCTGCTATTAAAAAAAAAAACGCACCAAAAAACATCAGGAAACGAGAGCTGAAGAAACCCCTTGTGTGCCTTGGTGTGACCCGGAACCGGAAGCCCAGTGTGAATGTTAGTCTAAAATGGCCAAATGAGCGGGGCCTGTGCACACACTCAGTTGTTACAAACATACCTGCTGGCTCAAGGGTCCTCAAAAACTTGTCCACATCCAGTTCACTCACACTTGCCGTATATCTTCCAATAGTAGCCAGGGTGTTTATTTTAAAAAAATGTCGGCCACCACTGTTTATTAGAGATCAGCGTCTATTGGAGACCGGCGTTTATTCCATCACAGTCAGAATGGTGATGGTTAATGGGTTAATTCTACGTAAAATTTGATCACAAAATGCAGAAAACAGATGAACATTTCAGGATATATAGAAATAATTACATTTTATTCTGTTCTGATTCACACTGGCTGTGAACATCAATATCCGTATCAAATATCAGCTTCACTTTCATGCCGTTCATTTTCCTGGAGACACGAGCACCTTTTCCTTTGCTCAGTAATCCTCGTTCAAACCAGTTCTTCTAATTTGTTGCTGCTTTCTCTGCTCATCAGGAAACCAGATGTTCTCCTTTTCTTTCTTTCTGCGGCCTCTCTGCTGTTTAGGATCCACTGCAGAATAGTTACATGGAGCTAGCAGCTAATGTTTTTAGCCTGTTAGCTACATGGAGCTAGCAGCTAATGTTTTTAACCTGTTAGCTACACGGAGCTAGCAGCTAATGTTTTTAACCTGTTAGCTACACGGAACTAGCAGCTAATATTTTTAGCTTGTTAGCTACACGGAGCTAGCAGCTAATGTTTTTAACCTGTTAGCTACACGGAGCTAGCAGCTAATGTTTTCAACCTGTTAGCTACACGGAGCTAGCAGCTAATATTTTTAGGCTGTTAGCTACACGGTGCTAGCAGCTAATGTTTTTAGCCTGTTAGCTTCACAGAGCGGTGTCTGTGTTGATCTCATTACTATGAACGAAAGACCTGGATGATGTTAAGAGATCAGGTTGATTTATTTTGAAAAGGTCTACAAAAACATCAGTGATCATGCTTTAATGTTTGGGTTCATGAAAATATTTAGAATCTCCTACAAACTACCGAGAGCTTCTCTCCACTTTATCTGAATGGCTGCGTCCACTGTGTTTCCGTCTCTCTCTTACAGAGTTTGACGGCTTTCTGTCCCGCATTAACTCGAAAGGGCAAAAATAAAAACAAGAACGAAATGAGGGTACCTAGAGTTCAGGAGGCCCGAGCAGACAACGGAGGACATCCGCTCGTCTGGCAGTCCGGCAAAGCACTCAGACCAGGACCCGGAGGACAGCCACACGGGCCCCTAAAAATCAGTTGAGCAGTGAGGTACGGAGGCACAGAATGCAAGCCCTAGCCCAGCCAAAAGAGCAGCCCTCCCACCGCGGGGGCCCCAACCCTACCACCCCAGACAAGGCGCCCACCACCACCCAGGTGTTCCAAGCATTACCCCACCCCAGCCTCGGATATGAGCAAAGCCCCCTAACTTGCTAAATTAATTCAGTAAATGTAAGCATCATTGGAAATAAATAGCACTTCATTTTCTTTAACCATAGTTAAAAAATCTTATTGGTTAAACACTTATTGGGTTTCTTTGTTTTTTTTTAACTGAAAAATATTTTGTTGTGACAACGTTAATTGTTGAAAAAACATTTCCTATTTTACCAAAATAAAAGCACTATGAATTTCCTTGGGAAAAAGCAACTTGTATGTGGGATACAGTTGCAGTGCTTGATGTTCTGATTATTCAATTTTTTTTTTTTTTTTTACAATTGTATTTGTGTAAAAGGAGCATTAGTATTCAGACAAAGATTTTCAAAGTCATACTGTTTTAATAAATTGTTATGTCTCTGTTACAGTCTTAGGGAAGGATGGGATAAATATCATATTGTAGCATGTGTATCAGGATAAGCATCGGATCGCCAGACTCTAACTAATACAGAGTCCCATGCATCACTGTGAAAAACTCCACAAATCCAGATCCTACCTCCTGCAGAAAAAATTAGACATGCTCTGCTGCCAATGTAAGATTCAAATCTTAAAGAGGCATGTTCTGTAAAAGTCAACCATATGTTTCTTAAAGCTTTTGAAGTCTCCTCATAGACCAAACATATTCTATTGTGACAACAAAGGTGAAAAAGAGCTGCCTAAAAAAATACTTGTTTCAGTCTTGAAAAGTTGTAAAAAATGACTTTATATTCCATTTAACAACCATTAGATAAGTGTTTAATGAACTCTGATGACTCCAGTGATTCAGGTCTTGACTGATGCAGATTTAATGTGAAATTACTGGCTAACTTTGAAGTTTTGAGGTTTGATTTCTCTTGACTTCAATGAAAATGTGACCTAATTTTGAGAAAAAAGTTATACCGCAACAACAAAAACGTTGAATAATCCACCACTCTAGTGAACTTTGTTGATGATGAAAACGTCATTTGTGTATTTTAGGGTTAAAAGGAAATTATTTTCTTTGCATAAACATTTATTTTATTTTTTAAAAATGAATTTTAACTTTATTTAAATTTAGAAGTTCAACTTTTTTAGCTGAAGAAGAATGTAAAAGTGCATGAAACGGTTATGGGAAAAAGGATGTCATGTTAGATTATCCGATGGAGCTTAACATGTTTTAGAGATCTGTCTGAGAACACATGACAACATGACACTTCAGCTGCACCGTTTCTTATTCTGTTCACATTTTGCAAGGGGTTCTGTGAGAAAGTGTTCCGCTTCACTGCACACAGAAAATACGTCTCTCCCTTAATAGCTCTGGGCAATAACAGACCACACAGAATGACAAGGGAATCAATTTTGCTGGTTAGGTTATAGATGGATTTTCTTCACCTGCTTTTTTCACAAGACATAACTGAGATACATTATATGAATTATTGAGAAAGCGTCTGGAGTGTTTCACATGAAGCCAACAGCAGCTTTTCTAAAGCCTAATGAAAACAGGTATTATCATGCATTCAGATAATATTTTAGACTTGTTCATTTGCTGATCTTGCTTTGCATTATTGACTAAGAGCTGGGTACTTGGAGCAATCCATCTAAATCCCAGTTATGCGTTGAGCCTTTAATTGCAAATAACGTCACAGATAATAGTGAGAGCTCATCCATCACATAGCTCCCCTGAATAATGAAGAGACGCTGGCTCCATGGATCCAGACTGACCCCAGGTGGAGCAATAACCACAAAGCAGCTTCTGCTTAATTTTATTTGCCAAAGTAACATGAGAGGTTATTGAAAGGCCTCCCTGAATGGCTGTAGCTCAGGAGGTGAAGGAGCCATCTGCTAATTGGAGAGCTGTGGTTTGATTCCTACATTTTGTCGCCTTTATGTCAGTTTGTCCTTGTACTTTGCTCAGGCTTGTGGTTTCAAACTGAATCATGCAGTAAAACATTTTTATCCCAGAAAATGATTCATTTATTTTCACAAGATATTTTTCCCCCAAGATGTTGATCTTCATTGTAACAACTATGTAGGTCTTTGTAAAACAAATGTGAATAAAAGTTGGTTTTCACATTGACTTGTTCAGACTGCAGGTCAGCAGTCTTGCTCAGAAGAGCTAATGTTACAAAACTAGACAGTAAGAGCTTGATCTTTCAAGGCTGATTTTATCATTTTACTTTTTTGCAAGATTCAACCGGGCTTTAAAATCAACATGGTTGAAAGTTGAGGTACTGTGACACTGGAGGTGTTGCCAACAACAGAAGGTACCATACGCTCTTCAAACTACTGGAATTATTTAGCCATTTATTCAATTAATGTAATGTCAAAGGATTTGAAGCTACTTTTTTTCATTGTCAGAACTATAATAATAATAATAATAGTTTATTTAAAAAGGGATGGTGCAATTGAAAATAAAAAAAACCCAAACATGATTGAATGTGGTTTAAAAAGCCCGAATTAGCCAAAGGCTAGTTTCCATCTGTGGTTCCCTGGCCATGATGTTAAAAAGCATAAACATAGATACAGTAAAATACAAAATATCTAAACAAACATATACTATGCAAATAGATCAAATAGAACATTGCAAGATATTATGAAGACAACATTAAAAAGATGAAAACAGCACAACAATCCATCACAACATCAAACCTTTTTGCTTTTAATAATTGAACTACAAACATTACAAAACCACAACATCAAAACCGGCATTTCTTTTTGTGTGGGCAGCTATACGAGTTGACAAGCCACAATTTCATTTTTTTGTGAAGCCCTAGAATGATGTTTAGCAGTTGATTTGTCTTAGCAGTTTGTGTTTCTGTTCACCTTTCTTCCTTTCATATCCCGTCAGGGGCTGACACAGCGAATCAGCGTTCACTGATCCGCACATTTGATGTGGCGTAGAGTTTTACGACGGATGCCCTTCCTTACACAACCTTGTATTTTATCCAGGTTGAGGACCGGCAAAGGGAGACCCAAAATTGGGCCCCTGGTAAAAGATTGTATATCAGTGCAAAGCAGCTTTTCTTCGCTTAAGAATCTGTTTAAATGACATTAATTGTGTAAATTATTAAAGAGTTACAGTATTTCAAAAAGTGTCAACACTTCTGTGTCAAAGGGTTCTGATTTTAAGCCAAGTTTCATGATGTCACTGAACTGGACCATTACAAATGCTGGCTGTTTCAGAGGTTCCTGTTGATCAAGAGACCAAGTTGTCTGAATATTCAATCCAGCCACTGACAGACAGGTTTTTGAAAGCAGTTTTTGTTTCTTTTTGTTCTATTGTGATGTTGAATCGTTTGATGTGGGAGGAAATGTGAAAACCATCTGTCTCAGTATGGGTGTGCTCATTCGTCAACAACAAAAGATGTAAAGTCAGTTTAGTTCACCAGGAAACCACTAGGTGGCTGGTCACACCTCCAAATCAGTCTCCTTTCACTTCACTGTAAAGCAGTTTAACTTTGTGACAGAAACAAACATGTTTACAGTTTAACCAGGGTTTTTAACCAATAAATGAATTATTTACAGTAATACTGGGGGTAAATGCTCACGTTATCACCTATTTTAATGTTATTCTTGATTTGTGTGTAACATTGGACTTGTTTCATTTTTGATTTATGTGTAATTTTAGACTTGTGTTTGGGAATTCCTGATTTGCGTGTAACATAATTCAGAAATAATTCAGAAAGTAAGTAACCTAACTCAGAGGTAAACAGAAAAAACTACTGACATTACAATCACAATGTAATCATATGTCAACAACTTTATTTAACATGAGAGAAAACATGACGATTTACACATTCATCTCCTATGTTATGTTGTATTTTTAAATGTGTATATAAAGGCTATAACATGATAGATTAGGAACACAGGAATAAGATATTCAAACTTAAATAAATGGGCCGTTCAGTTCATGCTAAACACATAATACGGGAAATATGTTTTTACTCTTGTCTAAATGTCGCTTGCACCGCTTTATATATTATGAGTAAAACACCAAGTACTTACCGATAAAGATTTACGGTGTAAATAGTCCACCGCCACGTTGACTTGCTGGAGACTTTAGCTAAAGCGTCAGTGTTAGCATGACCAATCACAATCTTACTCGTCAGAAGAAGAGCAAGCACTGATGTCATCGTGGTGCACCCTGTGGAACTGCTAAGTGGAATAGATAAATGAGACACTGTGGCGATATGTGAAAATGAAAAGGTCATCTTTATTGGCTTTTTCACTTTAGTTACGTGTTAATTATGTGTAGAAGCAGAAAATGAAAATGCAGTTTGGATGATTGATTAGTCATTTTATTTAAGAGACAAGCAATGCAGTTACACTGAGAAAATGAAAAGCCATGTCTTTTAATCCATTTCTGCTGTCAAATTTGATATTTCTAAATTAATTTTGGTGAAAATGTAATGTTTTTGAAAATGAAATGTCAAATGACATTTTAATGAAGTTACAGAATGAGCGGGGTTGGAGAAGAAAAAGAAAAACTTTCAGAGGATTGAGTTGCCATTTTATTTTTGTGGCTGTATTATGAAAATAAAAAAAACATTTATGGTATTGATTTTTATTGTGAAATATGTGTCACATTCACTTCCATAACCATTATCCATGTCTTTCATGTATTGTAAATGTCAATATTTGTATTGTAAGAGTCAATATTTCCATGTAGCAAAGAAGCTAAAAACTTTTGAAGGTAACTCCTCCCACAAGCATCTAGAATGTCAAGTTTGAACACATTTTTGGACAAGCGTCGATCAGCAAATTTGACAAGAAAAGAGAGGTGTCCGGCATGAAGTTGACACACGAAGCGCGTTTTTTGTGAATGAAGGCAATCACCTTTTGATCCATTTTCAAAGTTCTTTGCAGTCTTTAATTATAATAATGCAATAGGACATCGTTTCTGCAGAGCAGCAGGAGTTCATTAGAAATTCGCCTCTGAATTGTGGCTGGGTCTGTTGACACGGAGTTAGGCCGCCATTGTTTTCTCACAGCCTTCTGTTTAAACTCTCTCTCGTTAGCTTTCAGACCCTCACAACCCCAGCCTAATTTTACCGGTGCAATAAAAATGGTGAGCAATATTGGAGCTAGCCAGCCGTACAGTTTTGATCCAGATTCCAGCTAAAACAAATGACGAAAATCGATCTATTTGTCTGGAAACGGATGAATCAGAATGGAGCAGAGCAGAGAGCCTGTTGCGTGCCAATTGCAGTTTCTAACAGCTACAAGCTTCTTCAAACAGCATTTTTCTGTGTTCTCCTGATTAACAACAAATTGCACGAAGAATTACCCAGAAACAAAATTTTAAGCTTAATTTTCTTTATTTATGTCCTCCAACAGGAGAAATATTCATACAGTTATACATTTCTTTTTTGAATTTTGAAAACACTGCGTAAACATAAAAAAACTGTGGTTTATTTGTATGTGATATAAATTCAAGAAAAGTTTGAGATGTGGAGAAGGTGAATGACTTTAGAAAATATTTATGGTCTTACACACTTTGTTGCAACTATTTTCAGCACCACGACAACTGAAAACCAGAAAACCATCTGACAGATCATTGACAGTACATGACAACTAGACTGAGTGACTCCTACTGCCCGGGGTTCCAAACAGAGAGCACCCACTGGTTATCAACTGATCAATCAGATGCCTCTATAAAAGTATGTGGTCTCACGCAATGTTCCAAAAAAAAGTTATTCCAAAAAGTAATTGTACTTGGTTACTGGATAAAAACGGAAATTACTTTACTCGTTACCAGGGCTCTAAATTAACACCTGTCCACCTGCCAAATGCGGGTACAACTTTTATTTAGCAGGTAGGACAACAATTTCACCAGCCACTTTGGCAGGTGAGACATTCATCATCTCTGACATGAGGCTCAAACTCACAACCGTGACTTTTAGCTGTCTGCTTTCGCTCCCCACTTGCCTTCCACAAACATCCATCACAGAGTTTGTTTAAACATTTAATTCTGACTTTGAGCAGATTTAATGCTCACTTTTGCTGCAGCAGCTGATGCATTCAGGGACTGCATGGAATTTCCACACCTGTGCGCTTTCATTTAGCGGTCACTTTTGCTGCATTCAGGTTCGCTGGTAATTTCTAGTATTTGCTCACACTGAACTCAGCCAACACAAAAGACACACTCACTTGTTGTTTCATGTCATTTTTAGTCTTTGAAATGACAAAGATTCACAACTACAACACACTGATCTGTAAGAACACACACAACACGGCAAAACGTTGCACATATTTCAATATATTCATGTTTTTTCTCTGCATGACATTAAAACATTTTAAAGTCATTATTTTATTGTTTATTACTAGTTTGAATCTTTATGGAAGCTTATTGCATTCAATAAAAAAGGATGGTCTTCTTTTTTATTGAATGCAAAATGCTTCCAAAAATGTAAGCCACAAAGTTGCCCACACCCACAACGTGAGCACCCAGCAGGTCACCCACAGTCTTTTCTGCTTTGTGTCCAATATTGTCATCGAGATTGACTCACACAAACAAATAAAAATACATAAATATACAGTACATTCCAAATTATGTTGCAAATTGTACTGAAGTGTCATTGTTTTTCAATGAAGCTCATGGATGACATTGCGTCTCTTTGGATCACTGAAATCAATGTCAGACACCTGTGATCATAGTTTCCAGGTGAGCTCAAGTAAAGGAGAAACTACTAAAGAAGGATGTTCCACATTAGTAAGCAGACCAACATTTTCAGGCAAAACGGGAAAGAAAAAGGATCTCTGCTGCTGACAAGAGAAATACTTCAATGTTTTGGAAAAGGTATGAAATCCTTGTTTAATTCAGGAAAACTGAAGTGTGATCATCGTACTATGAAGAGATGTGTGTCTGAGTCCGTCAATCAACCTGATTGACACGTGGTGAGATTGTTTGGTAACAAACAGAGCTCCTTTTAAAGGACTCGGAGGAGCGCCTCCTCTGGGTCACTCGATGTAACTTGTTTTTATTGTCTTCTTTTGGCGGCAGCGGCCTCCCTCCACGTTCGGTTACGTTCGGTTACGTTCGGTTTCAATCGGTTTCATTCGGTGATGTTCCCTGTCTGTGTCCGGGCAGTGGGAGGGGCTCAGTTGCCATGACAATGACGTCAGCGTTGGTGTCAAGTAACCAAAGGTCAAAATAAAGACAAGTCGGTGAAAACGGAAGAAAACTTTGGCTACAGCGCTCAGAACCGGACCGAACCGGAGCCGGCAGCTGCCCCCCCGCACCGAGCCACCTCCTGCAGGCTCCAGGCGGGCTTGTTGGAGAACAGCCGGTAAGGGAACGTGAGGGGGGTGGAGGGGGTTCTGGTGACGAGCTAACAGCTAGCTTCAGCGTGCTAGCCGGAGCTCCGGGCTCTGCTGGCCCTCTCCCGGCCGGCCGCTGCTCCGCCTGTTCCCGCGTCTCCCGCAGCGCAGCGCAGCGGAGCGTTGCGGTGTCTGTGTCCTGCTGCGGGAGTGGAAACAAAGAGGAGAGCTCTGCTGTTTCCCTCTCCACACTCAGCTCACTGACAGGTTTTCCGCAGAGCTGAGCTCATCTGGACCTCCACATGAAACTTCCAAAACTTTCCTGATTCTATGGACGCGCGATGGGACATTTGCGGGCTTGGAAAGACCAAAGTTTTTGATTTAAAGCAGCAGCTGTGCTGGGGTCGCTTTCAGACTGTTGGAGATGCCTCCTGCTCACCAGGGAAACAGCCATGTTAGTTTTAGTTCTCACACCATCAGTGCTGACGGCCAGCCTCCCACAGCTTTGTTCAATAGTTTGTCAGGTGATCTGGACAGAAATCCCCTTCAAGTGCTTTCTCCTAACTGCACCCCCTGTAACAGGAGGAAGAACTGTTTTCTTGTTGTCGATGGCAGGCGTTTATCCAGTACGTATCCGTCAAAACTTCACACCGCCGTGCATCCTGTGGAAGTGGAAGATGCTCCCGGCTGAACAATGTTCTGCAAATGGGATGAAGGTCACACTTTGGCACTTTGGGGTTGTAAACATCCCCGACTGGAAGCTGTGTCTGCGCAGAGCTTTCAGTCTGATGTTTGCAGCTGCAGGTTGCTCCGTTCTCCACAGACATGACGAACCGGATCCTGCGTCTGTTTGCGTCTCAGACCTTTGTGTTGAAGGTCAGCTTGTGGTGAGTGCATGGCGGTTCAGACTCAGGTCCTGTAAACATCCTACACTCAGCTGGAGTCAGCCGCAGAGGTGGCTGAGAGAAGGTTGTTTACCTGCTCTGGTTGAGAGTGACCTGCACAGGAAGATGGCTGAAGGCTTCCAGGACTAAGATGGCAGACTCAGGCAGTGTTTACCTGGAAACAATTCTGAAAAGAATCAAATGCTCAACTTTGAAGGATTTTTTTTCTTACACAAATGAAGCTGTTCTGTGGAGTTGGTGAAGTGCTGATGAAATGATGGGGCAGTTTGGACCTGGAGGTGTTTCTGCGTTGGAGCTGCTGCTGCTGGAGCTGCTGCTGCTGCTGCTGCTGCTGCTGGCCTCTTGTGTGTCACAGGATGACTCACAAGGTGAACACAACACCTGCTGCCCTGCAGCTGCTAATGAATACAAATGTACCCGGCAGATCGCTCAGTCCCTACTTCATTGTGTTTGTATTGTTATGTTGCTGTTGTCTTCCCCCAGCAGGCGAAACAAAGGAAACGTTACTCAGTGAATCCTGACGTTGCTGTTCGTGTCAAAGCTGGAATAGAAACACAGAAACCAAGGGCTTCTGTCTTTTGGAGCTTCTCTAACATGACAGCTCCCGCCATGATGAGATGCTGTGTTGACCTTACACTCCTGAGTAGATGCTTCATAAACCAGAGAAGTTAAAGTTTTTAAAATGTTCAGACCCTTCTGGATCTGACATGAAGTGACTTATGTTTTGAGCTTTATTGATGAAACAGAGAAAAACAGGCGTCAGCTGGACACACTGGTTGTGGGTTCAGATCCAGAGCGAGCTTGGTTTCAGCTCCATCAAGCTGTTTTCGTCTTTCTCATCACACAACCGACTACGTAGGCTTGGATAGGAAGTCTACCGGCCCATTTCCTGCTTTGTTGTGTGCAGGAGGGTCAATGACCAGCCAAGAGTGCTTTAATGATCTTTAATAAAGCTGTGCCCCCCTCCCTGCTCAGCCCCCTCCTCAAAGAATTCCGCTCTGCAGAGACCTGGAATAAGGCTCCATTTATCCGAGGAAAAAGTGGCTGGAAGGAGAAGCATCTTCAGGTCTCATGATCCTCTTTATCTTGCAGCAGCACAATAACTAAGCATTAAAATGTGTATTTTACAGATGATGAAAGCTGTTTGTTATTAAAAAGATGTTCGTGTTCAGTGAGGATGAAATAAAACGGAAAACTTGAGTGAGAAAGTTCTGGTTTTACTTTTTTCCTCTTTTAAATGTTTAACCATCAAAAGAAAATCTCAACTGAAGTTCTGTGTGACCACCAGCAATTTGCATACTTTATCTGATGCTCATTACCCCTCCCATACCAAAGCAAATGAAAAGTATCATACATCACCAGGAAAAATGCCGTAGACTACAACGTTTTGGACATAAAAAAGGCTGTTTTTGTTTTAAACATGCACTTCAAAAGTAGCACATAATTTATGCTTCCTCTGCTGTCCAAAGAGGTGTTTTACAACAAGACAGAAATATGTATGTGCTACTTGAAAATATGTAAAAATGTTTGTGATGGGCAAGCTGCAGTGATTTTTCTTGGTGATTTATATCTTTTGCTTGCTATACAAGATGGTATATAGTCCATGCTACTTTTAAAACCTGATTTCCAGAAAAGCAGGACATACAGGGTGACTAACCTTTTTTCAGTCTTCAAGAGCCTATATCATGCAAAGTGGATTATAATGCTAACTCCTCACAATAAATAAACAAGCCCAGAGTGGTATTCTGAGTCATTCACACAAGTCTAGGCATTGCTCCAAAACCATGCTCTCTGAGCACCAGCCTCTTCCAATCCAGGAAAACAGGTCCTCACATTGTGACGTAGACAGGTGAGAACAGCCCATTCCAGGAAGAGTTTGTGCTGCCTTTTTTTAAATTTATTGTATTATTTATTTGTTTCCTAAACTTGTCCTGTCCAATAGCTGAGCAATCAGATATGAACTGAGAGCTTCTTCTGTTAGACAGATTTAGAAACAAGATGCTGGAAGTTTATAATCATTACAGTCAGGTGTGAGTGTTAGTCTAAAGTGGGCGGAGCCTGTTCACACACTCAGATGTTACAAACATACCTGCTGGCTTCAAGAGTCTTCACATACAAACTTGTCAACATGAACACAATACATCAACAGTTCACACACATATACATACAAACCAACACATGTAAAGCTTTTCATTGTTTTTGCAAAGGTGAGCTGACACCTGTGTTCAGGTGATTGTGTATATTAAGCTTAGGTGGATGATAGAATGTAAAAAAAAAAAGAAGAAAAAAGAAAGGAGAATTCCTGCCCATACCCACACCAGGACCCCGCCGAAGCAGTTGCGGCAACCAGCGCCCCCCCAACACACGTGCTGTAGGGCCGATGGAGGTGATCCGCCAGGCCAAGCGCCCAGACCAGGGCCTGCAGGACCACCGCACGGGCCCCCAACACAGAGAGCAGTGAGGTACACCGTTTTCCCAATAATCTAGAGCAGGGACGAGCAACACCAGGCCTCGAGGGCCGCAGTGTCTGCATGATTTTCAGATATCCAATCCCCACTCATGACTGATTACCTGGTTCAGGTGTGTCCAGCCAATTAGAGCATGTCAGAGCTTGGTATGCTGGAATGCAGCTCTCAAGGCCTGGAGTTGCCTATCTTTGATCTATAGGTCATAAACACTTACCGGTGTACTTTCTTAGCTGTCGTCTAATCAGTAACTGCCTTGCAGCATGCCTCTGTCACACCAAAGTAGCAGTAAAAAGTGTTGAACCTGACATTGATACCGACGTTCAAAACTGGTCAGCAAAATTTAAAGTTTGACTGAGTGAAATATCCCAACAAAGATTGCACAGCGTAGGACTTCCATCCTTTCTGCCTCTAGTTGCTTTGCTAAAGCCTTATTATTTATGGTCAATAACAGAAGAAATATTTAGTTACGTGGTTTTGTTAACAAACTTTGGTTCAAAACATCAAATGTCCAGTTGACAGCTAACACAGCCCAAACGCAAGTTTTAGGACTTGATCCGGACCAAATGATTTTTTCCATCTGAATACACTCTTAAATGTCAGAGTCTATGCAGGGCCTTAATCCACCATCTTTTATCGTCACGAAAGGAAAAACCTGTTCCTGCTGGTGAGGAAGAGCTCTGAGTCATGTTCTCAAGGACTCATCTGTATTGTCCTGCATGACTTGATGTTCAGGTCCAGAAAGGCACTACAAATGGTCCCAAGAAAGAATAGTACCTGGAAGAAGATCAATGCTATAATAAAAAGGTCTGCCAGGTGGTAGAGAGGAAGCTTTAACCTTATTAAAGACTTCCCTGAGGTCAAGGTATTCAGAAGGAACTTTTTGACAGATCAGGATACACCTCCTCCACCAATGAAGTGGAGAAGCTGCCAGGTTGCATTGAGTTAAGATCTTAAAGAAGTCTCTTAGAAACTGCCATCTGACGCAACAATTACCTGTTAGACCTGGCTGCTACTGAAGACAGCGTCAATTAGAAACAAATTGGAAGGTTTTATATACACGCGTGCGCACACACTCACAGACACACACACACGCAGACTTTTTTGAAGCTCTCCAAGAGTTACATGTACCATTAGTTGCACAGGGGAGTCTGAAACCAGCTCCAGCTCCAAACAAAAGATAACCCCGTTTCTGTGATTAGGCACACCAGGTGGAGAGTATTAGAATGGAGTGCAAGTTCATGCAAAGCAAAGTTCACAAGAGATCTCTGCATAGCTTCAGGAGTTCAGAGCACTTCAGACCTTTTGATCCATCCCAGCAGCTCTCTTTTCTTTGCTCTCTCTGGTAACAGTCTTTTATTCTGAAACTGACACCAGGAAAGAGCACATATTTCTCTGTGTACAACACATGCATCTTTCTGCAGTTTTCTCACAATCCCTTCCTTTTTGTCTACGTAGGTACTCTTCATGACCAGAAGATGGTGCCAAAGTGTAATTTTAGTAAATGAGTCTAGGATCTGGTTGGCACAAGGCCCTGGTTCAAATCCTGTCTGTGACCTTTTTGTGGGGAATTTGCATTTTCTCCATGTGCTCCTGTGGGCTTCCTCCCACAGTCCCATAGGTTGATTGGTGATGCTGAATTGCCCTTAGGTGTTACTGTGAGTGTGAGACCCTGTAACAGACTGATTACGAGGTAAGATAACTGTCAAAAAGAAACGTATACATTAAGAAAAAGTTTTCCACAAATTAATATTTTGTGCACAACTTTGCAGGAAAAATACGAATACAAACTTTAGTTTTACATTTGACGTGTCTGTTTTGAATACAACTTTTTTTTGTCTTGAATATAAATTTCTCCTGTTAAATTGCTGTCAAAACTACGTCACGGGGTCACAGGCATAAACATCGAGTCCTAGATATTCTTCCAAATGCGCATGCATGATAAAAAAATTATCAAAATACAATAAAAAAGAACTTTAAGGAATTTTATTGAAAACAATAATGAGAACATGATCTTAGTAGCCATAGCTCTGTAGAAAATGGAATAAAATAGATTTTAAAACAAACTGCGATCTCCAGCTGCATTTTCTTGTTTTCAGGCTCCAACAGGTAAATCATGTAAACAATGCAGCAGAGGGTCATTTTAGAACCAGAAGTGGAAAACAGTCTAGACAGACGAAGCAGACGTCCGACTCCACTCATTCAGTGTAAAATAAAAACATGTCTGCTGACATTAGTTGATAATAAGAGGATAACAAAATCCAAAACAGCTAAGCTAACCTGGAGCTAAAGCCGACTGTTGCAGCAGTAAAAACAAACAAAAAAAAGAAAATGTAAAAAGTCAGTAGGATCAGAATACCCAACTGTCTTTCTGTTTCTAATTTTTTAAACTATTGTTACGGTCGGCTGCCCGTTAGCCGACGTTAGCTCTGAGTTAGCTTAGCGGTCTTTTTCCCTCCCTTTTCTTAGCCCTCTATCTCCACGGTGCTGCCAGAGCCTGTGGTGCGGTCGGCCCTCCTGTCCAGGGTTGCTGCCCGGCTAAGCGGGGATCCCCCACGCTAATATGCCGCCGCTGGTTGGTGTTGTGCCAAAGTACGTTCCCTCTGCCAGAACCATGTCTGAGACTGGAGACTCAAATTCTGGCACAAGAAACGTATCTATGGACACAACGGCAGCAGCAGAGAGACAGGGATCCCTCTGCCGCTGCTCGGGCCTTTTTATTTTCTTTAATTATTCTCTTATTAACATCTCTATTTTTTCCACCACTTCTGGGTCCATTTTATTGTTTTTATACTCCACTGATGTCGCCTGGCAAAAATAAAAATTAAAAAAGCGGCAGGACTTGGCTGTTTATAACTTTTTTTCCACCGCAGCAACGGTAACAAGATCATTTTCCTGCCAGGGGATCAATAAAATTCTATAAAGTTTAATTCTATCATGCTCATTCAGGTGAATCAATTCACCAAAAGCTCTTTATAAATCAGTTTCTGTGCAGCAGAGGCTGATCATGCCTAATTTCAACAGCTGTTCCGACTTTTATTAATGACATCAACCTTCTCTGTTTGCATCAAAGCAGAACCAGAGGAGACCTCTCCAGATTCAGGCCATTTTACTTCTGTAGTAAAAAAAAAAAAAATCAACAACTAGGTTCAACTTTCCAGCTAAATAGTTCAGCTGGAAACATCCCTGAAATAAGACCAGAGCGAATGAAGCAGAGAGACGCTTAGCCCAGCAAGTGCAAGAAAATGTTCATGTACACGCTGCAATTGTCAATTTAGGATGGAAATGATTAAAAAGAGGCAAATATAACTCCATGCAGCTTACTTTCACGTTTTCAACAATTGTCTTCCTCTTAATTCTCCTCCTCTCGTGGATACGGACACTCTCTGTCCGTGCGCTCCCTGCGCTATCAGTCTGCTCGAGCACGAGCCTCTAACTCTGCTTCTTCCCCTGCAGCTTTTTTTTCTTCTATTCTCCTTTGCCGTCCAGAACATCTTTTCTCTGCTGCTCTGGCTCTTTCAATCAATCTCTGGCACATCCCAACTCTTCCTCTTTACTCTGCGTCTTATTTCCCACTTGTGCTGCAGCTTCTAACTTTCTAGCTTCTAACTTCGTTACTATATCTTTTCTGTCTTTTCTTTCTTTCACCGCCCCTCATCCTTTTCCTCTCTTTTTCATTTCCTTTATCAAAACATAAGTGTGGGCATCTCATGCCTTTTTCCTCTTATAAGCATCATTCTTAGTTTTTGCTGCCACCGTTTCTTGTAGTTGGATTGAATTGTGCACAGTTAATCTAAAGTAGTGATTTTTTTTATCCAATCATCTAGGTATTTATTTTTTTCAGGATCAGTTTTTTCTTTAATCTTCCAGTCCCTGTAGGATTTACTGGGGTTTTAAGGCCTTGCTTTGCTTTGTTTTTTTCCCCATTTTTGTTTTATTTACCTATTTCTTGATCTTTTTTATTTATTTCTTTTTAGACCAGCTCCAACACTTCTGTTCTATGTTCTATGACCTGGGTGATTTCTGAGTAAGAACGAGGTCCCGGATCCAAGCGGCTGAAATGAGCTTCCTCCGTAGGGTGGCTGGGCGCTCCCTTAGAGACACTGTGAGAAGCTCAGTCACCCGGGAGGAGCTCGGAGTAGAGCCTCTTCTCCTCAACATCCAGAGGAGCCAGTTGAGGTGGCTCGGGCATTTGGTTCGGATGACCCCTGGGCAGCTCCCTAGGGAGGTGTTCCTGGCTTGTCCCACTGGGCAGAGGCCCCGGGGAAGACCCAGGACACGCTGGAGAGACTGTGTCTCTCAGCTGGCCTGGGAATGACTCGGGGCCCCCCAGAGGAGCTAGAGGAAGTGGCCGGAGAGAGAGAAGTCTGGGCATCTTTACTCAGACTGCTGCCCCCACGACCTGGATAAGAAAATGGATAGATGGGTTTCAGAAACTCTGAAAATTGCTACAGGTAAAGACACACAATTGAATTCTCCTCAAAAGAGGCTGAACATGCATCTTTAGCGCCCCCAAGGAAATTGACTAGCAACCTCCTCTTTAGTTGGATTTTGTTGGAAAAGTGAAAGTTCAGGAAGTTTGGTACTGATTTGACGGTTGAACAGGAGCTCAGCTGGACTGCAGCCTGTGAGACAATGAGAAGTGCTACCATAGGTCAATAGAAAACATCCACCTCGGTCGCCAATCTCTTCCTTCAAGATGAAAAACACATATAGCCTTACAAAAAGTTTTGTGTAGACTTTCAACTTCTCCAGTAGCTTGAGGCCAATATGGTGGGATTTGGTGATGTGTGATTCCATTCTCCTATAGGTACAACTTAAATTCTTTTGAAACAAATGGAGTGCTATTGTCTGTCACAATGCTTTCTGGGAGACAGTGTCTTGAAAACAAATGTTTCTGACACTTGATTATGTTCATAGAAGTAGGGTTTTGAAGAATGTCTGCACTCACTCATCTGTAGTAGTGGTCAGACACTACCAATAGATGGTGTCCTGATGGAAACAGTCCACACATATCCACAGCAAGAAGGTGCCATGGTTTAGCTGGGAGCTCCTTTCTAGCAGTAGGGACATTCGTGAAGTAGAATTGTTGATTTGACATGCATGACATCATCTCACCAGGTATTCTACTTCTTGATCGATTTCTGACCACCAAACTTTGGTTTTTGCTTTGTTTTGACTATTCCTTGATGGCCTTCATGTGCTAACATCCGCGTCTGTGATTCCTACAATAGCATTATCAAGTTGTTTCAGCTTTTCCTCCTCTTGCTTGCTCAAGCTAAAAGGAACTCTCCAAACAGGCTGAGCGACTGGAGGCACACTTTTATCTATTTGCAGCTTCAGTTGGAAATCTTTAAGCTTTCCCAAATCCTGAAAACAGTCTTTGCACTTAGTGAAAATGTTGTTAGGAGTGACAACTTTAACATCATTTTGACAGATGAACAAATAACACATGGATTGAAGGATTTATTTGAGGGGTGAGGGTTATTTGAGGGTATCTTTGAGGGATGAAAATAATGGGTTTAACGTGGAAAAATGCTCACGCTAAGCACCAGACTCTGGTCAGTTTTGGTCATGTCCTTTGGTCTCTGCAATGCTCCCTCCGTGTTTTAAGCCTTCATCAATGAAGTGTTCAGGGACATGCTTCAGAGATTTGTCATTGTTTATCTCGATGACATCCTCATTTACTCCACCCAACTCCCATGTCAGTCAGGTTCTACGGCGACTGATCGACAACCTTCTGTATGCTAAGCCGGAGAAATGTGAGTTTCACAGAACCTTCATCTTTTTTCTTGGCTACATTATCAGTGCCCAGGGTGTGGCCATGGATGAGAGCAAGGTGGAGACAGTTGCATGAACCCACCTGGTGAAGGAACTACAGTGGTTCCTCGGTTTTGCCAACTTCTACTGCCGCTTCAGCTGTAATTTCTGCTCTGTGGTGGTGCCGCTCACATCTCTCCTCAAGGGGGTACTCAAATGCCTTCGATGGATTCAGGAAGACACTCTGGCCTCGCATTCGCCCATCCTGCGTCACCCAGACCTCTCAATCCACTTTGTTTTGTGGAGGTGGACGCCTTGAGCACAGGCGACATTGGTTGGATGGGGCATTTCATCCTTTCCTGGTGTTGACAGACCATAAAAACCTAGAATATATCAAGACCGCCAAAGGACTAAACCCTTGCCAAGCCCGTGTATCATTCGGTCATTCATTTTTCAATTTAAAATAAAAAAAACGAATCATTTTGAAGCTTTGTAGAAGATTGTAGATTGTAGACTGTAGAAGCTTTAAGCATCACTTTCTTCAAAGAACTAGTGAGGAAAAGATAAAACAGGCATAGCTTAATGATTTTGCAAATAAAAAAGCCAGAAAGCAGACAGTAATTATATGGGATCAGTGTTGCTAAATATAGATTTAACATTTAAATCAGTAAATAAGTTAATATGTGAAAAAACATTAAAATACATTGAAAATGACATTTGAACATCTACATAAACTGACACCTACAGTAAACTCCAATAAAACATCAAATGCGATGTTGAGTTAAAATGTGTGATTTCTGCAGGTCAGGTTCCTAGAAGCAAAGTTTCAGAAAAGTTTGTGTAGAACAAGAAGAACAGAGGACAGCTCTACAAGGGGATTATAAGAACACTAAAGTAATTTCCCCATGGTATATAACATACAGACAAATCACTGACAGATTTCACTGATTTATATGCAGTACAGTCATTATTTACTTGATTCTAATCTCTACATTTTTTAAATTGCAGGTCATTGAAAAAGCCTTTTTTCTCTACCTGCTGCATAAGACTGATGGGTTGCCAAGCATGTGTGCATGCAAGTGTCGGGCTTATGAGCAAGAAAACAACATCCAAAAGGACTGCATCATATTGGACTTGGTGTTTACTTGCTCCATGTTTACCATTTGAAGTTTAAAGCTTTATTAACACAGTTGATGTTGACGTTTTCAAAGCTGTTTAGAAATGTCTCGTCTTCCTGGTAAAACTGAATACTGACATGAGTGTTATAAAAAATATAAATTAAACAACATGGTTTCATGGCAGAGCAGAATATTCATTACAAACTTAACATGAATATGTTTTTCAACAACAGAAACAAAGACAGTTGGGGGTTTTACTTCGTGGGCTTCTTTATGCATTCAGTCAAACGCTACATATATAATCAGCATTTACTCAGCATGCCTGTCAGTAACATTTATTAGATGAAGAAATGCATCTGGAAAAAGTCTGTTTGTGGTTAAATTCTGCATCAGAAAGAGTCGTTTCAGGGAAAGTCTGTCCACGTTGCTGCTCAGCATCATATCTGCCGTGCTCTGAGAAAGGATCCTCTGCAGATGAAGGTACCTCGGTAACAGACCCCAGCTCCTGCTTACATGCTTGCAGCTTCCTCTGCACTGGACTCCAGCTCCACTGTAATCCCTGGAAAAAGAAAACCCAGCAGCTGCAGTTGGTCTTTTATTCAGGAAACAAGCTCAGCAAAATAAGGAGAAAACAGGCTATGCTAGAAAAGCATTAGAGAGGGGTAAAAACACCAGAAAATCTGATAAAAATACAGTCTTTCAGTCAAACACTGTAGTATTCCTATGACTAAGATCTAAAATGTTTAGTTATAAGTATATAATTCTTTGATTTGTTATTTTGAGTACAATTTTATTTATTTATTTTCAATATATATTATTTTGCACTTGACTGGGTCAATCTTATGATTCATGGTAAAATATTACATATATAAATGCAGATATGGTTAACCACCCCAGTATTACATTGTGTATCCTTCATAAAATAAACGTTTATGGGTCATTCTTACCTTAATTATGGCTAACTCAAGTGCAACTTCAAGTTGCCTGTTCGTCACATGTCTTTTTCTCCGGTGCTGCTGCTTCAAATAGAATCTTCTCACCGACATTTCTGAAATCTCTGCATGTTTTTCTGAAAGCGCTCTGTCACTGAACCTGAGCATTCTTCTAAATTAACCATATTAGCATCACAGCTCGCATTGCGTGTCATCAATAAAGCACTTAAAAAAAACCACTTCCGGTTGACCCAGACTTTTCAGAGGAAATTGCGAAAAACGAAATTTAATCGTTATCCGTTTGTTCCATTTACGATTTAGTACGCAAATCTGAAAACATATAACAGTTTTTTAAAAACATTATTGACAAATCTATCAAAATCTGTGATAGTGAGTACTTCTACTTTCTTCCCATCTCACAGATGTGCCATATCAAGATGCTGATTAGAGAACATGATCATTGCACAGGTGTGCCTGAGACTGGCCACAACAAAAGGCCTCTCCAAAATGTTCAGTTGTAGCACACAACACAATGCCACAGATGATGCACTTTTTGAAGGAGAGGGCAATTGGCATGCTGCCCACCAGAGCTGTTGCTCATGAACTGAATGTTCATTACTCAACCCGTCTCCAAAGGCATTTCAGAGAATTTGGCTGTAGGCTACATCCAATCAGCTTCATAACCGGAGACCACGTATAACCACAGCAGCCCACATGCAGAATGTTCACCTCCTAGATCATCTGAGACCAGCCACTCGGATAGCTGCTAGAACAATCGGTTTGCATACCCAAAGAAATTCCACACACTGTCAGAAACAGGGAAGCTCATCTGCTGCTCTTCGTCCTCATTGGTGTCTCAACATGAGTTTGTCAACGAAACCAACTCGAGTGGTCAATTGCTCACATTCAAGGACATCTTTTGAGGCTTGTTGGAGAGGTGCTCTCTTCATGGATGAATCCCAGCTCACACTGCTCAGGGCAGATGCCAGACCGAATGTGTGGCATCATGTGGGTGGGCAGTCTTTCGACCTCAGTGTTGTGGATTGAGTGGCCCACGGTGGCAGTGGGGGTATGGTGTGGGCAGGCGTATGTTATGGATGACAAACACAGGTGTATTTCATCAATGACATTTTAAATGCACAGATTTATGAGATCCTGAGGCCTATTGTTGTGCCATACGTCCAAGAATATTGCCTCATGCTGCAGCATAGTAATGAACGGCTCCATGTTGCAAGGATCTTTGCACAATTCCTGGAAGCTGAAAACATCCAGTTCTAGCGTGGCCGACACACTCACCGGACATTGAGCCTGTTTTGAATGCTCTGGATTGGCGTACACGAGAGCGTGTTCCAGTTCCTGCCAATATCTACAAATGTCACACAGCCTTTGAGAGGAGTGGACCAACAATTCACAGCTCACAATCTACATCCTGACCAAATCTATGTGAAGGCAAATGGTGGTCATACCAGATAATGATGACAAAAGACATCACAAGCATTAACCCGACAAATCTGTGCACCGTTTAAACAATCGCCTGACATGATGGCTGTCTGCCACGGAGGAAGAGTGATAGTATTGTTCGATCATTTCAAGTAAAACATAAATCAACTTTAAAATGAACAAAAGAGGTAAAGCTTTTTGTGAACAATGTCACGGTTACAAAGCATCATCTATGAGAACCCTGTCTATTTTTGACATTTCAAGAAACTAATAAATGATTCTGAAGAGTACACTTCAATCCACTGAAACAATTTCAGTAAGAAATTAAAGAGAATAAAAAGAATGAGCGCTGTGCAGCCGCTGGATGTTCTCTCTTATCCCAATGACCAGTCCCAGACTCCTGACGTCACAGATTCACTTCCTCCACACAGATGATCAAATCAGAAGCTGCTCTTCCTTGTATGCTTGAAAATAAAAAAGGTAAAAGGTCGCTCCACCGCCATCCGCCTCAGCTGAACCAGGAGACGTGGATCCCTGCCGGGCTGTCGACGCTGTGATGGTTTTGTTGAACTGTCTTTTCTGATGTCAAATGGAGATGACCATCACTGATAATCCAAACTGTAGTGGTAAGGGAAAAAATACATTTTAATCACTAAATATTTGTGTACAATGGAAAATATTTAATATTTAATATTTAATATATTTATGTTACATGCAAATATCTTTTGATAAAATCTCTTTAAAACTGTAGTTTGTTTTAGAAATAACACAACAGTATTTACTTTTCTTTGGATTGTCAGCAGAAGATCATCAGTCATGTCTAACTTCTTCAGACCTGCGTCCACACACGTGGACCTCACATTTAGGCTTCTATTACCACAGCAGTTCATTCTGCTTTACTGTGACTTTGAGGGTTAACTTTAATATTAGCTCAGGCGTAAGAGGTTAATAACAGTTTGATCTGCTGAACTACGTAAGGGGTAAACATAAAAAAACTCCTTACATTACAATCACAACGTTATATGTGATCATATGTCAACAATTTCATTTAACAGAAGAGAAAAAAAAAAGATGTTTTACACGTTCATCTATTACTGTGAGGCTTTTTATATGAATGTGTACGTAAAGGCTGCAATAATATAGATTTGGACCACAGAAAGAAGATGTTCAAACTTGTTCTGAAGAGGCCCTTCAGTTTGTACTAAACACGGAATGTGGGAAAATATGTATTTTATTCTTGTTTAAATGTCACTTTCACCGCTTTACATATTCTGTGTAAAACACCAAGTATTTACCAACAAAGATTTTGACAAAGATACTTACTGCCTACCAGGAAACATCGCTCTGGAGCTGCCATCTCTCCACCTGAACCCACGGAGGCTGCTGCCCGTCACCCAGCTGGCATCGCGGGGAGACCCGCTGGAAGACTGAAGGCTGTGCACCAGCCCACACTCATCATGGGAGACTCCATTGTCTGGCATGTCCATGTCAGCAGGTGCCACACTCTGTCACTGTCTGAAGCATAACTGACATTAATAACTCTACCCACCAACTCACTGTCAAACACCCCTCTGCAGAGACATTCATTATCCATGCAGGCATCAACAACCTGAAACTGCAGCAATCAAAAACCCTGAAAATTGATTTCATTAACCTGATACACAGCATCCAACAGTTAACATGAACTGGATCATATCTGGACCACTTCCTGCATCCTGTTATGGAAACATCATGTTCTCACGCGTCCACCAGCTTCACATCTAATTAAAATCAAACTGTCATTCCATACATTGATCATTTCACAATTTTTTACAACAGACCAGTCCTCTTCAAAACAGTCGGTTTACATCCAAACAGTAGTGGTTTCCGTCTTCTCAGCATCAACATTTATCTGTTCCTTCAAAAACATTCCCAGCTGATGGTCGAACCAGGACACTCACATCCCAGACTTACCGTTCTCTGCCGCTCAGCAGCAAATACAAGTTCATATCAGCAATAGATGTTCCAGTCACTTCTATTCATTTCCAAGTGTCTCCTTCCAGTTCACACAGTCACTAAACCTATGTCATTCTCACTTCAGATTTTACCAGCAACAATGAAGATGGCTCTTTTAAATGTCAAATCACATGTCAATCAAGTCTTTTATCATCAATGATCTGATTTTATCATGACTTAAGCTGTCTGTTTGTAACTGGAAAATGGCTTTGCACAGATGCACCAGCAATTCTCACAGAGGTTTCTCCAGCTAATTTGAACTTTTTATTTTCTATTAGGGAAGGAAAGAAAGGTGGGGGGACAGCATCAATTGCTCACAATAGATCAACATCTGAAAATATTGTACTTAGCAAACATTCTTCCTTTGAGCATCATGCTTTGCTTTTTAGCGACCCACCTGTTTTATCTGTCACAGTGTACAGACCACCAAACCTCCTTCCTGTTTTATTGAAGAATTTTCTACATTTTTATCATCTCTTCATCTTATGTATAATAGGATTTTACTAGCTGGTGATTTTAATGTACATGTTGATAAAGTAATGATATCTATACTTGTGAGTTTTTAAATCTTCTGATCAGCATGGATTTTAAACAACATGTCACACAGGTCTTTGTCTCACAACAAAGGACACACCTGGACCTTATCATTACATACGGCATGTCTGCCGGGGTTTCCTCGTTTGTTGACTCAACTATATCAGACCACTACTGTGTGTTTTTAATGTCACCAGTGAAATCCAGCAGGAAGTCTCAGTGAGAACTGTGAGGAAACGGTTTCTAACTCCTGAAGAGGCTGCAGGTTTTATTGATATCTTTACACAAACTCCTGCTCAGATTTTACCTGCATCCTGTGATCATATTGCTGATGATGATGCAGTGGCTCCAATCAAAACTAAACAATCAAGAACCACTAATAAAACACCATGGAAGACGGATGACATTAAATATCTGAAACAGATCTGCAGGCGAGCAGAAAGGAGATATAGAAAGATGAAATTAACAATTCATGAAGAAATTTTAAAAGAACAACTCAAAATTTACAATAACTCAGTTAAAAAAGCCAAAACTCTCTTCTTTTGAAATCTAATCTCAGAAAATAGAATCAATCCCAAATTTCTTTTTAAAACTATCGATATTTTAATAAATAAAGATTTCAACAAGTTCTCCATGCCATCATCTACTGCTGCATGTGAGGACTGATGACACACCGATGGAAAGGAGCCGGGGGAACAGCTGATGGACATCAGACAGGGAAAAGACAGTGCTGCTGCATATTCCCTGAAGTTGCGAACCTTGGGGCTGTCCAAACCAAATGGTCAGCTTGTGGACTTAAGACTGTCTACCACTGTGTCCTTTCTCAGAGCTGCAGCTGGAAATCCACTGCCGAGATGAAAAATTGGACCTGGACCATAAAACTGGACAATGTCCTTCAAACCCGAGCCCGGAAACGCAGAGCCACAAGGCTCGACCTCACCACAGCCTCCCAAATCCAGACTACATCTGCTGAACCCATGCAACTGGGCTGTCAGGACTCAACCATCTATATCCCCCTCAGGCCACCACAGGGAGTCCTCTCTCGACTATTGACTATTTGAATATTGGCCTACCGCTGCCCCACAGCTGCCCCATTACTGACGGCAGGAGTAAAAAAATAGCAGATCAGTGCATTTTCAAACTTTACGAATTGTTCATTGAATAGATACTGAACAAATAGGAGTCTGCCAGATGAAACAACCTAATGTGGTGCATTATTAACCACTAAAATGTTTTATGATAATTACTGTCAAAACTGGCGGCATGATGGATTTATGAAGAGAAGAACTGTCATAAAAACACGCGTCAGTCTTTTGTGTTCTTGTTTCCCATCAGATTTGAACAGTCATCACGGACAGCCTCCTTTAGCCTTTCTCCTGTCTGATGGAGTCAGATAGTTTGGAATCTACATTTGATTTTGGATGTTAATTCAAATACAGAAATACGCCTGAATTAAAAGCTAAATCGTATGTTTTGCTCTCTTGTAGAAACATTTATCTTCTGCTTGATCTGTGAATGAGCAAAAGCATCACATCTGTAATTAAAAGCATTGGGGATGTGCGGATAGTGCTGTTTGACAACAAAGAAGCACAGGAGCACTCACTGCAACTGAAAACCCTTAGATGAAGCAACTCTTTAAGGACAAGCATGAAGAAAAAGAATCTCTGGCAGGCATGATCTAATCAACATTACGCAATTTTGTCAAATAAGGTTTTGTCTGAGGTTGAATTGAAAAAAAGCTTCAGAGAGAGTGATAATCTGAGCATCTGAGTTGTGACCATGTGATCACCACAGGTCTGAGAATCATGTTTCAGCTCTCGTGTTATGTTTTCAGTAATGTGAATCATATCCAAGATTCAGAAAAACTGTGGCCTGAGATGGAAGGAGTGCAGGCTGGGAGCTGACATGAAGGTCACTGCAGCTGAAAGCAGGAAGAAATAATTGTAGCTGAGAGACACTTGATTCAAGGTCAGAGCCTGCGGCCGTGTGGCCGCCGTTATGTCAGCTGCTCTTCAGAAACTGAGCTGCTTCTTGTGTGAGTGTGCAGATGCCTGACCTGCTGCTGCTGAGTGCAGCTGTGATCAGGGTGGAACATGAAGCTGGAGGTCGTTTTTTTCCAACAAATCCAACCAAACTCACTTTCTGTTGTTCTTCCAGACTCTGAAATCGACCGTTCCACCCTTTAGTGGAACGCAGAAATGAAAACCAATCAATGCAAAACAATTCAAAACAATTTGCTATTAGAGAATCAATAATGGAGGGGGAAGAAAAACCTTAAAATTCCTTTGCTGATGATAACAGTTTTCTGCCAGAAGAAATCGAAGGAATCACTGCTGTGACATGTTGCTCCACGGTCCGTCACATGTGATGAGTTCATCCGTCACAAGGACAACAGATTCATAAATCAGTATTTATGAACACAGCCTGCCGACAGGCTGCACAAATGTGTCAGTTTATGCTCTTTTTAATATATATGGAGAACAGATTAAAGCCTGCAGTGACCCTTCAGGCTCTCCTTTTTAACCAGCTACTTACAGTAAATACAATTTCCTAATGAAGAGATGCAGAGCTTTCAACATCAAGTCACATTTAAGGGTCATGTTGGCCTGTCTATCTTTCCTTTTGCAACTGACTTCTACAATGGGGATCAAAACTTTGGGAACCCCAGGTAAAATGTTCTATTATTGGCAAAACGAACCCAAGGAAAGAATGAAAAAGAATGAAAAGGCATCAGTTTACAGATGAGATTTCCTTTCAATATGTAAAAAAAATGTGACTTCATTTTCATCATTTACCCTTTCAAAATAACAGAAAGCAAAATAATGGCACATGCAAAAGTTTGGGCACCCTGCAGATTTCATAGTATCCACCGTCCCCTTTAGAAAAGCTGAGACCTGACAGTGTCATGGATTGTTCACAATCAGGGTTTGTGTGAGGGATCGAGTGGCCAAAAGAGGACAATGGAAGAGTTCTCAAAATGTTTTAATTAAAAAAATATATATATATATATTATTTACAAATTGGGCCCTTACAAAAGCTCAAAAGAACGGAATTAACTGAGGCAATAAACCGAACTTTAACTTAACCAGCTGAACAGACCAAATAACAGAAAACAAACTGACCAAAGACACAACAGAGGAACATATACATATAGTGGGTGATGAGACCACTAGACAAACATGAGGGGGGAACTAACAACATTTAACAAAAGGTTACAGACAAAACTAAACACAAAACTAGTTTTTTCAGTGGAAAAGAAAAGAACCAAACTGAAGTACAAATTTAGAACAACAAATAAATAGCAATGAACTGAAACAAATCAAATCAACATTAAAGAAGTCCATGATTTCTCCCCTTGGAGGCTTCTACGATGGCGCCTGCCCAATTCCCTGGCTCAAGCATTTTAGAGCTGTGGTGGCTTCATTTCCCCCTCTGGCCAGGTCCAGCACAGGTCCAGGAGCAGAACCTCAACCACACCTGCAGCAGCCAGCATACCCTCTGCACTGGCAACTCAGAACAGGTGAAATCAAGCAAACCACAATGAGTAAACCAAATAAAATAGGTGTTAGAAATAAGCACAGAATAAATGTATATTTTAACTCAAAACAATGAATGAAACTGCAAAAGTAAAATATGTGGGAAAAAACATAAAATGTGTTGTGCAGAAAGGTTACCACCATTTTGTTGTGGGTGTGGCAGGGTATGCTGCCATCACAGTTTGCAAAGACCAGGTCATATCAATCTGAAAGATGGTAAATAATCTGAGTCATGTGACCTCGCCCCAGCAATCAGCATCATGGGTTCTTCCAGCAGTTGTTCAGAACAATAAAAGTGAAAATAGTTGATGCTCACAAAGCAGGAGAAGCTGTAAGAAGATAGTAAAGTGTTTTCAGATGCTGATATTCTCTGTTCAGAATATCATTAAGAAATATCAGTCAACAGGAACAAATCTCAGACACAGCAGCTCACAGGATTGAGAGAAAAGCAAATCCAAACCCACGTTTGACTGCAGCTTCCCTCCAGAAAGACCTGCAGACTCTGGAGTTGTGCTGCACTGTTCTAGTGTCAACAGATACTTGTACAAAAATGATCTTCATGGAAGAGTCATCAGAAGAAAACCTCTTCTACGTCCCACTGTGAGTTTGTACTGCCCATTGTGAGTCTGTTCTGCCCATTGTGAGTCTGTTCTGCCCATTGTGAGTTTGTTCTGTCCATTGTGAGTTTGTAATGCCCACTGCAAGTTTGTTCTGCCTATTGTGAGTTTGTGCTGCTCATTGTGAGTTTGTAATGCCCACTGCAAGTCTGTGCTGCCCATTGTGAGTTTGTTATGCCTATTGTGAGTTTGTACTGCCAACTGTGAGTTTGTTCTGCCCATTGTGAGTTTGTGCTGCCCATTGTGAGTTTGTTCTGCCAATTGTGAGTTTGTGCTGCCCACTGTGAGTTTGTTCTGCCCACTGTGAGTTTTACTGCCCACTGTGAGTTTGTACTGCCCATTGTGAGTTTGTACTGCCCATTGTGAGTTTGGTCTGCCCACTGCAAGTCTGTTCTGCCCATTGTGAGTTTTACTGCCCATTGTGAGTTTGTACTGCCCATTGTGAGTTTGTTCTGCCCATTGTGAGTTTGTTCTGCCCATTGTGAGTTTGTTCTGCCCACTGCAAGTCTTTTCTGCCCATTGTAAGTTTGTTCTGCCCACTGTGAGTTTGTACTGCCCACTGTGAGTTTGTTCTGCCCATTGTGAGTCTGTTCTGCCAATTGTGAGTTTGTGCTGTCCATTGTGAGTTTGTTCTTTCCATTGTGAGTTTGTTCTTTCCATTGTGAGTTTTTTATGCCTATTGTGAGTTTGTGCTGCCCATTGTGAGTTTGTACTGCCCACTGTGAGTTTGTTCTGCCCATTGTGAGTTTGTTCTGCCCATTGTGAGTTTGTACTGCCCACTGTGAGTTTGTGCTGCCCATTGTGAGTTTGTTATGCCTATTGTGAGTTTGTTCTGCCCATTGTGAGTTTGTACTGCCCACTGTGAGTTTGTTCTGCCCATTGTGAGTTTGTACTGCCCACTGTGAGTTTGTTCTGCCCATTGTGAGTTTGTTCTGCCCATTGTGAGTTTGTACTGCCCACTGTGAGTTTGTTCTGCCCATTGTGAGTTTGTTCTGCCCATTGTGAGTTTGTTCTGCCCATTGTGAGTTTGTGCTGCCCACTGTGAGTTTGTACTGCCCACTGTGAGTTTGTGCTGCCCATTGTGAGTTTGTTCTGCCCATTGTGAGTTTGTGCTGCCCAAGGTGAGTTTTTGCTGCCCATTGTGAGTTTTTTATGCCTATTGTGAGTTTGTGCTGACCATTGAAATTTTGTGCCGCCCACTGTGGGTTTGTCCTGCTCATTGTGAGTTTATTCTGCTCATTATGAGTTTGTTCTGCCCATTTTGAGTTTGTTCTGCCCATTGTGAGTTTGTTCTGCCCATTGTGAGTTTGTACTGCCCACTGTGAGTTTGTTCTGCCCATTGTGAGTTTGTTCTGCCCATTGTGAGTTTGTTCTGCCCATTGTGAGTTTGTTCTGCCCATTGTGAGTTTGTACTGCCCACTGTGAGTTTGTTCTGCCCATTGTGAGTTTGTACTGCCCACTGTGAGTTTGTTCTGCCCATTGTGAGTTTGTACTGCCCACTGTGAGTTTGTTATGCCCATTGTGAGTTTGTTCTTTCCATTGTGAGTTTGTTCTGCCCATTGTGAGTTTGTTCTGCCCACTGCAAATTTGTTCTGCCCATTGTGAGTTTGTTCCGCCCACTGTAAGTTTGTACTGCCCATTGTGAGTTTGTACTGTCCATTGTGAGTTTGTTCTGCCCATTGTGAGTCTGTTCTGCCCATTGTGAGTTTGTTCTGCCCATTGTGAGTTTGTGCTGCCCACTGTGCTTTTGTACTGCCCACCGTGAGTTTGTGCTGCCCATTGTGAGTTTGTTCTGCCCATTGTGAGTTTGTTCTGCCCATTGTGAGTTTGTGCTGCCCACTGTGCTTTTGTACTGCCCACTGTGAGTTTGTGCTGCCCATTGTGAGTTTGTTCTGCCCATTGTGAGTTTGTGCTGCCCAAGGTGAGTTTTTGCTGCCCATTGTGAGTTTTTTATGCCTATTGTGAGTTTGTGCTGACCATTGAAATTTTGTGCCGCCCACTGTGGGTTTGTCCTGCTCATTGTGAGTGTATTCTGCTCATTATGAGTTTGTTCTGCCCATTTTGAGTTTGTTCTGCCCATTGTGAGTTTGTTCCGCCCACTGTAAGTTTGTACTGCCCATTGTGAGTTTGTACTGTCCATTGTGAGTTTGTTCTGCCCATTGTGAGTCTGTTCTGCCCATTGTGAGTTTGTTCTGCCCATTGTGAGTTTGTGCTGCCCACTGTGCTTTTGTACTGCCCACTGTGAGTTTGTGCTGCCCATTGTGAGTTTGTTCTGCCCATTGTGAGTTTGTGCTGCCCATTGTGAGTTTGTGCTGCCCATTGTGAGTTTGTGCTGCCCACTGTGAGTTTGTTCTGCCCACTGTGAGTTTGTACTGCCCAATGTGAGTTTGTACTGCCCATTGTGAGTTTGTACTGCCCATTGTGAGTTTGTGCTGACCATTGTAATTTTTTGCCGCCCACTGTGGGTTTGTCCTGCTCATTGTGAGTTTATTCTGCTCATTGTGAGTTTAATCTGCCCATTTTGAGTTTGTTCTGCCCATTGTGAGTTTGTTCTGCCCATTGTGAGTTTGTACTGCCCACTGTGAGTTTGTTCTGCCCATTGTGAGTTTGTTCTGCCCATTGTGAGTTTGTTCTGCCCATTGTGAGTTTGTTCTGCCCATTGTGAGTTTGTACTGCCCACTGTGAGTTTGTTCTGCCCATTGTGAGTTTGTACTGCCCACTGTGAGTTTGTTCTGCCCATTGTGAGTTTGTACTGCCCACTGTGAGTTTGTTATGCACATTGTGAGTTTGTTCTTTCCATTGTGAGTTTGTTCTGCCCATTGTGAGTTTGTTCTGCCCACTGCAAATTTGTTCTGCCCATTGTGAGTTTGTTCTGCCCACTGTAAGTTTGTACTGCCCATTGTGAGTTTGTACTGTCCATTGTGAGTTTGTTCTGCCCATTGTGAGTTTGTTCTGCCCATTGTGAGTTTGTTCTGCCCATTGTGAGTTTGTGCTGCCCACTGTGAGTTTGTACTGCCCACTGTGAGTTTGTGCTGCCCATTGTGAGTTTGTTCTGCCCATTGTGAGTTTGTTCTGCCCATTGTGAGTTTGTGCTGCCCACTGTGCTTTTGTACTGCCCACTGTGAGTTTGTGCTGCCCATTGTGAGTTTGTTCTGCCCATTGTGAGTTTGTGCTGCCCAAGGTGAGTTTTTGCTGCCCATTGTGAGTTTTTTATGCCTATTGTGAGTTTGTGCTGACCATTGAAATTTTGTGCCGCCCACTGTGGGTTTGTCCTGCTCATTGTGAGTGTATTCTGCTCATTATGAGTTTGTTCTGCCCATTTTGAGTTTGTTCTGCCCATTGTGAGTTTGTTCTGCCCATTGTGAGTTTGTACTGCCCACTGTGAGTTTGTTCTGCCCATTGTGAGTTTGTTCTGCCCATTGTGAGTTTGTTCTGCCCATTGTGAGTTTGTACTGCCCACTGTGAGTTTGTTCTGCCCATTGTGAGTTTGTTCTGCCCATTGTGAGTTTGTTCTGCCCATTGTGAGTTTGTTCTGCCCATTGTGAGTTTGTACTGCCCACTGTGAGTTTGTTCTGCCCATTGTGAGTTTGTACTGCCCACTGTGAGTTTGTTCTGCCCATTGTGAGTTTGTACTGCCCACTGTGAGTTTGTTATGCCCATTGTGAGTTTGTTCTTTCCATTGTGAGTTTGTTCTGCCCATTGTGAGTTTGTTCTGCCCACTGCAAATTTGTTCTGCCCATTGTGAGTTTGTTCCGCCCACTGTAAGTTTGTACTGCCCATTGTGAGTTTGTACTGTCCATTGTGAGTTTGTTCTGCCCATTGTGAGTTTGTTCTGCCCATTGTGAGTTTGTTCTGCCCATTGTGAGTTTGTGCTGCCCACTGTGCTTTTGTACTGCCCACCGTGAGTTTGTGCTGCCCATTGTGAGTTTGTTCTGCCCATTGTGAGTTTGTGCTGCCCATTGTGAGTTTGTGCTGCCCATTGTGAGTTTGTGCTGCCCACTGTGAGTTTGTTCTGCCCACTGTGAGTTTGTACTGCCCAATGTGAGTTTGTACTGCCCATTGTGAGTTTGTACTGCCCATTGTGAGTTTGTGCTGACCATTGTAATTTTGTGCCGCCCACTGTGGGTTTGTCCTGCTCATTGTGAGTTTATTCTGCTCATTGTGAGTTTAATCTGCCCATTGTGAGTTTGTAATGCCCACTGCAAGTATGTTCTGCCTATTGTGAGTTTGTGCTGCCCATTGTGAGTTTGTAATGCCCACTGCAAGTTTGTTCTGCCTATTGTGAGTTTGTGCTGCTCATTGTGAGTTTGTTCTGCCTATTGTGAGTTTGTTCTGCCCACTGTGAGTTTGTTCTGCCCATTGTGAGTTTGTACTGCCCACTGTGAGTTTGTTCTGCCCATTGTGAGTTTGTACTGCCCACTGTGAGTTTGTTCTGCCCATTGTGAGTTTGTTATGCACATTGTGAGTTTGTTCTTTCCATTGTGAGTTTGTTCTGCCCATTGTGAGTTTGTGCTGTCCATTGTGAGTTTGTATGCCTATTGTGAGTTTGTTCTGCCCATTGTGAGTTTGTTCTGCCCACTGCAAGTTTGTTCTGCCCATTGTGAGTTTGTACTGTCCATTGTGAGTTTGTTCTGCCCATTGTAAGTTTGTTCTGCCCACTGTGAGTTTGTTCTGCCCACTGTGTGTTTGACCTGCCCATTGTGAGTCTGTTCTGGCCATTGTGAGTTTGTGCTGTCCATTGTGAGTTTGTTCTTTCCATTGTGAGTTTGTTCTGCCCATTGTGAGTTTGTTCTGCCCATTGTGAGTTTGTTCTGCCCACTGCAAGTCTGTTCTGCTCATTGTGAGTTTATTCTGCCGATTGTGAGTTTGTTATGCCCATTGTGAGTTTGTGCTGCCCATTGTGAGTTTGTACTGCCCACTGTGAGTTTGTTCTACTGATTGTGAGTTTGTTATGCCCATTGTGAGTTTGTTCTGCCCACTGTGAGTTTTTGCTGCCCATTGTGAGTTTATTCTGCTCATTGTGAGTTTAATCTGCCCATTGTGAGTTTGTTATGCTCATTGTGAGTTTGTTCTGCCCATTTTGAGTTTGTTCTGCCCACTGTGAGTTTGTGCTGCCAACTGTGAGTTTGTAATGCCCACTGCAAGTTTGTTCTGCCTATTGTGAGTTTGTGCTGCTCATTGTGAGTTTGTAATGCCCA
This sequence comes from Oryzias celebensis, assembly GCA_014656515.1. Classification (NCBI taxonomy): domain Eukaryota; kingdom Metazoa; phylum Chordata; class Actinopteri; order Beloniformes; family Adrianichthyidae; genus Oryzias; species Oryzias celebensis. Next base: position 21,847,630 of record BNCR01000011.1, on the reverse strand, counting down.
TTGCAAGTCTGTGCTGCCCATTGTGAGTTTGTTATGCCTATTGTGAGTTTGTACTGCCAACTGTGAGTTTGTTCTGCCCATTGTGAGTTTGTTATGCACATTGTGAGTTTGTTCTGCCCACTGTGAGTTTGTACTGCCCACTGTGAGTTTGTTCTGCCCATTGTGAGTCTGTTCTGCCAATTGTGAGTTTGTGCTGTCCATTGTGAGTTTGTTCTTTCCATTGTGAGTTTGTTCTGCCCATTGTGAGTTTGTTCTGCCCATTGTGAGTTTGTTCTGCCCACTGTGAGTTTGTTCTGCCCAAGGTGAGTTTTTGCTGCCCATTGTGAGTTTTTTATGCCTATTGTGAGTTTGTGCTGCCCATTGTGAGTTTGTGCTGCCCATTGTGAGTTTGTACTGCCCACTGTGAGTTTGTTCTGCCCATTGTGAGTTTGTACTGCCCATTGTGAGTTTGTGCTGCCCACTGTGAGTTTGTACTGCCCACTGTGAGTTTGTGCTGCCCACTGTGAGTTTGTACTGCCCACTGTGAGTTTGTTCTGCCCATTGTGAGTTTGTTCTGCCCATTGTGAGTTTGTTCTGCCCATTGTGAGTTTGTGCTGCCCACTGTGCTTTTGTACTGCCCACTGTGAGTTTGTGCTGCCCATTGTGAGTTTGTTCTGCCCATTGTGAGTTTGTGCTGCCCAAGGTGAGTTTTTGCAGCCCATTGTGAGTTTTTTATGCCTATTGTGAGTTTGTGCTGACCATTGAAATTTTGTGCCGCCCACTGTGGGTTTGTCCTGCTCATTGTGAGTTTATTCTGCTCATTATGAGTTTGTTCTGCCCATTTTGAGTTTGTTCTGCCCATTGTGAGTTTGTTCTGCCCATTGTGAGTTTGTCCTGCCCACTGTGAGTTTGTTCTGCCCATTGTGAGTTTGTTCTGCCCATTGTGAGTTTGTTCTGCCCATTGTGAGTTTGTTCTGCCCATTGTGAGTTTGTTCTGCCCACTGCAAGTTTGTTCTGCCCATTGTGAGTTTGTTCTGCCCACTGTAAGTTTGTACTGCCCATTGTGAGTTTGTACTGTCCATTGTGAGTTTGTTCTGCCCATTGTGAGTCTGTTCTGCCCATTGTGAGTTTGTTCTGCCCATTGTGAGTTTGTGCTGCCCACTGTGCTTTTGTACTGCCCACCGTGAGTTTGTGCTGCCCATTGTGAGTTTGTTTCTGCCCATTGTGAGGTGAGTTTGTGCTGCCCATTGTGAGTTTGTGCTGCCCACTGTGAGTTTGTTCTGCCCACTGTGAGTTTGTACTGCCAATGTGAGTTTGTACTGCCCATTGTGAGTTTGTACTGCCCATTGTGAATTTGTGCTGACCATTGTAATTTTGTGCCGCCCATGTGGGTTTGTCCTGCTCAT